>JAPDNY010000002.1:261777540-261998510 GCA_029375565.1 Gekko gecko
ACTATAAAATTATTCTGCCTTCCTTCATCCTTACTGACTGGGCCCACATGAACTTTCAAAGGGTCCATCTCAGCCCACATACACACTGAAGCTGAAGAATCATCTTGAAGCAAGAATCTGATGTATACAGAATGTTAAATAATATCACTGATTTGTTTGGGTAATGAGCATGAGTAAGTTGGACAGAAGAGAGAAAGTGCAAAAGAGTGATGTACTGATTTACAGAGGATGGGTTTAAGCTACGCACATCATACCCAAGAGGCCTTTCACTGCTCTGCCTCCTGGCCCATGTAACTGGGGTAAGTCTGTCTGGAAGCATCATTATTTATGGCTGAGTACTGATAACATGTCACAGATGAGTTGCTTTACAGAAGCATGTTAGCGTGGAGCAATTTATACAGGTAGACAAATCTGTGGGCAGATGACAGATGCACGCAGAAGAACAGTGCAGTCCTAAGCAGAGTTACACTCTTCTAAGCCCGTTGCTTCCACTGTATTTAGGAGGGCAAACTCTACTTCAGATGGCAATGGAAGTGGCTTAGGTGTGCAAGTCCCTTATCTTAATCCAGCCATTTATGAGCATTTCTGTGTAAGAGTTTTAAACATATTGTTGTCATCCCCAACTTTTAAAATACTTTCTCAGTATTTTCACACTCCACAAACTTTTCAAAAAACTATACTCCCCCCCCCAATTCTAGCCCTTTTTAGTTTGTCCTTGGACCAGCAGGTTTCACTGGTACTCATTTTCAAGCTAAGTAAGTGGAGCATCTCAGTCTTTGAGGAAGACATTTTTCTTTTTAAAAAGTAGGAAAAGCACAGTCCTCTTTGCACAATATTGGTATGTGGGTTGAACTGCTGAGAGAGTGAGGCTCTTAGGAATATGTATTTATCCACTTATAAGGGATGCTTTCTCTATCACAAGCCCAGCAGAATAGAAAACCTCCAGTGTAGTACATATGCTTTCTAGACCAGAAGTATTACCTGAGGTCTGTATGCTGAGTGTAATAACCCTCCCCCATGTAACTATCATTATGGGATTGTGGCAGGTGAGAATCCATGTACACACTATCATTTTCTGTAGCTTGTATGTGTGCTCCTATACATGCTGAAATTGGTTTTTATATACCTTGCTCTCTTTTTTTCTTTGTAAATACACCTCTCTAGCAGGAGAAATGGTGAAGAGTAGCTTATGGTAGCAGTAATAGAACCTGAAATTTAGACTTTTCAAGAGCAGAATGCCCTGTTAAAGATTTAATAAACTGTTCAACTAATGAATGGTTTTCAACCACTGATAACTTTTTCTTTTTTTAAATCTACTTCTACAGTAGATTTTTATATGATTATGACCTTACAATATACCTGTTACTTTCAGTGGAACTTCATGGCAGTTTATGCCTAGGACTAGTTACTAAGCCTGTAATACTCTCAGTGTTTATTAAAGAATAAGTCCTATTGCTTTTAACTGGATTTCAGATAAATATGTATTTGCATTTACTTATTCATATCCTGCTTTCTTCCCCGGTTGGAACTCAAAGCAGCTTAAAACATTGTTCTCCCCCTTCCATTTCCTCCCAACCACCATCCTGTGAAGCAGGTCAGGCCGAGAGTGTGGGACGGGCCCAAGGTCACCCTGTAAGCTTCCATGGTAGAAGTGAGGACTCAAGCCCTGAGTCTCCCAGGATCCTAGTCTGACACTGTATCCACTGTGCCATACTGACTCTTTATGGGCAGAACTACATATGTACAACTTGAAGCTCTTCTCAACAGCAAGAACTCCTGAATGTTATGTGACTTAAGGTGCAGTAAATGTGCTCGGATTGCATCCTTAGTCTGATCCCTTTGTGCACTCCCACAAACATTTAATTAGTGTATTTTTGGCAATGATTTATTGGGAAAATTATTCCATTGGGAGTTTACAAGCAATTTCTGCTATACAGTTCCCCCCTAATATTTGTAGGAAATTCTTTGAAGGGGCTGCAGTATTGACAACAGGACAGCAAGATGCTTTATTTACTCTTATGTATGTTTGGGGGCTCATATACTGAAGTTGAGTGATTGTAGGCTCAAGACAACTTGTTCCTCCATTATTTAATTCACTAATGCCTGCTGTCGTGGCTTCTGATTCAGATAGCTGTAGATTAGGACATCCCTCCCATCAAAGTGCTTTTATCAGCCCTGATAGTCAAACTGCACTTTCATATTCAGAAGCTGTAAACCAGTGTACTTGACAATAAGCATTAAGAACAGTTTGGGGATATTGCCTGCTTGTAAGTTTTCCCTTTGGCATTTGATTGGTCACTGCAAATGAAAATGGAGTTCTTTACTGGGAGTCCAAATCCTCAGGTTAGTTGGGTTTGTGTTCAAATACCCCATCTCCAATGGAAGACTCTCCCTTAGATTATGCTAAACATGCTTACTGATTCTTCTCCAGGAACAAGACTTGGCATTTGAAGCATTAAAATGTAAGACTATGATCCTGTATGTGTTTATATTGGAGTAAGACACCCCCCCCAACTCAGCAGGGTTTCTTTATGAACATGCTTATGTCCGTTTTAAGCTGCATTTACCACCCACTTGATGTTGGTAGGAATGTGATATTCCTGTTAAGTGGGGTTATTCTTTCCATATTAGTGGAAATCAGTGAGATTTACTCCAGCCTAAGGACTTTGGGCTTACAAATGAAGTACCATGTTCCTGCAGTCAATTCATGGGTTTTTTAATGCTAAAAAATACAAGATTCTTATTCATTAATCTGTGTAGAAAAGATATATAAAATTCATAGTTTTAAAAAATGGAACAAGTGACAATTGAATAGCTTGTAGAATGTGCACTGCAATTAGCACAACTTGCTATTCAGCAACCCTTACATATTAATACAACACAATAAACATGTAATATTCATCAAATGGAGTATTTACTGGTGCTCTTTCACTGTTCACAAAGTAGAATTTTTGCTCATAAGACTTCACAGCTTAGAGGAAGCATTGCTTATGTATTTTTTCACATAGTAAAAGAATTATCTCTCATCGCAGAAGCTTGCTCATTTCTGTGTGCAGATGAGGCATATATGTTTTGCATCCTGTGGCTCCCTTATGATGCCAAAGTACCTCTTAAGCCTTCAGCACCTATGCTCCCACTCAGTTTTCTAATCCTTGAGTATAGCTCACAAACACAGAATACAACCACCTTTTCTTCCTCTGTCATAGTATTTTTTAATGGAAGGATTACTAGTATGTTCTTACAGCCTTATAAAAATCCTTTAGGAAAGAAACTGAAGTATCTTAGGATATGGCATTTTCTGTTGATTTATCTTCAGTCTTCTACTTTATTTGTAGCAGGAGCTAAATGCTTCTCTGGATAAGCGTTTACAATATAAAATGTAGCAACCAGAGAACATACAGCCACTAATGTTACAATTGCCCTCAAGGCTTTAAACCAACTGGGATAAGTAGGAAGAAGGGCAAGATCATAATGCAGGGCTATCCCCAGGCCCATAATAATAATGGTTCCAGCTTCAAATACACCATCTTTGGAAAGCAAAGCAATCCAGGCTATTATTGAAGGAACAATGCTGTTTGCTAAATTAATCCAATCAGGCTTGGCAGGGCTACCTTCTGGAAGAGCAAATCCCCACCTGATCCCACCAAGGAAGGACAAAACAGTGGCACCATATGCAATCTGAGCAAATACCAGCTCTGGATAGGAGGTCTCCTGGATAGCCATTACCAATGGCAATGAAACAAATGGAATTAATCCTGCAACACTCAAGTAAAGGGCAGGCTTTGGAGAGTCCTTGAGTGATTTCATATCATATCTCAACAAGTCCAGCTCTCGGGGTGCAGGTTCTGGAGGTTTCTTTTTCTTCCAATTGCAGCAAGAAGAATGGAAGCTCTGGGCCTTAATTAAGCCAGCAGATGTATGCCTGAACAGCTGTGATTTTGGCAGGCCAGTAAGAATGCACTGTGAAGGGACAAAGGAGCAGGCAGCTCTATTCCTGGGTTGCAGTAACATTTGGAGAAACTCCATCTGCAATTCAAATTGCAATAACACATTAGTAGTTGTGTCAAGGAGTCCAAGTCTGAACCCTATGGGTCCCCAGGGCAACTGTACACAAGTAACCAGACTGTTTAATTTTAAAATAAAAGTTATAAAGTTTATTTCAGTTTCTGTCAATATAAGAATTTATTCTATAGCCAACACATACTCCAAAATCATGCAGCAAGAAAACAAGAAAGCTAGCTCAAGTGTCTAACACTTCTTGGGGTTGCATTAGATGGCACCAACCTTAAAGTCAAGAGTCAGCCAAAGCATAAGCATTCTCTAGACGTTGCTAGCACTTGCAATTCAAACAGGTCATAGTTCAAGCATTTAGTCCATCAGGATCCCAGCTAGCTTCTTTCAGGGCATTGGCTCAATTATAGTTTTTGGCCCAGCAACTGCAGGTGATGATGACATCCAATCCAAACATGTTCTCAGGAGAAACTTCTAGAAGATCACCTCATGACCCCTGACTCCCCCCATCCTACTAGCAGCAGCCTCCCATGAAAAGCTAATCATATCACTTTCCATCTCTGGCCTTGATGGACAGACCTGTTTCTAGTCACATTAACCCTTGAGGGGGAAGCCAGGGGTGCTTTGCCTCACAAGATGATATTACTCAGAGCTGTTCTGATTTAAAGGACCAGTTACTTTACATGGTCTTAGATGTGATCACTTTGATCTAGATAATTTTGGATAGGGGTAAGCAACCTTATATAGTTAAAGAGTCAAACTACATCAAAATTCAGAGCAAGTATAAGAAAGTCCATTTCATAACAACCTATACATCTTTACTGATAGACAAGTTGATAAGTAATCCATAAAGCTTTTCCCACTGCTAGAGATGGGCAAGAACCAACTCATGAATAAAAATTCAGCATGGACCTGGGCCAATCTGGAGCCCTTGAACTGATGCATTACTTGAAGATTTACTGGATTCTTGTCTGGTTCAGTTTGGCTGTTCAGGCCATTTAATCTAACATCTGAGTGGTGGTGGGTCCACACCAGAGCTCTTAGGTTGAAATGGCTGTGAGCCACTTCACCAGTCAGTTTCACTGTTCCCCACTTCCAAGTGCGGGGAAGCAAAATGGACCAGTGAAAGGCAGACCGAGCCGGTTTGGGTGGGGACCTTTTGGCTTGGTTCCCTGAACCAGGTTTTTTGGTTTGTGCTCATCCCCAAGTTGTTGCAAGCCCCTTATTAAGAAGTAGCACGCATACATAATAACTATAGAGGAGCATCCTACCCAAGTGTCTTAGTGCACTGGAAGAAATCTGTACATAGTTTCCATTTCGATTGCTGTCATCTCTATAATTTTCCTTTCTGTAAAGCATATCTAAGAAAATCATTGGTCTCATAAAACCTTTGCCTGCTATTCCCTTCACACACTGATTATTCTAGAATCCCACCCAGGCATCTGATTAATTGTGATGTAAAGATTTCATTTCCTTTTTAAAGAGCTGCATTTGGCTCTGGACCCACAGGTTCTAGACCGCTGATCTAGGAGGCTAATTTGAGTATCAGCAATGGTTGCCAATTCCTGGGCATTTTTTTACATTGTAAGACAGTAATTCTAATACAGAGATTCCTGCCCTATTCCTTTCTTGGAATATAATCTCCATTTGCTTAAAAATGCCCCTTTCAATATTTAGAGAGGCATAGTCACAGGATGAATTGCCATAGAAAAAAGTCAGCCAAAATGTTTTTAGCTGCAGTTCTTGCAATATCTGGTAATGAGCACAAACCCATTACAGAACCAAATGTAGCTCTCCTTTTTATTTATTTAGAATATTTCTATGACACCTATTCAGAGTCCTGCTTGAAGTAACTTACAATTTAGAAACACAATATTAAATAATAAACCATTAAAACACAACCAGCATAAAAAGTAGGTGCCAGACAAGCCTCAATGGGAAGAGCATTCCAAAGGCAAGGTGCCACCACAGATAATTCCATCTCTAGTCTTCACCCACCTCTCCTCTGTAAGTGGAGGCACTGTGAGCAGGGCTTGAGAGACATATATTGACGGGTGAGTTGGATAGTATGGAAAGAGATGGTCCTGGTATTTTGGCCAAGCCATTTACCACCTTAAAGGTAAGAACCAGTACTTTGAATTGTGCCCAGAAAGAGAAGACAAAGTTTTTTTAGAGCAAACTAGTGATGAATGGCAAGTGAAAATTCTGGCTGCTGTAATGTAGTTGTTCCAATTGTGCGGGAGGGAAAGATTTTCAAGCAGTGGACATGGGTTACTCAGATTTCATAAATTCTGTGATATTAAGAGATCTGTTAACGGAGAGCGTCGGCAGAGACATGGGAACACCATGTGATGCCAGTGATCCTCAGTGGGAGCAGCTCTCACATGGCAGTGAGCACATTAAACAACTGCAACCAAAAAGCCATCTAATGACCTTTCTTGCAGTGGCTGAAATGAAAGAATGGGCCCTGAACAGAAGTGTTTTCCCAGGAAAAAATCTTAGAGACATTAGTCTAGCAAAGTCTTAGAAGCAATGAGACAAATCCTTTTTAATGGATGTCTTGTCATTAGAAATTTAAACTTGAATTTTAGATGCCCTTATTGGCTGGCTCTGCGCCAAATGCACTACAAATTAGTTAGATTCCATGCCCAGTATTAACCCATTGTGACCCAGAAACTTAATAGATAAGGTGGAGAAATAATTTAGCTCGGCCCCCTTCCAGCCTACGTCCCATCCTGAAGGTTGCAGGTTGCAATGGGGCTAGGAAGAATGACCCTCCTCTAACATTGGTATTGTATAACACCAGGTCTATAAATAATAAAACTATAGTCCTTTGGGATTTTCTGCAGGAGCAGAATGTAGACCTGGCGTGCGTGACTGAGACCTGGGTGAGAGAGGGAGAGACAGTATCTCTCTCCCAATCAGCTCCGCCTGGGTTCTCGGTCCTTCACCAATCACGGACTAGGGGGCGGGGAGAAGTGGCGTTATTCATCCAGGAGGCTTACTCCTTCAGGGCACTCCCATCACCGGAGATCACGGACATAGAGTGTGCTGGCCTGGTCTGGGAAGCCGAGGAAAGTGTGGTGATTTGGCTGGTGTACCGACTACCCAATGTGCTGGCCGTCCCTGGTGGAGGCCATATCAGGCTGGGCCCTGGAACACCCTAGACCTAGTCCTGGGTGATTTCAATGTCCATACTGATGACACAGCCTCCACTCAGGCAGTGGACTCTCCCAACTGGTAACGGCCCTCACTCACCGGGCTGGGCACACGCTCGATCTGATCTTCGTGGCAGGGATTACAGTGGACTGGATCGCTGCCTTAGCAGTGCCATAGTTGGACCACTTTGCCTTGAAGACTTGCCTGAACATGCCACTCCAACCCTGTTTGGGCGGCAAGCCTATTTGGGCTCGCCCACGGAGCCTGATGGACCCTATACGGCTTCAGATGGCCCTCTGGGATCCGAAGCCCCCTGGTGGCTCGCTGAATGAGCTTATTGAGGATTGGCATAGCTGACTCTCGACAGCCATCGATGAGATCACTTCCCAGCGCCCTCTGCGCTCCCGCTCTAAGCTCGCTCCATGGTTTACCCAGGAGTTGCGACTGATGAAACGGGGCTTAAGACAGCTAGAGAGGCAGTGACGGCGTGCCCACAACGAAGCTACAAGAACATCCTATAGGACGTTTATGAGATCCTATGAGATGGCAGTCAAGGCCGCTAAGAGAGAACATTATGCAGCCATGATTGCATCCGCAAGCTCATGCCCAGCACAATTGTTTAGAATGATTTTGTCTATTACAGCTCTGCCTCAAGATAGGCAAAATGGTTGGGAATTGGATATTGGCTGTGAGGCCTTTGCGAGCTATTTTACGGATAAAGTCTTGTCACTCCGCCGTGATCTTCCCGCTACAGTTGATACAGTAAAGGAACTCGAGGCTCCAAGCACGTCTTCTTGTCACATTATGGATTATTTTGACCTGCTCAGTCTAGAGGAAGTCGACAAATTGCTCCTAACTGTACGCCTCACCACATGCCTCCTTGACCCATGCCCGTTGTGGCTAATTAAAGCTGGCCGTGAGGGGTTCCGGGGTGCCTTGAGTGAGATTATCAACAAGCCCCTCTCTGAAGGGCTGTTCCCTGAGGCACTTGAGGCAGTGGTGCACCCTCTCTTGAAAAAGCCATCTCTGGATCCAGCTGAATTGGCCAACTATCGGCCGGTTTCTAACTTGCCCTATTTGGGCAAGATAATAGAGAGGGCAGTGGAGACGCAGCTACAAGGCTTTCTGGATGATGCTTCTGTTTTAGATCCCTTCCAGTCCAGCTTCCGCCCAGGCCACGGGATGGAGCTAGCACTGGTCACCCTCATAGACGACCTCCGGAGGCACCTGGATCGAGGCGGATCAGCAGAGATATGGTCGACCATCAGCTACTGACCCACTGCCTCACCGACATTGGAGCTCAGGACTGGCCTTGCAGTGGCTTGTCTCCTTTCTCCAAGATCGGGGACAGAGAGTGGCACTGAGGGATCAGCAGTGCTGTCCTCGATGCTTTTTAACATCTATATGCACCCTCTTGCTCATACTGCTCAGAGGCATGGGCTGGGTTGTCACCAATATGCGGATGACACCTAGCTCTACCTGCTGTTGGACGACTGGTCTGAATCCAAACCGGAAGACCTAGGTCCGGTGCTACAAGCCGTGGCTGGTTGGCTTAGGCTGAGCCAGATGAAATTGAATTTGACGAAGACAGAGGTCCTGTGCCTGAGTTGGAGCAGTCCGAGGGTGGGGATCCCGCTCCCGACTTTCGATGGGGTGCTACTCATGCCAGCGCTAGAGGTTAGGAGTTTGGGAGTGCTCCTGGATGCCTCCATAACAATGGAGGCCCAGGTAGCAGCTATTGTGAAGTTGGCCTTCTACCATCTTCAGCTGATTAGGCAGTTGGTTCCTTTCCTGGAACACAATGACCTGGCAACAGTGATCCATGCGATGGTCACCTCGAGATTGGATTATTGTAATGCTCTCTACATGGGGCTGCCCTTGTCACAAATCCAGAAGCTGCAGCTGGTGCAAAATGCTGCGGCCAGGTTGTTGATGGGAATCCCAATTCGGGAGCACATCCAACCTATGCTAAAGACATTGCACTGGCTGCCTATAGCATACTGGGTCCGCTTCAAGGTGTTGGTTTTGACCTTTAAAGCCCTTTATGGCCAGGGTCCTGCATACCTAAGGGACTGCCTTTCCCCATATATACCCCAAAGGACACTGCAATCAGGGACCCAGAACCGGCTGGCTCCCCCAAGCTTCAAGGAGATCAGACTGGTGGCAACCAGGGCCAGGTTTTTTCGATGGCAGCTCCACTCTGGTGGAATGAGCTCCCGGAAACAACTAGGGCCCTGCGGGACCTCTCACAGTTCCACAGTTCTTCCGCCAGGTCGTTGGAGCCACTACCACCTCCAATGCCAATAGTTAATATCTACTTTGGTGGAGCCCTGGCCCATAGGTCCCTTGAACACAGCCCGTGCCAATGACCTGAGATAGCTGCAGAAGGCCAAAGAGCCAATTGGGATATGAGGAATGTTGCTAGCACTTTATTTTGTTTGAATTTTAATGCTGTATTTATTAATGTATGTGATTTTATCATGACTGTACTATGGAAATTTTATCTGTTTGTAAGCTACCCTGAGCTGGCCTCACCCAAGAGGGCGGGATAAAATTTTTAATAAATAAATAAATATAATGAACATTTGTGTTTTAAAGCATTCAATAGGATCTATGTGCCTTAACAATGTGGCTTAACTAAGTCAAAAAAACAACAAAACCTGGCCTAAAGGGGGAGGGGGTCATCGTTCAAAGTGATTTGGATTTCAGGCTGTACTGTAAATGTATTTTGTCCCAGAAACCTTTTCGCTGATCATGGGTTTCCTGAGCAGTATAGTGGCTCAACTGGTCCTACAGAGGTCTCCATCCAGGTCAATGTTAAATGTCATTGGGGGTGGGGTTTGAGGCAGTAATGAAGTGTTTTATCCATCACTCCCATTTACAATTTCCACCTAATAGTTTTGCCAGATTGCAGAACATCATAATTAACAACACACTGACATATGCCATCCTCTTCTGGCATTGAGCAATATGTAATATTGAACCAATAATCTACCAGCCATTTGTATTTTCATTTTCCACCATTTGTGTACTAATTACTATAATAAAAAGGAAACAAAACTGGTCAAAGCAAAACTGTATTTTGCTGTACTTCAGTACATTATTCAATGGGGATAAAGTAAGATTAATTTCTCTGCGATGAAAAACGTATGAAAACCATGTGTGTAAGAGATGCTATGTGTGTAGGTGTGAAAGACAGAGAGCAGTTTTTGCTTTGTAAGTAAAGAGACCTTCTGTATAGAAACAAAAGATATTCTTCACAGTTAAACTTTAGAAGAACTTTACCTTGGAAGAAACTTGGAAATATCGTTGGAGAAGGTGAAACATTTTCAGAGACACTGAAAGATGGAGAAAAGGTTAATACGCATTTATGGATTATTATCTCTAAAAATAACAAACAGATTAGAGTAAAACCCAGTATGTTGCTGAGTTATGTAGATGCAGCCTTCCTCCAGTTCCAGCTCAAGCAGGGCAGGGTTGTGGTGGGAGGCTCCAAAATATCCCAGCCATATACTTTGGCATTCCAGCTCAGTCAAGGTCTGGGTAATTGGCTGCTGGTGTTGAAGAGAAATTGAGATCTACTTTTGCCACCATCCTTTTCAAAGGAAGTTTAAAGAAAACATTCAAGGAAAGAAAAGTATTCAAAACAAAATGCTCCAAAACAAAGACAGTGCTTGAACAAAATAAAGTTAACAGAACTACTAACTAGATCAAGATGGGTAGCCGTGTTAGTCTGTCTGTAGCAGCAGAAAAGAGTAAGAGTTCAGTGGCACCTTAAAGACTTAACAAATTTGTGGTAGGGTATGAGCTTTCTGAAGCAGTGAACAGTGGCTTACGATTTCTCTTCAACACCAGCAGCCAATTGCCCAGAACTTGACTGAGCTGGAACTGGAGGAAGCTCATACCCTACCACAAATTTTATTAGTCTTTAAGGTGTTACTGGACTCTTACTCTTTTCTAGGACTACTAATTATAATCCAGTAAAATGAAAGCTCAGATTTATTTATTATATAATGTATACCCCACCCTCCCCGTTTTACAGCAGGCTCAGGGTGGCTTACAGTAATAAATACGATACAGTTAAAATCACATAAAATCATCTAAAAACAATTCAACAATAAACAATCATAATTTATAAAGTGCTGCCTAATAAATGGTTAGCTGTTATAAGATGGCATTCTTAAGAGTGTACACAGATTTCACCTTCATTCTGCTCATGTTCTTCCTAACAAACAGGTGGCACAGGCTAGGTGTCGAGAACCAAAGGCCAAGGTCATAGTTACAGCTGTTAACGTGTGGTGGCTCCTAATTGAAGGCCTGGTGGAAGAGCTCCATCTTGCAGGCCCTGAGGAACTGTGGAAGATCCTGCAGGGCCCTGATCTCTTCCGGGAGTTCATTCCACCAGTACGGAGCCGCCACTGAAAAGGCCCTGGCAATAGCAAGCCTGGCTTCTTTTGGACCCGGATTTCAATTTTTAAATACTGCCAAATTTGTAGTCCTCAAAATTACAACAGTGTTTTAGATCATTTAATAAATAGATCTTGTTCATTTTAAAAAAATCCTTCACAAATATGCATTCAATTTTTCAGAAAGCAAAAGACTGCATATCCTTGCTATGTAGATTGTCTTTGCTATATAGACAGGGGCAGCCAAATACATGCATTTAGTAGGCACCCCTAACTACAGGATCTAACTACTAATTTCAGGTCTTCCAAACATTCACAACCCAAATGCATTGTATTTGTAAACAACTGCTTATGCTTTAGCAATCTGAAAACATAGGTTCCTAGCCTTTTGCAGTTTCTGGAGAAGGTGCTCTCCCCCTTCATTATAGGTAGGGAACTATACTAACATCCTGCTTCCATTGCACCACTTATCAACGTCCCCACCACGCTAGTTCATTGCGTGCCCATTTACATACCCACCCTTCAGTCAGTAGCACGACTAGGGAATTACAAGAGGAGCACCACAGTGGAGGGTTCTTTACGGCCAGCTGGAGCTATAGCGTCAATCCCGATCTTTAAATTTCCAGGTCTGAAAAGCAAGGGAGAGAGAAAGCACGAGTCGATGGCTTTTCAGATACCCACAAAAAACTTCCTCACAGCCCAAGCAGGATAAGCGACAAATGCGGTCGTCTACAATTGTGCAGATAATGCGTTTAGTCTTCTGGGTGTAGCAGGCTATCAAATGAAACCATAGACCAGTCCTATAAACAAGCGATGTGATCGGCTATCCAAGCGTAATCCCTACTTCCCTGCCAGGAGAACTCAATTTCCGGTACTCTGGTGTAAATCAACCGTGTGCTATATCTAGCCTCTCGGAAGAGATCCCAATCCAGATCCTGCTTATTAAGGGAAATGTGCGTGTCAGTTTTTTCATTTAACTGCTGCTGGTTCTTATCGTGAAAAGCTGTGTGTGTGTCCGGATAACTGCGATGTATTTGGGCAGGATTCTGTAGACATTTCGGTAACAGGAAATTAGCCGTCTGATCTAAGATCATTTATGATATATACTTACACAACACGAACGTATCTGTAGCAACGTCGTACGTATATGTCATAAATAATCATAGAATCATACAGTTGGAAGGGACCTCTAGGATCATCTAGTCCAACCCCCTGCACAGTGCAGGAAATTCACAACTACCTCCCTCTGCCCCACACCCCCAGTGACCCCTGCTCCATGCCCAGTGGTCGTGTGGCTCTTCTGGTTGATGTGAATGTGGCTCTTGACAAGCCATAGGGCAAGTACCGCTGCATAATAGACAACTGAATCAGCTTAAAAACATACTGAGGCACTGAGGAGCTAGCTGACATCATGTTCGGGATGTAATAAAAGGAAGGACAGGATTGCCCATTGGAAACAATGGGAAAGACTTGAAGGACCATTGGAAATAATGGGAGCCAGGAATGCCAATTGACTTCCATGGGCTCCATTGAAATACATTGCAGCACAAATAGAGTTGGAAAAAAAGGTGGAATGGATTTTCCATTACGGTCTCTTGGCAAAAATACACTACTCTGGGAATGGAATGAGAGGCCCAGGAAGTGGAATGACAGCCCCAGGGTGCAGCAGGAGAGAGCAGGGACAGGAAGGAGAGGCCACGGAGTGGAATGACAGCCCCGGGGTGCAGCAGGAGAGTGCAGGGACAGGAAGGAGAGGCCACGGAGTGGAATGACAGCCCCAGGGTGCAGCAGGAGTGTGCAGGGACAGGAATGAGAGGCCACGGAGTGGAATGACAGCCCCAGGGTGCAGCAGGAGAGTTCAGGGACAGGAATGAGAGACCACGGAGTGGAATGACAGCCCCAGGGTGCAGCAGGAGTGTGCAGGGACAGGAATGACATGTCCCAGAGTGGAATGACAGCCCCAGGGTGCAGCAGGAGAGTGCAGGGACAGGAAGGAGAGGCCACGGAGTGGAATGACAGCCCCAGGGTGCAGCAGGAGAGTGCAGGGACAGGAAGGAGAGGCCACGGAGTGGAATGACAGCCCCAGGGTGCAGCAGGAGAGTGCAGGGACAGGAAGGAGAGGCCACGGAGTGGAATGACAGCCCCAGGGTGCAGCAGGAGAGTGCAGGGACAGGAAGGAGAGGCCACGGAGTGGAATGACAGCCCCAGGGTGCAGCAGGAGAGTGCAGGGACAGGAAGGAGAGGCCACGGAGTGGAATGACAGCCCCAGGGTGCAGCAGGAGAGTGCAGGGACAGGAAGGAGAGGCCACGGAGTGGAATGACAGCCCCAGGGTGCAGCAGGAGAGTGCAGGGACAGGAATGAGAGGCCCCGGAGTGGAATGACAGACCCAGGGTGCAGCAGGAGAGTGCAGGGACAGGAAGGAGAGGCCACAGAGTGGAATGACAGCCCCAGGGTGCAGCAGGAGAGTGCAGGGACAGGAAGGAGAGGCCACGGAGTGGAATGACAGCCCCAGGGTGCAGCAGGAGAGTGCAGGGACAGGAAGGAGAGGCCACGGAGTGGAATGACAGCCCCAGGGTGCAGCAGGAGAGTGCAGGGACAGGAATGAAAGGCCCCGGAGTGGAATGACAGACCCAGGGTGCAGCAGGAGAGTGCAGGGACAGGAATGAGAGGCCACGGAGTGGAATGACAGCCCCAGGGTGCAGCAGGAGAGTGCAGGGACAGGAAGGAGAGGCCACGGAGTGGAATGACAGCCCCAGGGTGCAGCAGGAGAGTGCAGGGACAGGAAGGAGAGGCCACGGAGTGGAATGACAGCCCCAGGGTGCAGCAGGAGAGTGCAGGGACAGGAAGGAGAGGCCACGGAGTGGAATGACAGCCCCAGGGTGCTGCAGGAGTGTTCGGGGACTGGAATGACATGTCCCAGAGTGGAATGACAGCCCCAGGGTGTTGCAGGAGTGTTCTGGGACTGGAATGACATGTCCCAGAGTGGAATGACAGCCCCAGGGTGCTCCAGGAGTGTTCTGGGACTGTAATGACATGTCCCAGAGTGGAATGACAGCCCCAGGGTGCAGCAGGAGAGTTCTGGGACTGGAATGACATGTCCCAGAGTGGAATGACAGCCCCAGGGTGTTCCAGGAGTGTTCGGGGACCGGAATGACATGTCCCAGAGTGGAATGACAGCCCCAGGGTACAGCAGGAGGAGTGCAGGGACAGGAATGAGAGGCCACGGAGTGGAATGACAGCCCCAGGGTACAGCAGGAGAGTGCAGGGACAGGAAGGAGAGGCCACGGAGTGGAATGACAGCCCCAGGGTGCAGCAGGAGTGTTCTAGGACTGGAATGACATGTCCCGGAGTGGAATGACAGCCCCAGGATGCTCCAGGAGTGTTCTGGGACTGGAATGACATGTCCAAGAGTGGAATGACAGCCCCAGGGTGCTCCAGGAGTGTTCTGGGACTGGAATGACATGTCCCAGAGTGGAATGACAGCCCCAGGGTGCAGCAGGAGAGTGCAGGGACAGGAAGGAGAGGTCACGGAGTGGAATGACAGCCCCAGGGTGCAGCAGGAGTGTGCAGGGACAGGAATGAGAAGCCACGGAGTGGAATGACAGCCCCAGGGTGCAGCAGGAGAGTTCAGGGACAGGAATGAGAGACCACGGAGTGGAATGACAGCCCCAGGGTGCAGCAGGAGTGTGCAGGGACAGGAATGACATGTCCCAGAGTGGAATGACAGCCCCAGGGTGCAACAGGAGAGTGCAGGGACAGGAAGGAGAGGCCACGGAGTGGAATGACAGCCCCAGGGTGCAGCAGGAGAGTGCAGGGACAGGAATGAGAGTGTCACAGAGTGGAATGACAGCCCCAGGGTGTAGCAGGAGAGTACAGGGACAGGAAGGAGAGGCCACGGAGTGGAATGACAGCCCCAGGGTGCTGCAGGAGTTTCCGGAGAATGGAATGACATGTCCCAGAGTAGAATGACGGCCCCAGGGTGTTCCAGGAGTGTTCGGGGACCGGAATGACATGTCCCAGAGTGGAATGACAGCCCCAGGGTACTGCAGGAGAGTGCAGGGACAGGAATGAGAGGCCACGGAGTGGAATGACAGCCCCAGGGTGCAGCAGGAGTGTTCTAGGACTGGAATGACATGTCCCGGAGTGGAATGACAGCCCCAGGATGCTCCAGAAGTGTTCTGGGACTGGAATGACATGTCCCAGAGTGGAATGACAGCCCCAGGGTGCTCCAGGAGTGTTCTGGGACTGGAATGACATGTCCAAGAGTGGAATGACAGCCCCAGGGTGCTCCAGGAGTGTTCTGGGACTGGAATGACATGTCCCAGAGTGGAATGACAGCCCCAGGGTGCAACAGGAGAGTGCAGGGACAGGAAGGAGAGGCCACGGAGTGGAATGAAAGCCCCAGGGTGCAGCAGGAGTGTGCAGGGACAGACATGAGAAGCCACGGAGTGGAATGAGAGCCCCAGGGTGCAGCAGGAGTGTGCAGGGACAGGAATGAGAGGCCACGGAGTGGAATGACAGCCCCAGGGTGCAGCAGGAGAGTGCAGGGACAGGAAGGAGAGGCCACGGAGTGGAATGACAGCCCCAGGCTGCAGCAGGAGTGTTCTGGGACTGGAATGACATGTCCCAGAGTGGAATGACAGCCCCAGGGTGCTCCAGGAGTGTTCTGGGACTGGAATTACATGTCCCAGAGTGGAATGACAGCCCCAAGGTGCAGCAGGAGTGTGCAGGGACAGGAATAAGAGGCAACGGAGTGGAATGACAGCCCCAGGGTGCAGCAGGAGAGTGCAGGGACAGGAATGAGAGGCCACGGAGTGGAATGACAGCCCCAGGGTGCTGCAGGAGTATTCGGGGACTGGAATGACATGTCCCAGAGTGGAATGACAGCCCCAGGGTGTTCCAGGAGTGTTCTGGGACTGGAATGACATGTCCCAGAGTGGAATGACAGCCCCAGGGTGCAGAAGGAGAGTGCAGGGACAGGAAGGAGAGGCCACGGAGTGGAATGACAGCCCCAGGGTGCAGCAGGAGTGTTCTGGGACTGGAATGACATGTCCCAGAGTGGAATGACACCCCCAGGGTGCAGCACGAGTGTTCTGGGACTGGAATGACATGTCCCAGAGTGGAATGACAGCCCCAGGGTGCTCCAGGAGTGTTCTGGGACTGTAATGACATGTCCCAGAGTGGAATGACAGCCCCAGGGTGCAGCAGGAGAGTTCTGGGACTGGAATGACATGTCCCAGAGTGGAATGACAGCCCCAGGGTGCTGCAGGAGTTTCCGGAGAATGGAATGACATGTCCCAGAGTAGAATGACGGCCCCAGGATGTTCCAGGAGTGTTCGGGAACCGGAATGACATGTCCCAGAGTGGAATGACAGCCCCAGGGTACAGCAGGAGAGTGCAGGGAAAGGAATGAGAGGCCACGGAGTGGAATGACAGCCCCAGGGTGCAGCAGGAGTGTTCTGGGACTGGAATGACATGTCCCAGAGTGGAATGACAGCCCCAGGGTGCTCCAGGAGTGTTCTGGGACTGGAATGACATGTCCCAGAGTGGAATGACAGCCCCAGGGTGCTCCAGGAGTGTTCTGGGACTGGAATGACATGTCCCAGAGTGGAATGACAGCCCCAGGGTGCAGCAGGAGTGTGCAGGGACAGCAATGAGAGGCCACGGAGTGGAATGACAGCCCCAGGGTGCTGCAGGAGTGTTCTGGGACTGGAATGACATGTCCCAGAGTGGAATGACAGCCCCAGGGTGCTCCAGGAGTGTTCTAGGACTGGAATGACATGTCCCAGAGTGGAATGACAGCCCCAGGGTGTTCCAGGAGTGTTCTGGGACTGGAATGACATGTCCCAGAGTGGAATGACAGCCCCAGGGTGCAGCAGGAGTGTGCAGGGACAGGAATGAGAGGCCACGGAGTGGAATGAGAGCCCCAGGGTGCAGCAGGAGAGTGCAGGGACAGGAAGGAGAGGCCACGGAGTGGAATGACAGCCCCAGGGTGCAGCAGGAGAGTGCAGGGACAGGAATGAGAGGCCACGGAGTGGAATGACAGCCCCAGGGTGCAGCAGGAGAGTGCAGGGACAGGAATGAGAGGCCACGGAGTGGAATGACAGCCCCAGGGTGCAGCAGGAGAGTGCAGGGACAGGAAGGAGAGGCCACGGAGTGGAATGACAGCCCCAGGCGTGCAGCAGGAGAGTGCAGGGACAGGAATGAGAGGCCACAGAGTGGAATGACAGCCCCAGGGTGTAGCAGGAGAGTGCAGGGACAGGAAGGAGAGGCCACGGAGTGGAATGACAGCCCCAGGGTGCAGCAGGAGAGTACAGGGACAGGAAGGAGAGGCCACGGAGTGGAATGACAGCCCCAGGGTGCAGCAGGAGAGTGCAGGGAGAGGAAGGAGAGGCCACGGAGTGGAATGACAGCCCCAGGGTGCAGCAGGAGTGTGCAGGGACAGGAATGAGAGGCCACGGAGTGGAATGACAGCCCCAGGGTGCAGCAGGAGAGTTCAGGGACAGGAATGAGAGACCACGGAGTGGAATGACAGCCCCAGGGTGCAGCAGGAGTGTGCAGGGACAGGAATGACATGTCCCAGAGTGGAATGACAGCCCCAGGGTGCAGCAGGAGAGTTCTGGGACTGGAATGACATGTCCCAGAGTGGAATGACAGCCCCAGGGTGCAGCAGGAGAGTACAGGGACAGGAATGAGAGGCCACAGTGTGGAATGAAAGCCCCAGGGTGTAGCAGGAGAGTACAGGGACAGGAAGGAGAGGCCACGGAGTGGAATGACAGCCCCAGGCTGCAGCAGGAGTGTTCTGGGACTGGAATGACATGTCCCAGAGTGGAATGACAGCCCCAGGGTGCTCCAGGAGTGTTCTGGGACTGGAATGACATGTCCCAGAGTGGAATGACAGCCCCAGGGTGCAGCAGGAGTGTGCAGGGACAGCAATGAGAGGCCACGGAGTGGAATGACAGCCCCAGGGTGCTGCAGGAGTGTTCTGGAGACTGGAATGACATGTCCCAGAGTGGAATGACAGCCCCAGGGTGCAGCAGGAGAGTGCAGGGACAGGAAGGAGAGGCCACGGAGTGGAATGACAGCCCCAGGGTGCAGCAGGAGTGTGCAGGGACAGGAATGAGAGGCCACGGAGTGGAATGACAGCCCCAGGGTGCAGCAGGAGAGTGCAGGGACAGGAATGAGAGGCCACGGAGTGGAATGACAGCCCCAGGGTGCAGAAGGAGAGTGCAGGGACAGGAAGGAGAGGCCACGGAGTGGAATGACAGCCCCAGGGTGCAGCAGGAGAGTGCAGGGACAGGAATGAGAGGCCACAGAGTGGAATGACAGCCCCAGGGTGCAGCAGGAGAGTGCAGGGACAGGAAGGAGAGGCCACGGAGTGGAATGACAGCCCCAGGGTGCAGCAGGAGAGTACAGGGACAGGAAGGAGAGGCCACGGAGTGGAATGACAGCCCCAGGGTGCAGCAGGAGAGTGCAGGGAGAGGAATGAGAGGCCACGGAGTGGAATGACAGCCCCAGGGTGCAGCAGGAGTGTGCAGGGACAGGAATGAGAGGCCACGGAGTGGAATGACAGCCCCAGGGTGCAGCAGGAGAGTTCAGGGACAGGAATGAGAGACCACGGAGTGGAATGACAGCCCCAGGGTGCAGCAGGAGTGTGCAGGGACAGGAATGACATGTCCCAGAGTGGAATGACAGCCCCAGGGTGCAACAGGAGAGTGCAGGGACAGGAAGGAGAGGCCACGGAGTGGAATGACAGCCCCAGGGTGCAGCAGGAGAGTACAGGGACAGGAATGAGAGGCCACAGAGTGGAATGACAGCCCCAGGGTGTAGCAGGAGAGTACAGGGACAGGAAGGAGAGGCCACGGAGTGGAATGACAGCCCCAGGCTGCAGCAGGAGTGTTCTGGGACTGGAATGACATGTCCCAGAGTGGAATGACAGCCCCAGGGTGCAGCAGGAGTGTGCAGGGACAGGAATGAGAGGCCACGGAGTGGAATGACAGCCCCAGGGTGCAGCAGGAGAGTGCAGGGACAGGAATGAGAGGCCACGGAGTGGAATGACAGCCCCAGGGTGCTGCAGGAGTGTTCGGGGACTGGAATGACATGTCCCAGAGTGGAATGACAGCCCCAGGGTGCAGCAGGAGAGTGCAGGGACAGGAAGGAGAGGCCACGGAGTGGAATGACAGCCCCAGGGTGCTCCAGGAGTGTTCTGGGACCGGAATGACATGTCCCAGAGTGGAATGACAGCCCCAGGGTGCAGCAGGAGTGTGCAGGGACAGGAATGAGAGGCCACGGAGTGGAATGACAGCCCCAGGGTGCAGCAGGAGAGTGCAGGGACAGGAATGAGAGGCCACGGAGTGGAATGACAGCCCCAGGGTGCTGCAGGAGTATTCGGGGACTGGAATGACATGTCCCAGAGTGGAATGACAGCCCCAGGGTGCTCCAGGAGTGTTCTGGGACTGGAATGACATGTCCCAGAGTGGAATGACAGCCCCAGGGTGCAGCAGGAGTGTGCAGGGACAGGAATGAAAGGCCACGGAGTGGAATGACAGCCCCAGGGTGCAGCAGGAGAGTGCAGGGACAGGAATGAGAGGCCACGGAGTGGAATGACAGCCCCAGGGTGCAGCAGGAGAGTACAGGGACAGGAAGGAGAGGCCACGGAGTGGAATGACAGCCCCAGGGTGCAGCAGGAGAGTGCAGGGAGAGGAAGGAGAGGCCACGGAGTGGAATGACAGCCCCAGGGTGCAGCAGGAGTGTGCAGGGACAGGAATGAGAGGCCACGGAGTGGAATGACAGCCCCAGGGTGCAGCAGGAGAGTTCAGGGACAGGAATGAGAGGCCACGGAGTGGAATGACAGCCCCAGGGTGCAGCAGGAGTGTGCAGGGACAGGAATGACATGTCCCAGAGTGGAATGACAGCCCCAGGGTGCAGCAGGAGAGTGCAGGGACAGGAAGGAGAGGCCACGGAGTGGAATGACAGCCCCAGGGTGCAGCAGGAGAGTACAGGGACAGGAATGAGAGGCCACGGAGTGGAATGACAGCCCCAGGGTGCAGCAGGAGTGTTCAGGGACAGGAATGAGAGGCCACGGAGTGGAATGACAGCCCCAGGCTGCAGCAGGAGTGTTCTGGGACTGGAATGACATGTCCCAGAGTGGAATGACAGCCCCAGGGTGCTCCAGGAGTGTTCTGGGACTGGAATGACATGTCCCAGAGTGGAATGACAGCCCCAGGGTGCAGCAGGAGTGTGCAGGGACAGCAATGAGAGGCCACGGAGTGGAATGACAGCCCCAGGGTGCAGCAGGAGAGTGCAGGGACAGGAATGAGAGGCCACGGAGTGGAATGACAGCCCCAGGGTGCAGCAGGAGTGTTCTGGGACCGGAATGACATGTCCCAGAGTGGAATGACAGCCCCAGGGTGCAGCAGGAGTGTGCAGGGACAGGAATGAGAGGCCACGGAGTGGAATGACAGCCCCAGGGTGCAGCAGGAGAGTGCAGGGACAGGAATGAGAGGCCACGGAGTGGAATGACAGCCCCAGGGTGCTGCAGGAGTGTTCGGGGACTGGAATGACATGTCCCAGAGTGGAATGACAGCCCCAGGGTGTTCCAGGAGTGTTCTGGGACTGGAATGACATGTCCCAGAGTGGAATGACAGCCCCAGGGTGCAGCAGGAGTGTGCAGGGACAGGAATGAGAGGCCACGGAGTGGAATGACAGCCCCAGGGTGCAGCAGGAGAGTGCAGGGACAGGAATGAGAGGCCACGGAGTGGAATGACAGCCCCAGGGTGCAGAAGGAGAGTGCAGGGACAGGAAGGAGAGGCCACGGAGTGGAATGACAGCCCCAGGGTGCAGCAGGAGAGTGCAGGGACAGGAATGAGAGGCCACAGAGTGGAATGACAGCCCCAGGGTGTAGCAGGAGAGTGCAGGGACAGGAAGGAGAGGCCACGGAGTGGAATGACAGCCCCAGGGTGCAGCAGGAGAGTACAGGGACAGGAAGGAGAGGCCACGGAGTGGAATGACAGCCCCAGGGTGCAGCAGGAGAGTGCAGGGACAGGAAGGAGAGGCCACGGAGTGGAATGACAGCCCCAGGGTGCAGCAGGAGTGTGCAGGGACAGGAATGAGAGGCCACGGAGTGGAATGACAGCCCCAGGGTGCAGCAGGAGAGTTCAGGGACAGGAATGAGAGACCACGGAGTGGAATGACAGCCCCAGGGTGCAGCAGGAGTGTGCAGGGACAGGAATGACATGTCCCAGAGTGGAATGACAGCCCCAGGGTGCAACAGGAGAGTGCAGGGACAGGAAGGAGAGGCCACGGAGTGGAATGACAGCCCCAGGGTGCAGCAGGAGAGTACAGGGACAGGAATGAGAGGCCACAGAGTGGAATGACAGCCCCAGGGTGTAGCAGGAGAGTACAGGGACAGGAAGGAGAGGCCACGGAGTGGAATGACAGCCCCAGGCTGCAGCAGGAGTGTTCTGGGACTGGAATGACATGTCCCAGAGTGGAATGACAGCCCCAGGGTGCTCCAGGAGTGTTCTGGGACTGGAATGACATGTCCCAGAGTGGAATGACAGCCCCAGGGTGCAGCAGGAGTGTGCAGGGACAGCAATGAGAGGCTACGGAGTGGAATGACAGCCCCAGGGTTAAGCAGGAGAGTGCAGGGACAGGAATGAGAGGCCACGGAGTGGAATGACAGCCCCAGGGTGCTGCAGGAGTGTTCGGGGACTGGAATGACATGTCCCAGAGTGGAATGACAGCCCCAGGGTGTTCCAGGAGTGTTCTGGGACTGGAATGACATGTCCCAGAGTGGAATGACAGCCCCAGGGTGCAGCAGGAGAGTGCAGGGACAGGAAGGAGAGGCCACGGAGTGGAATGACAGCCCCAGGGTGTTCCAGAAGTGTTCTGGGACCGGAATGACATGTCCCAGAGTGGAATGACAGCCCCAGGGTGCAGCAGGAGTGTGCAGGGACAGGAATGAGAGGCAACGGAGTGGAATGACAGCCCCAGGGTGCAGCAGGAGAGTGCAGGGACAGGAATGAGAGGCCACGGAGTGGAATGACAGCCCCAGGGTGCTGCAGGAGTGTTCGGGGACTGGAATGACATGTCCCAGAGTGGAATGACAGCCCCAGGGTGCTCCAGGAGTGTTCTGGGACTGGAATGACATGTCCCAGAGTGGAATGACAGCCCCAAGGTGCAGCAGGAGTGTGCAGGGACAGGAATGAGAGGCAACGGAGTGGAATGACAGCCCCAGGGTGCAGCAGGAGAGTGCAGGGACAGGAATGAGAGGCCACGGAGTGGAATGACAGCCCCAGGGTGCTCCAGGAGTGTTCTGGGACTGTAATGACATGTCCCAGAGTGGAATGACAGCCCCAGGGTGCAGCAGGAGAGTTCTGGGACTGGAATGACATGTCCCAGAGTGGAATAACAGCCCCAGGGTGCTGCAGGAGTTTCCGGAGAATGGAATGACATGTCCCAGAGTAGAATGACGGCCCCAGGGTGTTCCAGGAGTGTTCGGGGACCGGAATGGCATGTCCCAGAGTGGAATGAAAGCCCCAGGGTACAGCAGGAGAGTGCAGGGACAGGAATGAGAGGCCACGGAGTGGAATGACAGCCCCAGGGTGCAGCAGGAGTGTTCTGGGACTGGAATGACATGTCCCGGAGTGGAATGACAGCCCCAGGATGCTCCAGAAGTGTTCTGGGACTGGAATGACATGTCCCAGAGTGGAATGACAGCCCCTGGGTGCTCCAGGAGAGTTCTGGGACTGGAATGACATGTCCCAGAGTGGAATGACAGCCCCAGGGTGCAGCAGGAGAGTGCAGGGACAGGAAGGAGAGGCCACGGAGTGGAATGACAGCCCCAGGGTGCTGCAGGAGTGTGCAGGGACAGGAATGAGAGGCCACGGAGTGGAATGACAGCCCCAGGGTGCAGCAGGAGAGTTCAGGGACAGGAATGAGAGGCCACGGAGTGGAATGACAGCCCCAGGGTGCAGCAGGAGTGTGCAGGGACAGGAATGAGAGGCCACAGAGTGGAATGACAGCCCCAGGGTGCTGCAGGAGTGTTCGGGGACTGGAATGACATGTCCCAGAGTGGAATGAGAGCCCCAGGGTGTTCCAGGAGTGTTCTGGGACTGGAATGACATGTCCCAGAGTGGAATGACAGCCCCAGGGTGCTCCAGGAGTGTTCTGGGACTGGAATGACATGTCCCAGAGTGGAATGACAGCCCCAGGGTGCTCCAGGAGTGTACTGGGACTGGAATGACATGTCCCAGAGTGGAATGACAGCCCCAGGGTGCTCCAGGAGTGTTCTGGGACTGGAATTACATGTCCCAGAGTGGAATGACAGCCCCAAGGTGCAGCAGGAGTGTGCAGGGACAGGAATAAGAGGCAACGGAGTGGAATGACAGCCCCAGGGTGCAGCAGGAGAGTGCAGGGACAGGAATGAGAGGCCACGGAGTGGAATGACAGCCCCAGGGTGCTGCAGGAGTATTCGGGGACTGGAATGACATGTCCCAGAGTGGAATGACAGCCCCAGGGTGTTCCAGGAGTGTTCTGGGACTGGAATGACATGTCCCAGAGTGGAATGACAGCCCCAGGGTGCAGAAGGAGAGTGCAGGGACAGGAAGGAGAGGCCACGGATTGGAATGACAGCCCCAGGGTGCAGCAGGAGTGTTCTGGGACTGGAATGACATGTCCCAGAGTGGAATGACACCCCCAGGGTGCAGCACGAGTGTTCTGGGACTGGAATGACATGTCCCAGAGTGGAATGACAGCCCCAGGGTGCTGCAGGAGTGTTCTGGGACTGTAATGACATGTCCCAGAGTGGAATGACAGCCCCAGGGTGCAGCAGGAGAGTTCTGGGACTGGAATGACATGTCCCAGAGTGGAATGACAGCCCCAGGGTGCTGCAGGAGTTTCCGGAGAATGGAATGACATGTCCCAGAGTAGAATGACGGCCCCAGGATGTTCCAGGAGTGTTCGGGAACCGGAATGACATGTCCCAGAGTGGAATGACAGCCCCAGGGTGCAGCAGGAGTGTTCTGGGACTGGAATGACATGTCCCAGAGTGGAATGACAGCCCCAGGGTGCTCCAGGAGTGTTCTGGGACTGGAATGACATGTCCCAGAGTGGAATGACAGCCCCAAGGTGCTCCAGGAGTGCTCTGGGACTGGAATGACATGTCCCAGAGTGGAATGACAGCCCCAGGGTGCTCCAGGAGTGTTCTGCGACTGGAATTACATGTCCCAGAGTGGAATGACAGCCCCAGGGTGTAGCAGGAGTGTGCAGGGACAGCAATGAGAGGCCACGGAGTGGAATGACAGCCGCAGGGTGCTGCAGGAGTTTCTGGAGACTGGAATGACCTGTCCCAGAGTGGAATGACAGCCCCAGGGTGCTCCAGGAGTGTTCTAGGACTGGAATGACATGTCCCAGAGTGGAATGACAGCCCCAGGGTGCAGCAGGAGTGTGCAGGGACAGGAATGAGAGGCCACGGAGTGGAATGACAGCCCCAGGGTGCAGCAGGAGAGTGCAGGGACAGGAATGAGAGGCCACGGAGTGGAATGACAGCCCCAGGGTGCGGCAGGAGTGTGCAGGGAGAGGAATGAGAGGCCACGGAGTGGAATGACAGCCCCAGGGTGCAGCAGGAGAGTGCAGGGAGAGGAATGAGAGGCCACGGAGTGGAATGACAGCCCCAGGGTGCAGCAGGAGAGTGCAGGGACAGGAATGAGAGGCCACGGAGTGGAATGACAGCCCCAGGGTGCAGCAGGAGAGTGCAGGGACAGGAATGAGAGGCCACGGAGTGGAATGACAGCCCCAGGGTGCAGCAGGAGTGTGCAGGGACAGGAATGAGAGGCCACGGAGTGGAATGACAGCCCCAGGGTGCTGCAGGAGTTTCTGGAGACTGGAATGACCTGTCCCAGAGTGGAATGACAGCCCCAGGGTGTTCCAGAAGTGTTCTGGGACTGGAATGACATGTCCCAGAGTGGAATGACAGCCCCAGGGTGCAGCAGGAGTGTGCAGGGACAGGAATGAGAGGCAACGGAGTGGAATGAGAGCCCCAGGGTGCAGCAGGAGAGTGCAGGGACAGGAATGAGAGGCCACGGAGTGGAATGACAGCCCCAGGGTGCTGGCAGGAGTGTGCAGGGAGAGGAATGAGAGGCCACGGAGTAGAATGACAGCCCCAGGGTGCAGCAGGAGAGTGCAGGGAGAGGAATGAGAGGCCACGGAGTGGAATGACAGCCCCAGGGTGCAGCAGGAGAGTGCAGGGACAGGAATGAGAGGCCACGGAGTGGAATGACAGCCCCAGGGTGCAGCAGGAGAGTGCAGGGACAGGAATGAGAGGCCACGGAGTGGAATGACAGCCCCAGGGTGCAGAAGGAGAGTGCAGGGACAGAAAGGAGAGGCCACGGAGTGGAATGACAGCCCCAGCGTGCAGCAGGAGAGTGCAGGGACAGGAATGAGAGGCCACAGAGTGGAATGACAGCCCCAGGGTGTAGCAGGAGTGTTCAGGGACAGGAAGGAGAGGCCACGGAGTGGAATGACAGCCCCAGGGTGCAGCAGGAGAGTACAGGGACAGGAAGGAGAGGCCACGGAGTGGAATGACAGCCCCAGGGTGCAGCAGGAGAGTGCAGGGAGAGGAAGGAGAGGCCACGGAGTGGAATGACAGCCCCAGGGTGCAGCAGGAGAGTGCAGGGACAGGAATGAGAGGCCACGGAGTGGAATGACAGCCCCAGGGTGCAGCAGGAGAGTTCAGGGACAGGAATGAGAGACCACGGAGTGGAATGACAGCCCCAGGGTGCAGCAGGAGTGTGCAGGGACAGGAATGACATGTCCCAGAGTGGAATGACAGCCCCAGGGTGCAGCAGGAGAGTGCAGGGACAGGAAGGAGAGGCCACGGAGTGGAATGACAGCCCCAGGGTGCAGCAGGAGAGTGCAGGGACAGGAATGAGAGGCCACAGAGTGGAATGACAGCCCCAGGGTGTAGCAGGAGAGTACAGGGACAGGAAGGAGAGGCCACGGAGTGGAATGACAGCCCCAGGCTGCAGCAGGATTGTTCTGGGACTGGAATGACATGTCCCAGAGTGGAATGACAGCCCCAGGGTGCTCCAGGAGTGTTCTGGGACTGGAATGACATGTCCCAGAGTGGAATGACAGCCCCAGGGTGCAGCAGGAGTGTGCAGGGACAGCAATGAGAGGCTACGGAGTGGAATGACAGCCCCATGGTGCTGCAGGAGTTTCTGGAGACTGGAATGACATGTCCCAGAGTGGAATGACAGCCCCAGGGTGCAGCAGGAGAGTGCAGGGACAGGAAGGAGAGGCCACGGAGTGGAATGACAGCCCCAGGGTGCAGCAGGAGAGTGCAGGGACAGGAAGGAGAGGCCACGGAGTGGAATGACTGCCCCAGGGTGCAGCAGGAGAGTACAGGGACAGGAAGGAGAGGCCACGGAGTGGAATGACAGCCCCAGGGTGCAGCAGGAGAGTGCAGGGAGAGGAAGGAGAGGCCACGGAGTGGAATGACAGCCCCAGGGTGCAGCAGGAGTGTGCAGGGACAGGAATGAGAGGCCACGGAGTGGAATGACAGCCCCAGGGTGCAGCAGGAGAGTTCAGGGACAGGAATGAGAGACCACGGAGTGGAATGACAGCCCCAGGGTGCAGCAGGAGTGTGCAGGGACAGGAATGACATGTCCCAGAGTGGAATGACAGCCCCAGGGTGCAACAGGAGAGTGCAGGGACAGGAAGGAGAGGCCACGGAGTGGAATGACAGCCCCAGGGTGCAGCAGGAGAGTACAGGGACAGGAATGAGAGGC
Source organism: Gekko gecko (assembly GCA_029375565.1). Classification (NCBI taxonomy): domain Eukaryota; kingdom Metazoa; phylum Chordata; class Lepidosauria; order Squamata; family Gekkonidae; genus Gekko; species Gekko gecko. The sequence goes on from JAPDNY010000002.1 coordinate 261,804,909, forward strand.
CACAGAGTGGAATGACAGCCCCAGGGTGTAGCAGGAGAGTACAGGGACAGGAAGGAGAGGCCACGGAGTGGAATGACAGCCCCAGGCTGCAGCAGGAGTGTTCTGGGACTGGAATGACATGTCCCAGAGTGGAATGACAGCCCCAGGGTGCTCCAGGAGTGTTCTGGGACTGGAATGACATGTCCCAGAGTGGAATGACAGCCCCAGGGTGCAGCAGGAGTGTGCAGGGACAGCAATGAGAGGCTACGGAGTGGAATGACAGCCCCAGGGTTAAGCAGGAGAGTGCAGGGACAGGAATGAGAGGCCACGGAGTGGAATGACAGCCCCAGGGTGCTGCAGGAGTGTTCGGGGACTGGAATGACATGTCCCAGAGTGGAATGACAGCCCCAGGGTGCTCCAGGAGTGTTCTGGGACTGGAATGACATGTCCCAGAGTGGAATGACAGCCCCAGGGTGCAGACAGGAGAGTGCAGGGACAGGAATGAGAGGCCACGGAGTGGAATGACAGCCCCAGGGTGCAGCAGGAGTGTGCAGGGACAGGAATGAGAGGTCCACAGAGTGGAATGACAGCCCCAGGGTGCAGCAGGAGTGTGCAGGGACAGGAATGAGAGGCCACGGAGTGGAATGACAGCCCCAGGGTGAAGCAGGAGAGTGCAGGGACAGGAATGAGAGGCCACGGAGTGGAATGACAGCCCCAGGGTGCTGCAGGAGTATTCGGGGACTGGAATGACATGTCCCAGAGTGGAATGACAGCCCTAGGGTGCAGCAGGAGAGTTCTGGGACTGGAATGACATGTCCCAGAGTGGAATGACAGCCCCAGGGTGCTGCAGGAGTGTTCTGGGACTGGAATGAGGGACCACTCAGTGGAATGACAGCCCCAAGGTGGAGCAGGACTGTTCTGGGAATGGAATGAGAGATCAGGGAGTGGAATGACAGCCCCTTGGGGGCAGCAGGAGTGTTCTGGGACTGGAATGACAGGCCCTAGAGTGGAATGACAGCCCCTGGGGGTAGCAGGAGTGTTCTGGGACTGGAATTACAGGCCCTAGAGTGGAATGAGAGCCCCTGGGGGTAGTAGGAATGTTCTGTGACTATAATGACAGGCCCCAGAGTGGAATGACAGCCCGTGGTGGTAGCCGGAGTGGTCTTGGAGTGGAATGACTGTCCCAGGGGGTGATAGGAGTGTTCTGGAACTCGAATGGGAGACCACTAAGTGGAATGACTGCCCCTGAGAGTATTCTGGGAAAGGAATGACAGGCTCCAGCGTGGATTGACAGTCCCTCGAAGTAGCAGGAGTCTTATGGGCCTGGAATGACAGACTCCAGAGTGGAAGGAGAGACCCTGGGTGTACAGGCAGTTCTGTGCAACTGGATTTGTAAAGTGTAGAGTGAAATACTTTACATTTAAATATTTCTGGAATGTGTGTAGGTATCACCAGATTACCTCCATCTCTGCTGCTTTGTTTCCTTACAAATTCACGAGGTTGATGGGAGCCGCCTCCTCCATTGTCAATTATAAATCTTGCCCTTGCCTTCTCCCTCTACCAGTTCCAGTGTCCAGTTCTGGTGCCTTCTTTATCACTATGTTCCTTTTCCATGTCACACTCTGCCTGAGTTCTTTGCACACTGTTGTCTACTCTTTTGACCACTGACCCAGAGAACCCCCTCCATGGTCTCTGTGAAATATCCCAACCTGTAGTCTAGGTTGGGGGTCCCCAACCTTTTTGAGCCTGCGGCACCTTTGTAATTCTGATACAGTGTGCTGAATGCAGATGAAAAATGTCTGCTGCAGGAGGTGGAGCTAACCAGGAATGGATGGCCACAGCATACCTTCAGTCACATCGTGACAATCCTTTTTTTTTTTAAGCGCCCCTAAAAGAGGCATTTTTTTTTTTTTTTAGACAAGAACGTTACAACATTACACTACAAACACACAATACATTAAGACTACACACAAAACACAACATACGACATTTAACATTCACGGGGGTTACAATTTTTATAACACTCCATCCGTTTAAATTTCCTCCTACCTTGCCACCCCTTGTTACTAATAATCTTTTACTTCTGTATCCTCAAATACTATCTTTCTACCTTATCCACTTCTAATTTAACATATAGGGTTAATAATACTCAATACTTATTATTTCTCTCCATCCTTCCCTCTCTGATCATACCACTCATAGAAGCGTTGCCACGTATTTATGAAGGCTGATTCATCATGTCCTTTTATCATCAAAGTCAATTTATCCATTTCTGCTTCTTCCATTATCTTCTCAATCAACTCTTGTTTGGTTGGTACCACCGTGGATCGCCAATATTTCGCATACAGAACCCTAGCCACAGTCATTATATATATTATCAAGTATCTCTCTTCTCTCTGTACATCTTTTGGAAGTATATCCAACAACAACACCTCTGGTTTGAACAGAAGAGTACCTTTTATAATTTTCTTTGTCATTTCATGCACCCATATCCACTACTTTTTTGTCACCTCACATGTCCACCACATATGATACAATTACCCTGTCTTTGCATTACATTTCCAACACTTATTAGAACATTTCTCATCATATTTTGCCAGCTTATCCAGCGTGATATACCACCTATACAACATTTTATACATATTTTCTCTATATGAGACCGCCCTAGTTATTTTCACATTCATTTTCCATATTTGGTCCCACTGATCTAATTCAATGCTATAACCAAAGTTCTGCGCCCATTGGATCATATTGCTTTTCACCATTTCGTCTACCATATAATCAGCCAACAACAATGAATACATTTTTTAAAGAAACTTCTCTTCCAGCTCATAAAGTATTTTTTCTAAATCTGTTAATGTCTTCTCAAACCCTATTTTCTTATCTCTTTTATACCTTGATTGAATCTGAACTTTGTGCCACCAACTGATATCCTCATCCAATTCCAACTCCCCCTTTGCATTTATAATGTCCAGATATCTTGGTGGGGGATTTTCACAATACAACCTAGGAAAAGTCACTGCTTCAACCGGGGCTACCAGCCTTGAGATTTTGGTAAACCACCTCCTCCGGATAGTCTCCCATACTCTACAGAGTGCATCTCATATCCAGTATTGTCTAAAATACTTTCTTGATGCCACTTTCTCATCCCACAGAAAAGTGTGCCAGCCTTCCAAAAGGTCGTGGCCTTCCAACTTTAAAAGTCTTCTATCTTCCAGCATTACCCATTCCTTAATCCATGCCAAAGCTCCGGTTTTATAATACAATGTCCAATTAGGTAAACCAAACCCTCCTCTTTCTTTCGAGTCTTGTAATGCTTTGAGCCTAATTCTTGCTCTCTTCCTCTGCCAGACAAACTTAGTGGTAATTTGCTCCAACTCTTTCAAAATTGCCAAGCTCTTCAAAACAGGACTCATTTGAAACAAGAATATCCATCTTGGTAAAATATTCATCTTTATCAAAGCAATTCTTCCCATTAGTGAAAACTTTAAATTTTCCCATTTTTCCAAATCTTGTTTCGTTGCTCTCAATAGTTCTTTATAATTATCTTCTTGTAACGAACTGCACCTGTTCATCAATTTAATTCCTAAATATTTTACCTTCGTACAGAGTTTATATCCCGATTCTTCTTGTAGACACTCTCTCTGTTCCAGTGTCATGTTTTTAGTTAAAATTTTTGTCTTAGCCAGATTTATCTTTAATCCTGCCACTTGCCCATAGTCTTTCAATATCTTATTCAACTCCGTAATTGATAATCTGGGTTCCTCCAATATAAACGCAAGATCATCTGCATAGGCCAATAGTTTGTATTGTTCTCCTTGCATATTCAGGCCCTTCACATCTGGATTCTGTCTTATCTCCTCTGTTACCACCTCCAGAGCAAAGATATATAACAGCGGTGATAGGGGACAGCCTTGCCTCGTACCTTTCTGTATCTGAAATTGCTCAGTCCGTTCCCCATTTACCATAACTGCTGCTCTTTGCTTTGAATAAATGGCTTGAATTGTTTGGATGAATTGCTCTCCCGCTTTAACCTTCTTAAATGTTTCTATTATAAACATCCAGTCCAGGTTGTCAAAGGTCTTCTCTGCATCTTACTGTTAGTTTCTATTTTGAAGTCAATAATCTAACCGCAGGAATGATCAACAATCCGGCTTTTTGGCCTTTTTAAGCTGTTTAACTGCACTTTTTCCGCTCCAATGTTAGTACAACAGATACAGCACGATCATGCGCTTCATCGGATGTTGTTTATATTCGGCCAAAACGCGTCTCCGGTGAGCAATTTTAAAAGTTACCTTCAAAGTCCGTGTCTTGTTATAGCAGTGTTTCCTTAATGTCAGTTTCCGTAGAATGTTCTGGAGGTCTGGGTCATGCGTTCTTATGTTGAGATTTCAACTCGATAGGGTCTTGTAGAAATTTTCCGAAGTGCCTTCTCTGGGGGAGGGGATCAAGGCTGGTCGCGACGCTCTTTAAAGCCCCGCTATCAGCCGATCTCAACTCTCTCTCAGGCCAAGCTCGATGCCAGTCACCCCCTGCCTGGGGGGTCTGCGGAGGGCTATAGAAAGCCCACCCTGTCGTCAAGACCCTTCGTATGCTCTGGGAGCTCAGAGAGCAAAGCCAGAACACGTCAGGACTCCATGAATCCCAGACCGCGAGAACTACAGTGGAAAAGTACTATAGCTGCGGCAGCAGAAATCGGCAAAACAGGAAGTGACTTCAGACCAGACAAGTAATCGTCCTAGAGAAGACTAAGGAGGCCGGAAGAAGGGAAGAAATCAAGAACAAGGGGGACCATTAAGACTGCCGGACAGGAAGTGAGTACCCGGAAGAACCATTTACCATAGAGAAATTGCGCCCGCCATTTTGGGAAGGTCAAAAAAATTTTCTTTGATTTTAAACGAAAGACTTAATAGAAAAAAGTGGAATTAATGCGATTTAGGTGGGCACAAGAAGGACTTTGATTTAGAGTGGATTGGAGGAAAAATTTTGAACAACGGCGTACGACCTGCGGCAACGACAGAGGGCAAATTCTTGGTCCTCCCCGAAAATGGCTGGGAAAGAGGAAAAAAAGCTACAGAGTATGATGGATGCTATGGAGAAACGGGTGATGGACGCGATTTTGAAGTTGGAAAAGACTGTAATAACAGAAGTAACAGAGCTGAAAAAAGAAATGTCTGGAATCACAAAAGAGATACAGACGTTGACTAAAAGAGCAGATGAGATGGATGTAAGGGTGAAGAGAGTAGCATCTAATATAGCTGATGTTACTATAGAAACAGATAAAGTGAATGTGATGGTCCAATATAATGCAATGATTAACCACATGAGATTCAGGGGGATCCCTGAAGACAAGAATGAAGACATCCATTCAGTTATGGTAGATGCTGTAGCAGACTTTTTGAAAATGGAAGAGGAGAAAGTGGCGGCACAGATTGATGTGGTATACAGAGTCAACTCTGCGATTGCGCAAAGGGAAAAACTACCCAGAGATGTAATTGTCCAGTTTATATCTAAAAAGCTGAAGGAAGATTTGTTTAAGCAACAATTTCAGGAAGATTTCACAATTGACAACAAGAAAATCATGGTCCTAAAGGAACTACCCAGAGCAATGCTTCAGGATAGACGACTCTTCAAAGATCTGATCGACAAACTGAAAACAGAGGGCATAAGATATAGATGGGAAATTCCTAAAGGTGTCAGTTTTTCGTTTAAACAGAAGAGAGTCACCATCAAGTCAGTTGAGCAAATGACCAGATTCATCAATGATAATTTTAAAGACTCTGATAAATAATCATAAAACCAACATGGAGAGTCAAATAATTTCATGGAATGTTAATGGATTGAACTCACCACATAAAAGAAAAAATGTCAGACTTTGGTTGGAAAAACAAAAATGCGATATTGTTTGTCTGCAAGAAACTCACATTAAAAAATCTGATGCCAAATTTTTGATTCAAAAAAGACTAGGAGAGGAATTTTACTCACTCTCCTCTCAAAAGAAAAAGGGAGTTGTTACATATATCAAAAAGGAGTTGGAACCAAAAGAAATTTTTAAAGATAATGAAGGGAAATTTTTAGCAGTAGAAGCTATGCTGCAGAATAAAAAGACATTAATTGTTAACATTTATGCTCCCAATGGTGCGAAGGAAATTTTTTTTCAGGATTTGTGGGAACAGCTACGACAGTTGACCTATGAGCAAATGATTTTAATGGGTGATTTTAATGGTACTGTTGACAATGTTGTTGATAGAAAATCTAAAAAAGGAATTGATGCCATGGGCAAACTTCCTAAAGTATTTTTTCAATTGACTAAACATGAGCACCTGGCAGATGTTTGGAGAGTTAAAAATCCCAGGGATAGAGAGTACTCTTTTTATTCATCAAGACACGAATCCTTTTCAAGGATAGATATGATGTGGATGACAGAGAATTTAATCTTGCAAACACGTAAAATTGAAATACTACCTAGGACTCTTTCTGACCACAGTCCGATAAAATGGTCAACATATGTTAAGAGGAAAAAATTTCGATGGCGACTCAATGAAGATTTGTTGGACAAGCAAAATATTGTGGACAAAATAAGGACAGAAACCCAAACATACTTTCAATTGAACCTAAATAAGAGTGTACAGACGCAAACGGTATGGGAAGCCTACAAGGCTGTGATGAGAGGACATCTGATTGCAATTAATAATAATGAAAAGAAACAACAAATGAAAATAGACAAAGAAATTATGGAGAATATTCGGAAAAAAGAAATAGAACTTAAGAAAAGGCCTGGCAAAAAGAAAATTTTGAGAGAATTGAGGATTTTAAGGGAGCAATATGAGGCAAGGCTGAACAAAGAAGTATTTTGGAACTTGAAAAAATTGCAACAGAAATCCTTTGAAGGTGCAAACAAACCTGGCAAATATTTAGCATGGCAATTAAAGAAAAGAAGAGAGAATAAAACAATCACTTGCTTGAAAGATGGAAATAAAGAAATTTCAGACCCAGGAGGAATCAGGAGGGAATTTTATAAATATTACGCAAATCTCTTTCAAGTGAAGCAAGCGGATCCTCAAAAAATGTTGGATTACCTATCTAAAGTTAACTTGATACAACCAAACCCTGAAATGAAAACATCTTTAAATGCTGTAATAACTAAAGAAGAAATTAGTAGAGCAATAGCTGAGGCAAAAATCTCTAAAGTTCCAGGCCCGGATGGCTTTTCAGCTAAATTTTATAAAAAATTTCATGAAGACTTGGTTCCGGTGTTGGAGATTCTTCTAAACGAAATTAGAAAGACAGGGAAGATTCCGGATTCCTGGAATGAAGCTGCAATCACCTTAATTCCTAAAGAAGCGCAAGATTTAACAAATGTAAAGAACTATCGGCCCATTTCATTATTGAACAACGATTATAAGATCTTTGCAAAAATATTGGCAGAACGCCTTAAAAAGTTTTTGAAGGACACTATTGTTGAAGATCAAGCTGGATTTTTACCAAATAGACAAATTAAAGACAATATGAGGGTTGTCTTGGACGCAATTGAGTATTATGATAAACACCCTGAAAAAGAAGTTGCTTTTTTATTTTTGGATGCAGAGAAGGCTTTTGATAATCTGAATTGGGAATTTATGTTTAAAGTGTTCGAGAAATCCTTGATGGGCGCAGAATTTATAAGAATGATTCAATCGATATATAAAGATCAAAAAGCTTCAGTGATTGTGAATGCAGAATCAACAGATGTGTTCCGGGTAAGAAAAGGTACTAGACAGGGATGTCCCCGTCACCATTGTTATTTATCTGGATTTTGGAGATTTTGCTACAAGCGGTTAGAGATGATAATAACATAAAAGGTTTGAATATTGGAGGTTTTTCATTTAAATTAAGGGCATTTGCGGATGATATCATGTTTATTGTCGAAGATCCTGTTGATAATATGCCTAAGGTATTTGAAAAAGTGAAAGAGTTTGGCGACCTTGCAGGGTTTTATGTTAACAAAAATAAATCTAAGATATTGTGTAAAAATATGATTGGTTCAAAGCAACAAATGTTACAAAATGTGACAGAATGTGAAGTGGTTAAAAAGGTTAAATATTTGGGAGTCGAAATCACAATGAAAAATATAGATCTGTTTAAAAACAACTATGAAAAACTGTGGGGTTCGATAAAGAGTGATCTAGAAAAATGGGAAAAATTAAGACTATCTCTTCTTGGAAAAATTGCCGTTGTTAAAATGAATGTATTGCCCAGGTTAATGTTTTTGTTTCAGACAATACCGATTGTAAAGGATGGGAAAGTGTTGGTCAAATGGCAAAGAGAAATCTTTAAATTCATCTGGGCAGGAAAGAAGCCAAGAATTAAAATGAAGATAATGTATGATACTAAAGACAGAGGTGGCTTCCAAGTTCCGAATTTGCGTTTGTATCATGAAGCTGTATGTATGTCTTGGTTATCTGATTGGATCCATTTGGAAAATAGAAAGCTGTTAGCTCTTGAGGGACACGATTGCAGATTTGGCTGGCATGCCTATCTTTGGTATGGGAAAAATAAAGTGGATTCTATGTTTAAGCATCATTATGTAAGGAGGACATTGTTTGATGCATGGTCCAGGTATAGGGATAAAATTTCGGATGAGAGGCCTTTGTGGATTGTTCCAACTGCTGTTATACATCTGTTTTCTGAACATAAAGGTCATGACTGGTTGAAATATCAGGAACTATTGCAAAAAGAAGGGAAAAATTATGTTTTAAAACCAAACAATGAATTAGAATTTGAATATGGTTGGTTACAATATTGTCAAATAAAAGATATTTATAAAAAAGATTGTAAAGAGTTTGGCTTTAGAGCCATTAATGATGAATTTGAAAATCTATGGTTGAATAGAGAGCGGAAAATGATCTCAAAGATGTATAAAACTTTGTTGACTGTATATACCCTAGACGAAACTGTAAAGGAGCAAATGATAAAGTGGGCCATAAATATGAACAAAGAAATCTCTATGGAATCATGGGAATTTTTGTGGAAAAGATCTTTTAAAATGTCTACTTGTATCAATGTAAAAGAGAACTGTTATAAGATGATGTACAGATGGTACATGACACCAAAAAAGATTGCTAATATTTGTATGCATAAGAACTTGAGTAACAAATGTTGGAAATGTAAAAAAATAGAGGGTTCTTTTTATCATATGTGGTGGTCATGTGATAAAGCGAAAATATATTGGTCTAATATTCATTGTGTGATGCAGAAAATATTAAAAACCCCAATTGAGAGAAAGCCAGAACTTTTTCTCCTCGGTTTGACAATGGAAAAAATTCCACAAGAAAAAAGGACATTGCTATGGTACATGATTACATCGGCGAGAATGGCCTTTGCTCAGCAATGGAAAATGGAGAAAATACCAGATATACATGACTGGTTGAGAAAACTGCTATTTTTAGCGGAAATGGACAAAATGACAAAGAAGCTAAATGGACAAATGGCAGAACAGTATACAAAAGAATGGGAAGGGCTGAAACTGTATCTAGAAACTGAATATAGAATGAAGGGGAAAATATATAACTTGGATACGTTTGGATATTGAACGTGAAGTGAAACGAATTTGGAATTGTATTATACTGTTATTTGAGAATATGAAGTAATGGTAGAGGTTTTATATAATGTGTTACCTGGTTTGACAATGCATATAAGTTTAAACTTGATTATCGTTTCATATATCTTTGTTTGTTATTAGCAGTGTTGGAAGCCTATTAGGGGGGGTGGGGGGGATGGGTTGGGGATCTTTTTTTCTGAAATTGTATTGGTACCGTTATTGAAAATGTTGACTGTTTATTTCCAATAAAAAATTTTTGTTCAAAAAAAAAAAAAAAGGTCTTCTCTGCATCTATAAAAATCATCACCATTTCTTTTTCTGGGTGTGCTTCATAATATTCCAACACATTCAATAACCACCTTACATCGTGACAATCCTGTATGGTGGGACAGATTCTGACAAATGAACAGTTTTAAAAATCTACACAGCCGATCAGATCTCAAATGGATATTTAGAAGACCTGCTAGAATACAGTAGCACTAGTCTAAATTCCATTCATTCACTTGGCCCCTTCTGGGCTAAACCAATCTGAGAAACAGAAACTGAAAGCAAATGATAGAAAGTTCCCTCTGAGGTCTGACTAGGAGTTCTTTGGTCATCTATTTGATCGTGTTTCACAGTAAAGATTGGTGGTTTGAGTTTGCTGTACTTCTGTCTTACTAAAATGGCAACTGAGACACACATGGGTATACGTTTAGAATGCCAGCCATATATTACTGATCGGAGGACCCAGCTTACACTGGATGAAGTGCTTCTGATTTTGAGAAAAGAAGATCTTGATGAAAGCAGGATAATCACATTGCCACCTGTGCTACCAAAGGGAGGTGAGGTATATGTATATTGTCCCTGTTCCTCTGAACCGAAACACCACCTTGATTTCCGCTTTGATCAGTACAGATGGATATCAAAAGGGTCAAACTTCCATCGTGGACGTAAACATCCACCATCTGTGCTTAAAAGGTATTATTATCTGAAAGACCCAAATGGTTTCAGGAAAGACTCATTGGCTAGTTTTACAAAGCATGTGTATTGCTTAAGGGAGCTAAGAGATTCTAGGCCACGGTATGTTATCCATTACCTAGGTGATGAAAGCTTGTACCAGCCTTCATGTCATGGAAATAGGAAATCTTCCAACAAGCCTTTTGTAGGCATGATGAGACAGGTGTTTGAGGAAGTGGAAAGTGCATTTGAGTTACACAAAGAGCCAATTAAGGTGTACAAACATCTGCAAAGCACAAAATCTCAGGATGCTTCCATCAAGTATATGCCTGTTGATCGTCCAGTAAATCTCAAACAGGTACAAAATGTGTCATACAGGCAGAAACAGAAAAAACGCATCAGCAATGATGAAGTGTTTAGCATTGTGGAACTTTCTGTCCATCTTGATTCATTTGTCACCAAATTTATGCTGCTGTCTGACCTCACTATCTCATTTGGACATCCAGACCTCATAAAACAAGCGTGTGCTCTTCTTTCCTTATCCAGTGAGGATGATAGCTTACCCCAGCTTGTCTCATATGATACTACCTTTAAACTTGGGGATTTCTATTTGTCTCCCATAGTGATGAGAAATATCACATTGAAAGGTGATCCAGTATTCCCTTTGGCTTTCCTGCTTCATAAGAAGAAATTTATGTCATATCATCAAGATTTCCTGTGTGAAATACTTACAAAATTGAGTCCAGATAATATGAAGAACATACCATTTGTGACTGATAGAGAAAGGGGCATTGTGCAGCCTTTGCAAAAGAACTTCCCACAAATCCCAAATGTATATTGCAGAAATCATATTATGAGAGATGTCAGCACTTGGATTAAAAAGCATGGAGGGAATAACAATGATCTTAAGGTTTTAAAAGACCACATTGCACTACTGTTGAATTCAGAATCACAGGAAGAATATCAACACAAGTATGAACAGTACAGCATCCTGTGGAGCCAGCCTTTCAAACAATACTTTGATAAGGAACTAAAGGACAGCATACCAAAACATGCAGCCAAGTTTTTTACTCAAAAATTTGCAGCCTTCAGAAATGATGTAACAGCAACCAACAACATCTGCGAAAGTATAAACAGGGTCATAAAGAATGAACTGGATTGGAAGGAAATGCCCGCAGACTGCTTGGTACTTGCTATGTATTATATGCAAACTTTTTTTCTTTATGAGTTTGAACGGGCAAATTGCGGTCTTGGAAATTATTCACTCAAGGACCAGTTTTCCCACTTGCAAAAAACAACAGGAGAGTCACAATTTCCACCTTTCTATGCTCTGGAAGCAATTGTTGACAATATAAAATCAAGTAAGCCCCCTCCAAAGAAAGGTGTGGAAAAGGCTGAGGGTTACAGAAAAAGTCAAACTTCCCTGGCCCAGCTCTGTATAGACTCTGGGGGAGTTGCCCTCTGCCCTCAGAGTGCTACCTTTACTGTAAGAGAAGTCAACAGCAGCAAAGTGCAGGCTGTGAAACTCCTTCCAGAACCTGCCGTCTGTTCCTGTGCCAGTACTGGTCGCTGTTACCATATTATTGCAGTTGCAATGTCAATAGGCTATGTGGAGAAAGCTGATAGACAAACTTATTCTCTGTCCACACTTCTGAAAAAAAGGAAAGGCAGATCTCAAAAATCAGGAAGAAAAAAGGCAAGAGTGGGGGACTATGATTATAGCATTGTACCAGCAGCTGATTCAGTTCTGGGCTCATCACAACATGAAACTGCTGAGTTTGGCAGGGCTGAGAATAACGAGAGTACATTGGCTATTTCAGAAATTGAGAGAACACAGACTCCAGGTTCTCCATTACACAATGCATTGCCAACACATTCAACTCCAAAACCAAAAAGGAGTTTAAAACAAGGTGAGAAGCCGCAGGATCCTTGGAATCAAGCAACCACAGAAATGGACAGAAATTTGTTTAACAGCATACCTTCCAGTATCAGAGAATCACTGAAGCCTGGAGGATGGCTCTGTGATGAGGCCATAGAGGAAGCCATTACCAATTTCATCTGCCAAAGAAATCTAAGTGAAAAGATTTTACTCTGTCCAACATATATATATATAAAAGTGTGGCTCTGGGCAAACCCAATATTTTTTATTCATTTCTAGATTCCACAATGGCTTTCAACAAGGACATTTTACTCCTTCCTTTCAACACCGATTTATACTCCACTGGACTTCATTGGGTACTGGGCATAATAATATTCAAGACGAGAGAAATTATCATTGTTGATTCAGCAAAAGATTGGGATCGATCACAGAGCCATGGAAACATCTTGTTGTCAACTGCTGCAGCATGTCACCAAATAGCAGGTGTTCCTTTTAGGCATGCAGAGTGGAAGATACTGTTATGTGCAGACACAGTTCAACAGAACAATTCTTATGACTGTGGAGTATACACAACATTGAATGCCTATAGTGTGATTTCAGGAGAAGAGTATGGTCCCTTATGCAGTGAGCGTGCAAGAAACTGGATAGGAGTAAACGTTGGTTTGCACAGGAACTGCAAATGCAGGAGGAACACAAAACAAAAACAGTTTCCAGGTTCCTACCAGAAATTACACCATCAACTTCTTTCCATGGATACCAAAGTGCGCATACAGGAACAACCTCTGCTACGGTACCTTTTGTCATTATCTGATAAAGATACCAGCAGATGGTCAATCTGCCCAGAGGAGTCATGCCAGGGCAACTTCACGCCAGAAGACTGCATGGTGTTCTGCTGCAGCTGCAGACACTGGTATCATGCAGCTTGCCTACCACCAGCTGCAATCAAACTGCCAACATATTTTATTTGCAAACTGTGCATGCAGTAGGGGAAATATTAAACAAGTTTTGTTCAACAGTTAATACTGTATGGTCAAATTTGCATTTGTGAATCCTTCTTGTAATTGCCATACTGAACAAAGGGTAGGAGGATGTGTTGAGATGTGGAAGCCAGGGGTGACAAAGGAAAGGCAGGAAGCAGAGAACTGTTTGCCTGTGCCTGAGACAAGCCAGAGGGAATCAGAGTACATGTGAGGATGGGTAAATGGTGTCACGTGCTATAAAGAGCTGGGATATTAAATCTTCATACATTAAAGAACACCACCTAGAACAGGGGTCCCCACTGTGGTGCACGTAGGTAGTATGGCACCTGCCGGCACTATTCCTTGACCCCACCAAAGTGTTTTAACAAAGTGGGTGAGGACAGGTGGGACTTTTGCCAACCAATGCTTCTGAGTAAGTAAGGCTCCTAAGTAAGCTCAATAGTCATGGGATAAAAGGACAAGTCCTCTTGTGGATCAAAAACTGGCTTATAAATAGGAAACAGAGAGTGAGTATAAATGGGAAACTTTCCCAGTGGAGGGTGGTAAGTAGTGGGGTACCACAGGGATCGATACTCGGTCCGATGCTTTTTAACTTGTTTATTAACGATTTTGAATTGGGAGTAAGCAGTGAAGTGGCTAAATTTGCAGATGACATGAAGTTGTTCAGGGTGGTGACAACCAGGGAAGATTGTGAGGCACTCCAAAGGGATCTGTCAAGGATGAGTTAGTAGGCGGCAACATGGCAAATGGGATTCAATGTGGCCAAGTGCAAAGTGATGCACATTAGAGCCAAAAATCCTAAATATAAATAGACATTGATGGGATCTGAACTGGTAGAGACTGACCAAGAGAGAGATCTTGGAGTCGTAGTAGATAACTCAATGAAAATGTCTAGACAGTGTGTAACTGCAATAAAGAAGGCCAACGCTATGCTGGGGATTATTAGGAAGGGAATTAAAAACAAATCAGCCGGTATCATCATGCCCCTGTATAAATCATTGGTGCAACCTCATTTGGAATACTGTGTACAGTTCTGGTCGCCACACCTCAAAAAGGATATTATAGCCTTGAAAAAAGTGCAGAAAAGGGCAACTAGAATGATAAAAGGGTTGGAACACCTTCCCTATGAAGAAAGGTAAAAACGCTTGGGGCTCTTTAGCTTGGAGAAACGACGACTGAGGGGTGACATGATCGAGATTTATAAGATTATGCATGGGATAGAGCAGGTTGAGAAAGAGGTACTTTTCTCCCTTTCTCACAATACAAGAACTCGTGGGCACTCCAAGAAATTGCTGAGCAGTCGGATTAGAACAGATAAAAGGAAGTACAAGAGGTGGTGGCAGCTACAAGCATAGACAGTTTCAAGAGGGAATTAGATAAACATATGGAGCAGAGGTCCATCAGTAGCTATTAGCCACAAGGTATAGATAGGAACTCTCAGTCTGGGGCAGGTGACGCACTCTATTCTTGGTGCTGGAGGGGGCAGCAGTGGGAGGGCTTCTAGAGTTCTGGCCCCACTGCTGGACCTCCTGATGGCACCTGGTATTTTTGGCCACTGTGTGACAGAGTGTTGGACTAGATGGGCCATTGGCCTGATTCAACATTGGCTTCTCTTATGTTCTTATGATTGGCTGTGCAGATTTTAAAAATTGTTCATTTGGCAGTAGCTGCCCCCAGATTACGAAGTTCATCACGATGTGACTGAAGGTATGCTGTGGCCATCCGTTCCTGGTTAGCTCCACCTCCTGCAGCAGACATTTTTCATCTGCATTCAGCACACTGTATCAGAATTACAAAGGTGCCGCAGGCTCAAAAAGGTTGGGGACCCCCAACCTAGACTACAGGTTGGGATATTTCACAGAGACCATGGAGGGGGTTCTCTGGGTCAGTGGTCAAAAGAGTAGACAACAGTGTGCAAAGAACTCAGGCAGAGTGTGACATGGAAAAGGAACATAGTGATAAAGAAGGCACCAGAACTGGACACTGGAACTGGTAGAGGGAGAAGGCAAGGGCAAGATTTATAATTGACAATGGAGGAGGCGGCTCCCATCAACCTCGTGAATTTGTAAGGAAACAAAGCAGCAGAGATGGAGGTAATCTGGTGATACCTACACACATTCCAGAAATATTTAAATGTAAAGTATTTCACTCTACACTTTACAAATCCAGTTGCACAGAACTGCCTGTACACCCAGGGTCTCTCCTTCCACTCTGGAGTCTGTCATTCCAGGCCCATAAGACTCCTGCTACTTCGAGGGACTGTCAATCCACGCTGGAGCCTGTCATTCCTTTCCCAGAATACTCTCAGGGGCAGTCATTCCACTTAGTGGTCTCCCATTCGAGTTCCAGAACACTCCTATCACCCCCTGGGACAGTCATTCCACTCCAAGACCACTCCGGCTACCACCACGGGCTGTCATTCCACTCTGGGGCCTGTCATTATAGTCACAGAACATTCCTACTACCCCCAGGGGCTCTCATTCCACTCTAGGGCCTGTAATTCCAGTCCCAGAACACTCCTGCTACCCCCAGGGGCTGTCATTCCACTCTAGGGCCTGTCATTCCAGTCCCAGAACACTCCTGCTACCCCCAAGGGGCTGTCATTCCACTCCCTGGTCTCTCATTCCATTCCCAGAACAGTCCTGCTCCAACTTGGGGCTGTCATTCCACTGAGTGGTCCCTCATTCCAGTCCCAGAAAACTCCTGCAGCACCCTGGGGCTGTCATTCCACTCTGGGACATGTCATTCCAGTCCCAGAACTCTCCTGCTGCACCCTAGGGCTGTCATTCCACTCTGGGACATGTCATTCCAGTCCCAGAACACTCCTGGAGCACCCTGGGGCTGTCATTCCACTCTGGGACATGTCATTCCAGTCCCAGAACACTCCTGGAACACCCTGGGGCTCTCATTCCACTCTGGGACATGTCATTCCAGTCCCCGAACACTCCTGCAGCACCCTGGGGCTGTCATTCCACTCCGTGGCCTCTCATTCCTGTCCCTGCACACTCCTGCTGCACCCTGGGGCTGTCATTCCACTCCGTGGCCTCTCATTCCTGTCCCTACACTCTCCTGTTGCACCCTGGGGCTGTCATTCCACTCCGTGGCCTCTCATTCCAGTCCCAGAACACTCCTGCTGCAGCCTGGGGCTGTCATTCCACTCTGGGACATGTCATTCCAGTCCCAGAACACTTCTGGAGCACCCTGGGGCTGTCATTCCACTCCGTGGCCTCTCATTCCAGTCCCAGAACACTCCTGCTGCAGCCTGGGGCTGTCATTCCACTCTGGGACATGTCATTCCAGTCCCAGAACACTTCTGGAGCACCCTGGGGCTGTCATTCCACTCCGTGGCCTCTCATTCCTGTCCCAGAACACTCCTGGAGCACCCTGGGGCTGTCATTCCACTCTTGGACATGTCATTCCACTCCCAGAACACTTCTGGAGCACCCTGGGGCTGTCATTCCACTCCGTGGCCTCTCATTCCTGTCCCTACACTCTCCTGTTGCACTCTGGGGCTGTCATTCCACTCCGTGGCCTCTCATTCCAGTCCCAGAACACTCCTGCTGCATCCTGGGGCTGTCATTCCACTCTGGGACATGTCATTCCAGTCCCAGAACACTTCTGGAGCACCCTGGGGCTGTCATTCCACTCCGTGGCCTCTCATTCCTGTCCCAGAACACTCCTGGAGCACCCTGGGGCTGTCATTCCACTCTGGGACATGTCATTCCAGTCCCAGAACACTTCTGGAGCACCCTGAGGCTGTCATTCCACTTCGTGGCCTCTCCTTCCTGTCCCTGCACTCTCCTGCTGCACCCTGGGGCTGTCATTCCACTCCGTGGCCTCTCATTTCTGTCCCTGCACACTCCTGCTACACCCTGGGGCTGTCATTCCACTCCGTGGCCTCTCATTCCTGTCCCTGCACACTCCTGCTACACCCTGGGGCTGTCATTCCACTCTGGGACATGTCATTCCAGTCCCAGAACACTCATGGAACACCCTGGGGCTGTCATTCCACTCTGGGACATGTCATTCCAGTCCCCGAAGACTCCTGCAGCACCCTGGGGCTGTCATTCCACTCCGTGACCTCTCATTCCTTTCCCTGCACTCTCCTGCTGCACCCTGGGGCTGTCATTCCACTCCGTTGCCTCTTATTCCTGTCCCTGCACACTCCTGCTGCACCCTGGGGCTGTCATTCCACTCTGGGACATGTCATTCCGGTCCCAGAACACTCCTGGAACACCCTGGGGCTGTCATTCCACTCTGGGACATGTCATTCCAGTCCCAGAACACTCCTGGAGCACCCTGGGGCTGTCATTCCACTCTGGGACATGTCATTCCAGTCTCCAGAAACTCCTGCAGCACCTTGGGGCTGTCATTCCACTCCGTGGCCTCTCATTACTGTCCCTGCACACTTCTGCTGCACCCTGGGGCTGTCATTCCACTCTCGGACATGTCATTCCAGTCCCAGAACTCTCCTGGAGCACCCTGGGGCTGTCATTCCACTCTGGGACATGTCATTCCAGTCCCAAAACTCTCCTGCTGCACCCTGGGGCTGTCATTCCACTCTGGGACATGTCATTCCAGTCCCAGAACACTCCTGCAGCACCCTGGGGCTGTCATTCCACTCGGTGGCCTCTCATTCCTGTCCCTGCACACTCCTGCTGCACCCTGGGGCTGTCATTCCACTCCGTGGCCTCTCATTCCAGTCCCAGAACACTACTTCTGCAGCCTGGGGCTGTCATTCCACTCTGGGACATGTCATTCCAGTCCCAGAACACTCATGGAACACCCTGGGGCTGTCATTCCACTCTGGGACATGTCATTCCAGTCCCCGAAGACTCCTGCAGCACCCTGGGGCTGTCATTCCACTCCGTGACCTCTCATTCCTTTCCCTGCACTCTCCTGCTGCACCCTGGGGCTGTCATTCCACTCCGTTGCCTCTTATTCCTGTCCCTGCACACTCCTGCTGCACCCTGGGGCTGTCATTCCACTCTGGGACATGTCATTCCGGTCCCAGAACACTCCTGGAACACCCTGGGGCTGTCATTCCACTCTGGGACATGTCATTCCAGTCCCAGAACACTCCTGGAGCAACCTGGGGCTGTAATTCCACTCTGGGACATGTCATTCCAGTCTCCAGAAACTCCTGCAGCACCCTGGGGCTGTCATTCCACTCCGTGGCCTCTCATTACTGTCCCTGCACACTCCTGCTGAACCCTGGGGCTGTCATTCCCCTCTAGGACATGTCATTGCAGTCCCGGAACTCTCCTGGAGCACCCTGGGGCTGTCATTCCACTCTGGGACATGTCATTCCAGTACCAAAACTCTCCTGCTGCACCCTGGGGCTGTCATTCCACTCTGGGACATGTCATTCCAGTCCCAGAACACTCCTGCAGCACCCTGGGGCTGTCATTCCACTCGGTGGCCTCTCATTCCTGTCCCTGCACACTCCTGCTGCACCCTGGGGCTGTCATTCCACTCCGTGGCCTCTCATTCCAGTCCCAGAACACTACTTCTGCAGCCTGGGGCTGTCATTCCACTCTGGGACATGTCATTCCAGTCTCAGAACACTTCTGGAGCACCCTGGGGCTGTCATTCCACTCCGTGGCCTCTCATTCCTGTCCCAGAACACTCCTGGAGCACCCTGGGGCTGTCATTCCACTCTTGGACATGTCATTCTGTTGCAGATGCAGATTAGCTTATAGCCTCCAGAAGAAAACCACACAGAAAATCAAGAAAAGATTCTTATCATTTATTTGCTGCAGCAGACTGAGTCCAGCCGTCAAACGACAAAACAAAGGGGACTCAGCCCCCACTCTAAGTCATTAACAACTTTTATATGCCAGAGCCAAAGGTAACTCCCCTTTCTTTGCTGCAAGAAGCCACAAGTAAAGGAAGAGAGAAAAGATTTTAAAATTCTCTACTTTCCTACACAGTTTTGCGTTGTGTTTAACATATTTGCAAGAGATTTCAAAGTGTTTTTCTTAAACAGAGGTTAACATATTTGCAAGAGATTTCAAAGTTTCTGGTTAACATATTTGCAAGAGATTTCAAAGTGTTTTTCTTAAACAGAGGTTAACATATTTGCAAGAGATTTCAAAGTTTCTGGTTAACATATTTGCAAGAGATTTCAAAGTTTCTTTCTTAAACAGAGGTTAACATATTTGCAAGAGATTTCAAAGTTTCTGGTTAACATATTTCCTAAGTTTTTTTTGCGGTTAAGCTACATTTCCTGCATCCCAGCGCAAGCCTTGCACAACCGAGCTGAAATGCTGTCTGAGCAGACCACAAAGTTTCCTGACTGAAATGGGTCATCTCCTTATGTTTGCTTGCAATTTCAGCCTGCCTTTCTAGCCCTAATGTGATAACTTAATTAGAAATTAATTCCCTGAGGTCTTTTATTAATGCCTCACTCCCTCCTCTTGGTCAACTCGCCGACAGGAGAGAATGACCAACTTAAAGGCGTGTCAGATTGTTTTTCCTGTTATTATCCACTTTTACTGGGGAGTAAGAAGCTGTGGGCCAGGGGCGATTGAACTTCAGGCGATTGCGATAGACTGTCCGGCGCTCTGAGGCAGATAGATACATAAGCTTAGTGGGGACAGTATCTGGAGGCGTTATTGCAATCACAGCCCGGTTGACCATTCCTTTGATCAGGGGAAGTAAGCATGGTAACATGGGGAGACCCCCGAAAGCCAAGCCCACAAGGAAAAGGGTCCGCTTCCAATCCCCAAAAATTCCACTGAACCAACCCTCAGTTTCAAACAACCCCGACCAGGTCTGGACCAGGACATGTGCCAGATTTCGCATACGTTCAGTTATCTGCTCTATTGCCTTCCCATTGTCATCTATCTGTAAACAGCAGTTTGTGAGATTAAACTTTCCACATACCCCACCTTCCTCAGCAAGCAGATAATCTAGAGCCAGGCGGTTTTGGTAAATGGCCGTTCTCATCTGAGTGTTAGTTTTTGCCAAGAGAGAGAGAGCCATTGAAGTTTCATTTGTGATTATCTCTAGCACTGCTTGAAGCCTGATAATGCGATTAAGCATATAGATAGGGGTCCTATACCCATAAGTACCATCTGCTGCCCAGGTGGCTGGGCCATAGACTTGGACAATACGCTCTGGGGGCCACTCATCATCTTTCCAGGAGCCTATGTGGAGGGTCCGGTCCTCAAAGCTGAGGATAGACCGCCTTGGCCGGCCCAGGGACTCATAAACAATGACCCCTAAGCGTTCCCCGGTAGACAAAGGCAGCAGAAAGAAGCCAGGTTTGATGGTGCCCAGAACACATGCTCCAGACCACCGGCGAGGAAGGACGGCATATGCTGTGGTACCACAGATCCAGTAGAAGGAGTCTGGAGCCACCCATTCCCAACTAGTATTACACGGGGAGGTCCAGAATTCTTGTAGGGGGCCCAGATTAGCAACTCTTGGTCCTGTAGTAACATTGCGGTTAGAGAAGGAGACAAACTGTTGCCCTCGAGAATTATTACACACCCACCCTGCCTCACAGTCTAACTGTCCGACTGATACTTTGAATGGCCCTCCCTGTCTGATGAAACACAGTTCCCCGACCAATGTGTTTCCCAGAACCCAATGGTTTGGGCGTTTCGTATCTACCCAGGTGAGATTAAATTTTACAGAGAGGTTAGTAAGGGGTATTTCAGTCGATAGCCACGGCCAAGCCTCGCTCATGGCAGTACCACCGCATACATAACAGTTTTTAATCATGAGTTCACCAGCAATTCTTTCTGCTAAATCAATGAAAAGATTTTTTGTGACAGGGGGAATTTCAATGGTCTTTCCCATTTCCTTCCAAAACGTGGTATGTACCTTTAATTCAGCTGGTGCAGGTTTATAGCCCAGCATTTCCACTACAATTGAGCCAAATGGATCTCGGCCACTACCGTCTACCCCAATGCCGTAGATGTGACGCCGTGTGCCCTCGGTAGTAGCTGTGGGGCTGAAGTGCAGACAGAGGGGGTGCAGTGGCCCTTTGAACAGTGAGTGGACACTGGGGGTGTGGTTAGGTTAAACCATGGATCAGGGCCCTGGTTGAGTCGAGGAGGGCCTCTTGCCATTCCAGTGAGGGGTGCATAGTAATAAGCATAATGGGTAGTGCTGGGCACATAAGAAGTTGAGGCTCTGCCACCAGACTCAGTGTAAAAATAACGGCGGGCAGCTACATAAGACCGCTCCCATTCTAGATTATGGCAGGGAACCTTATAACCCTGAGTTTTAGACAGGGCTCCACACACATCAAAGCATACTTGTAAACCCTGATTAGTCTGCAAGGTAACATTAGATGCAACTAGCAGGGCATTATTAGTAACAGGCTGACCTCTTGTGGACCCTGAATAAGCATACACATTAACCCTGGCCCGAACAGAGTTGCTTTCAGGTTTGTAACATGTGGGTTTTGTTCCCCACATACTCTATATGAGGTTTCCTGATGTAGACACACAGTTACATTTTTGGTGGTACATTCAAAATCAGAGAAATACACAAGGGTGTCAGTAATTTGCCTGTCCCTATAGGTCTTGGTTATACATGGGGTACAAGGAGGAACAGTATCAGTTTTGTTAACAAGGAAAAAGATTATTAGGTATAGGATGATTTTAGGACGCATTTTGTGGTAGATGGTCCGTGTGTAGACTAGTCAGCCTCCGGAGTGACTAGAGCAGGGACTTTCCTTTCCAGCGAAGTTCAGATTTTCCCCTGTGCGTAGAGGGACTGTTAGTCCAGGTCAGTCCCAGCAGAGGGTTTTGGAGATTCTTCAGCCGTGTCCGCCTGGGTCGCGGGCCCAGGGGAAGCAGGGCGTTGGCGGGTGAGGCGGAGCTTTAGGCCACTTGTTCCAGGGGACACCTTCCAGTTAGCAATAGGGGCGGCAGGTTTGAGGTGCGTCCAGTGGATCCAGGGCTTCTTTTCAGCAACTTTAACAGCTATGCGTGACAACTGAATAGCCTGCCTTGCGTTGTCCGAGGTTGTCCAGGAAGCTGCTGCCATCACAGAAGAGAGTTAGGTCAGGCTCTGGGATCGGCTGTTCCTTAAGATCAAGGCGAGAGGCGAAGATATGATCAGTGGTTACAAGGCAGTCATGCTCTAAGTCTTCCTCAATTTCAGGCAGAAAGGTTGCAGGGTTGAGAGTGGTGGCCAGGGCCAGCTGGATTGCTGAATTTTCAAGGAGGATGGCCTGGTAACGTGCCATGCGGGAGGTAGTTAGGAATTTGTGGCCACGCGCTTCGAGTATTGCTTTTACTCCATGGGAAACAAAAACTGTCATGGGGCCACCACAAGTGAACTTATGGGCCATCTCGATAAGACGACAACATGCGGCAACCGCTCTTAGGCAAGGTGCAAGCCTATCTCCACAGTATCTAGGGCCTGGCTGAGGTAGGCAACTGGGCGCTTGTGGGGTCCTAAGTTTTGCAATAGGACTCCCTGACCCACTCCATTCTTCTCATCTACGCAGAGAAAGAACGGTTTTTCCGGGTTGGGTAGTCCAAGGGCTGGGGCCTCAATGAGCTTTTGCTTTAACTTCTGGAAAGCTGACTGTTGCTCGGGGCTCCACAGAAATGGATCTTTGTCTGCTCCTCGAGTAGCCTCGTAGAGTAGGGTGGTTCGTTGGCCTCCTGAATAACATCTCTTAACTTGGCCATATTCATGGGCTTTTTCCCCGCCTCCTTTAAACCCTGGAGAATATAACCCCGATAGGCAGCCATATGGTCTCATTGGGCAGGGTTGTGGGCTCCCAGTTGAGCTCTGAATCAGGGAAGTTGTCTCTGAGGTGGTCAGCAAACACTCCGCCCTGGGGAAGAGTGGCTTCAGCCGATTTACAGCCAGCCTCCAAGCCCCACGCTTTTCCTCAGCAGCGAGGAGGGCAGAGAGCAATTGGTGACAATTGCGCCAGGTGGGGTAATGGGTGGTCATGATAGTTGTGATGAGGTCGGTCATCGGTCTGGGGTCTTCAGAATATGGCGTAGTTTGGGATTTCCAATTGCAAAGGTCAACAGTTGAGAATGGGTGGTAGACATATGTGATATTTCCCTGGGCGCCAGCTGGGGTCTGCCGTAAGGGGCAGAGGACCGAGGGTGATGGCAGCTGGGCGTCCTGGCTAGCCTTCTGGCACACCTCTGGAAGCAGGGGGTTTTGACCAATTGGGAAGTTTCCTGAGTGAGTGAAGGACTGGGATAGAGCTTGCCGGAACTGCAGGTGGTGGAGGGCAACTCCGTATCTATAGTGAGATCTGGATAAGTCTGATGTTTGGGCAGAAGTGGATGGAGTAATGGCAGCTCCGGGTCATCTGGTGGGGCTGAGGCAGACTCAGCTGTCCGTAGTAAATGAATGGACTCCTTCTCCTGCTCCTGCAGTGCAGGTTTAGTCTTTGCTCTAGTCATTGTTGGACTGGGCATCCAAAAAGAGGATTGATGTCTCTGCCCTGAACGTGGTGCCCTGCCAGCCGAGTAAGGCGGAGGCAAGTCATCATCCTCAGAGGGAATGAGTTGGGGGTGTGACCCTGTGGGAACAGGCAGGGTTGTAGACCGCACTGGACACAATCTGGGAGGCTTAATAGGGCGCAGGGTGGCTGAAGCTTGTTGAGTGGGTAGGCTCGATTGCAGCCAAGTCTTTTTCATCAGGGAAGGGTGAGCTCGGACATAGCCATCCCAGGAGTCTATGTAAGGGAATTGATCAGGGTGATCCGAGCGAGGATCAGTGACTGCAACGTAGACTCTCCTAATGAGCTCCAAGTCCATTGATCCTTCGGGGGGCCAACCTACATTAAAGGCTGGCCAGTCAATGGTGCATAAAGTTTCAAGGAAGGTAGGGTTCAAGGGCTCATCTCCTCCATAATCACTGGTGAAAATATCTCCAAAATTGTTGAGCATGAATTGAAGGGGGGTCGTGGGTTTAGCCTTTGCTTGGGTCCCACCCATAACAACAAACAGACAAGTAGACAAACACAAGGGTAGGAAAACGAGGGTGTGGTAAGGGTTCCACAACACCTGACACAAGGAGGAATTCCCTAAACCACAAGTGCTTCCCTCTGTAGCTAGCTCACTGCGGTCGCCCGAGTGAGAACCATAGCCATAAGAGGACAACACTCAAGTTGGGTTTGTTCTGATGAACGCCCCCGTTTTCATTCAGACACACCACTCAGGCCAAACAAATCCCACCCGGATCACAGGGAAGCCAAAAGGCTCCCTCGCCTGCCTGACTGTACCTAAAACTGCTCAGGGGTTGATCAGGCCCCTGCTTCCCTCGCACTGGGAGGGGCTGAACCGATTAATACTGACCTGTCCTGAAGACTGAGGCGCCTGTTGACCGAGAGAATGTTTTCTTGGCTGGGTCCTTTCAGTAGCAAGCGACTCTCAAGGAGAAGTTGCGCAGGAGGAAGGGAACAGTCAGCCTCTCGAAAGAGAGAGTGGGCCCGCTGATAGTCAGTTACTCGCTGGGCTTCCTCTCCCTGATGTCGTGGCTAGAGGGGGCCACAAGAGCCCGGCTCTCCCCGAAGGCCAATGCACCATTAAATGTTGCAGATGCAGATTAGCTTATAGCCTCCAGAAGAAAACCACACAGACAATCAAGAAAAGATTCTTATCATTTATTTGCTGCAGCAGACTGAGTCCAGCCGTCAAACGACAAAACAAAGGGGACTCAGCCCCCACTCTAAGACATTAACAACTTTTATATGCCAGAGCCAAAGGTAACTCCCCTTTCTTTGCTGCAAGAAGCCACAAGTAAAGGAAGAGAGAAAAGATTTCAAAATTCTCTACTTTCCTACACAGTTTTGCGTTGTGTTTAACATATTTGCAAGAGATTTCAAAGTGTTTTTCTTAAACAGAGGTTAACATATTTGCAAGAGATTTCAAAGTTTCTGGTTAACATATTTGCAAGAGATTTCAAAGTTTCTTTCTTAAACAGAGGTTAACATATTTGCAAGAGATTTCAAAGTTTCTGGTTAACATATTTCCTAAGTTTTTTTTGCGGTTAAGCTACATTTCCTGCATCCCAGCGCAAGCCTTGCACAACCGAGCTGAAATGCTGTCTGAGCAGACCACAAAGCTTCCTGACTGAAATGGATCATCTCCTTATGTTTGCTTGCAATTTCAGCCTGCCTTTCTAGCCCTAATGTGATAACTTAATTAGAAATTAATTCCCTGAGGTCTTTTATTAATGCCTCAATTCCACTCCCAGAACACTCCTGGAGCACCCTAGGGCTGTCATTCCACTCTGGGACATGTCATTCCAGTCCCAGAACACTTCTGGAGCACCCTGAGGCTGTCATTCCACTTCGTGGCCTCTCCTTCCTGTCCCTGCACTCTCCTGCTGCACCCTGGGGCTGTCATTCCACTCCGTGGCCTCTCATTCCTCTCCCTGCACTCTCCTGCTGCACCCTGGGTCTGTCATTCCACTCCGTGGCCTCTCATTCCTCTCCCTGCACTCTCCTGCTGCACTCTGGGTCTGTCATTCCACTCCGTGGCCTCTCATTCCTCTCCCTGCACACTCCTGCTACACCCTGGGGCTGTCATTCCACTCTGTGGCTTCTCATTCCTGTCCCTGCACTCTCCTGCTGCACCCTGGGGCTGTCATTCCACTCCGTGGCCTCTCATTCCTCTCCCTGCACACTCCTGCTACACCCTGGGGCTGTCATTCCACTCTGTGGCCTCCCATTCCTGTCCCTGCACTCTCCTGCTGCACCCTGGGGCTGTCATTCCACTCCGTGGCCTCTCATTCCTCTCCCTGCACTCTCCTGCTGCACTCTGGGTCTGTCATTCCACTCCGTGGCCTCTCATTCCTCTCCCTGCACACTCCTGCTACACCCTGGGGCTGTCATTCCACTCTGTGGCCTCTCATTCCTGTCCCTGCAGTCCTGCACTCTCCTGCTGCACCCTGGGGCTGTCATTCCACTCCGTTGCCTCTCATTCCTGTCCCTGCACACTCCTGCTGCACCCTGGGGCTGTCATTCCACTCTGGGACATGTCATTCCAGTCTCCAGAAACTCCTGCAGCACCCTGGGGCTGTCATTCCATTCAGGGGCATGTCATTCCAGTCCCAGAACACTTCTGGTGCACCCTGGGGCTGTCATTCCACACCGTGGCCTCTCATTCCTGTCCCAGAACACTCCTGGAGCACCCTGCGGCTGTCATTCCACTCTTCGACATGTCATTCCACTCCCAGAACACTCCTGGAGCACCCTGAGGCTGTCATTCCACTCAGGGAAATGTCATTCCAGTCCCAGAATACTCCTGATGCAGCCTGGGGCTGTCATTCCACTCTGGGGCATGTCATTCCAGTCCCAGAACACTTCTGGTGCACCCTGGGGCTGTCATTCCACTCCATGGCCTCTCATTCCTGTCCCAGAACACTCCTGGAGCACCCTGGGGCTGTCATTCCACTCTGGGACATGTCATTCCAGTCCCAGAACACTTCTGGAGCACCCTGAGGCTGTCATTCCTCTTCGTGGCCTCTCCTTCCTGTCCCTGCACTCTCCTGCTGCACCCTGGGGCTGTCATTCCACTCTGTGGCCTCTCATTCCTCTCCCTGCACTCTCCTGCTGCACCGTGGGTCTGTCATTCCACTCCGTGGCCTCTCATTCCTGTCCCTGCACACTCCTGCTACACCCTGGGGCTGTCATTCCACTCCGTGGCCTCTCATTCCTCTCCCTGCATTCTCCTGCTGCACCCTGGGGCTGTCATTCCACTCCGTGGCCTCTCATTACTGTCCCTGCACTCTCCTGTTGCACCCTGGGGCTGTCATTCCACTCTGGGACATGTCATTCCAGTCCCAGAACACTCCTGGAGCACCCTGGGGCTGTCATTCCACTCTGGGACATGTTATTCCAGTCCCAGAACACTCCTGCAGCACCCTGGGGCTGTCATTCCACTCCGTGGCCTCTCATTCCTGTCCCTGCACTCTCCTGCTGCACCCTGGGGCTGTCATTCCACTCTGGGACATGTCATTCCGGTCCCCGAACACTCCTGGAGCACCCTGGGGCTGTCATTCCACTCTGGGACATGTCATTCCATTCTCCGGAAACTCCTGCAGCACCCTGGGGCTGTCATTCCACTCCGTGGCCTCTCATTCCTGTCCCTGCACACTCCTGGAGCACCCTGGGGCTGTCATTCCACTCTGGGACATGTCATTCTAGTCCCAGAACACTCCTGCTGCACCCTGGGGCTGTCATTCCACTCCGTGGCCTCTCATTCCTGTCCCTGCACACTCCTGCTGCACCCTGGGGCTGTCATTCCACTCCGTGGCCTCTCATTTCTGTCCCTGCACACTCCTGGAGCACCCTGGGGCTGTCATTCCACTCTGGGACATGTCATTCCAGTGCCAGAACACTTCTGGAGCACCCTGAGGCTGTCATTCCACTTCGTGGCCTCTCCTTCCTGTCCCTGCACTCTCCTGCTGCACGCTGGGGCAGTCATTCCACTCCGTGGCCTCTCCTTCCTGTCCCTGCACTCTCCTTCTGCACCCTGGGGCTGTCATTCCACTCTGTGGCCTCTCATTCCTGTCCCTGCACTCTCCTGTTGCACCCTGGGGCTGTCATTCCACTCTGGGACATGTCATTCCAGTCTCCAGAAACTCCTGCAGCACCTTGGGGCTGTCATTCCACTCCGTGGCCTCTCATTAGTGTCCCTGCACACTCCTGCTGCACCCTGGGGCTGTCATTCCACTCTGGGACATGTCATTCCAGTCCCAGAACACTCCTGGAGCACCCTGGGGCTGTCATTCCACTCTGGGACATGTCATTCCAGTCCCAGAACACTCCTGCTGCCCCCAAAGGGCTGTCATTCCACTTTGGGACATGTCATTCCAGTTCCAGAACACTTCTGGTGTACCCTGGGGCTGTCATTCCACTCCGTGGCCTCTCATTCCTGTCCCTGCACTCTCCTGCTGCACCCTGGGGCTGTCATTCCACTCTGGGACATGTCATTCCAGTCCCAGAACACTCCTGCTGCCCCCAAGGGGCTGTCATTCCACTTTGGGACATGTCATTCCAGTCCCAGAACACTTCTGGTGCACCCTGGGGCTGTCATTCCACTCCGTGGCCTCTCCTTCCTGTCCCTGCACACTCCTGCTGCACCCTGGGGCTGTCATTCCACTCTGTGACATGTCATTCCAGTCCCAGATCACTCCTGGAGCACCCTGGGGCTGTCATTCCACTCTAGGACATGTCATTCCAGTCCCAGAACACTCCTGGAACACCCTGGGGCTGTCATTCCACTCTGGGACATGTCATTCCAGTCCCCGAACACTCCTGCTGCACCCTGGGGCTACCATTCCACTCTTGGACAAGCCATTCCAGTCCCAGAACACTTCTGGAGCACTGTGGTGCTGTCATTCCACTCCGTGGCCTCTCATTCCTGTCCCTGCACTCTCCTGCTGCACCCTGGGGCTGTCATTCCACTCCGTGGCCTCTCCTTCCTGTCCCTGCACTCTCCTGCTGCACCCTGGGGCTGTCATTCCACTCCGTGGCCTCTCCTTCCTGTCCCTGCACTCTCCTGCTGCACCCTGGGGCTGTCATTCCACTCCGTGGCCTCTCCTTCCTGTCCCTGCACTCTCCTGCTGCACCGTGGGGCTGTCATTCCACTTCCTGGCCTCTCCTTCCTGTCCCTGCACTCTCCTGCTGTACGCTTTGGCTGTCATTCCACTCCGTGGCCTCTCCTTCCTGTCCCTGCACTCTCCTTCTGCACCCTGGGGATGTCATTCCACTCTGTGGCCTCTCCTTCCTGTCATTGCACTCTCCTGCTGCACCCTGGGGCTGTCATTCCACTTCGTGGCCTCTCCTTCCTGTCCCTGCACTCTCCTTCTGCACCCTGGGGCTGTCATTCCACTCCGTGGCCTCTCCTTCCTGTCCCTGCACTCTCCTGCTGCACCCTGAGGCTGTCATTCCACTTCATGGCCTCTCCTTCCTGTCCCTGCACTCTCCTTCTGCACCCTGGGGATGTCATTCCACTCTGTGGCCTCTCCTTCCTGTCAATGCACTCTCCTGCTGCACCCTGGGGCTGTCATTCCACTTCTGTGGCCTCTCCTTCCTGTCCCTGCACTCTCCTTCTGCACCCTGGGGCTGTCATTCCACTCCGTGGCCTCTCCTTCCTGTCCCTGCACTCTCCTGCTGCACCCTGAGGCTGTCATTCCACTTCATGGCCTCTCCTTCCTGTCCCTGCACTCTCCTTCTGCACCCTGGGGATGTCATTCCACTCTGTGGCCTCTCCTTCCTGTCATTGCACTCTCCTGCTGCACCCTGGGGCTGTCATTCCACTTCGTGGCCTCTCCTTCCTGTCCCTGCACTCTCCTGCTGTACGCTGGGGCTGTCATTCCACTCCGTGGCCTCTCCTTCCTGTCCCTGCACTCTCCTGCTGCACCCTGGGGCTGTCATTCCACTCCGTGGCCTCTCCTTCCTGTCCCTGCTCTCTTTTGCTGCACCCTGGGACTGTCATTCCACTCCCTGGCCTCTCATTCCATTCCCAGAGTAGTGTATTTTTGCCAAGAGACCGTAATGGAAAATCCATTCCACCTTTTTTTTCCAACTCTATTTGTGCTGCCATGTATTTCAATGGAGCCCATGGAAGTCAATTGGCATTCCTGGCTCCCATTATTTCCAATGGGCCTTCAAGTCTTTCCCATTGTTTCCAATGGGCAATCCTGTCCTTCCTTTTAGTACATCCCACCTAAGTGGTGTCTCTGCTTGAACCCCTTTCTCCCATATAAACAAATGGTTGCTATTAACTGCAGTGAGAGAAAAAAAACATTGCAAAAGTTGCCTTTCTTTTCCTTGTATGGTCTGTGGTGTGACCTCACTTAGAGGGCACAATGGTCTTGTCTCAGAGATACACAGAGGTTCTGCATTCCCTCTGGGGAACCTTTGCACATATATGCATTCTCATAATTATGGGCGTTTTACTAATAAATATTTAAAAAGCACAACAAATGCCCTTTACAATAGACTACTCTCTCCTTACAATTTAATCTTGAAGCTGATGATGTGATGTTTATGATTCAGGATCCTATTGAGAAAATACCACATCTGATGGAGAAAATTGAAGAATTTGGCTCAATTGCGGGTTTTTATGTTAATAAAAACAAAACTAAGGTGATGTGTAAAAACATGACGAAGCAAAGACAAATAGAACTCCAAGAGAAAATCCAATGTGATGTAGTTACAAAGACTAAATACCTAGGAATTGAATTAACCATGAAAAATATTGACCTGTTTAAAAACAATTATGAAAAGGTGTGGCACAGGATTCAGCAAGATATGAAGAAATGGGACACTTTGAATTTATCATTGATGGGAAGAATCGCAACCGTAAAAATGAATATCTTGCCGCGTTTGATGTTTTTATTTCAGACCATTCCAATACTAAAACAAAGGAAAGTATTGGATTCGTGGCAGAAAGAATTATCCAAATTCGTATGGGCAGGAAGAAAGCCAAGGATCAAAATGAAAATTTTATGCGACGCAAGAGAGAGGGAGGCCTACAACTACCAAATTTAAGACTGTATTATGATGCCGTCTGTTTAACATCGTTGGAACAGTGGATTAATCTTGAGAATAAGAAGTTATTGGCTTTAGAAGGGCATGATAACAAATTTGGATGGCATGCATATTTATGGTATGGAAAAGTAAAAATGGACAAATTTTTTAAACACCACTTTGTAAGACAATCACTGTTCGAGACATGGATGAGATATAGAAAATTCTTCTCAGAAGAAAGACCACTTTGGATAGTACCAGCTGAAGTGATTAACCCACATTCAAGAAATCAAGGGTTAGATTGGCTACCTTACAAAAATCTTTTAAAATTGGAAGGGAAAAACTTTGTGTTACAAGATAGATTTGATGTCGAATTTGAATATGATTGGTTGAAATACAGACAGATTTATGATTTATTTAAGACCGATAAAAGAGAACATGGTTTCAGAGAAAAGAACATTGAAATTGAAATTGTATGGCTTGAGAAAGGTAAAAAAATGATTTCTAAACTGTACAAGGTTTTATTGAAATGGTACACTGAGGATGAAACTGTAAAAGAGCAAATGATAAAATGGGCTGTAAATGTTAATAATGAGATATTAATGACATCCTGGGAATATTTGTGGAAAAAGTCAATGAAAATTTCAACTTGTGTAAATGTTAAAGAGAATTGTTATAAAATGATGTACAGATGGTATATGACGCCTAAAAAAATTGCTATTATAAATGAAAGTATGTCCAACAAATGTTGGAAATGCAAGAAACATGAAGGGTCTTTTTACCATATGTGGTGGACATGTGATAAAGCAGTAAAGTATTGGACTGAGATCCACAATGAGATACAAAAAATTTTGAAATGTACTTTTAAGAAAGACCCACAGATGTTATTGTTAGGTCTTAAAATGGAAGAAATAAATGTAGCCAAAAGAACACTACTATGGTACTTGATTACAGCAGCTAGACTGATTTTTGCTCAATGTTGGAAACAAGATAAAGTACCTGAAACATGGGAATGGATTAAAAAGACGTTGTTTTTGGCAGAAATGGACAAATTAACAAGAAAGTTAAACAACGAAGAAGATGAAACTTTCTTTGAAGACTGGAAAGACTTTCAAAAATACTTGTTGAAAAATTGGGACATTAAACGTGGTTTGATTTGCTTTGATAGTTATTAAGAAGAAAATGAAAGAGAATTAGATTTTTGAATTGTTACCGTTTGTAAGAGAAAATAAGTTTAGAAGTAATTGTAACAGAATAAGAGAGACATTAATGGGGTTGGAGCAGTGCGGGAAGCCTTGTTTGGGGGGGGAGAAGGGAAATAAGAAAAATGGATATGTAGGTAGGTTTAAATTGTATGAACATGTGATATATCCAATAATAAACTGTATTTACAAAAAAAACCAATTTAATCTTGAAGCTGTCCAACAGTTCTTGGATGCTTTCCCTTTTTCTTTCATCCAGGGCACTTCAGACCTGCTTTGTGCGGCAGAGAACAAACAGCTCCTTTCCCTGATAGCTTCTCTGGAAAAAGCCTGTGTCACTTAGCCTTTTTACTTTGAAATGTATTGAACAGTATTGTGTGTGGGGGTATTTTACAAAATCATTAAGACAATTCAAAAAATGAATCACAAATATGATTGCCATAACCACATCTGGAATTCAACGAAAAACATTTCAGATGAGTTAATCTGCTGCAGCCCAAGCAATCCAGAGTCTTGTGGCACCATTACAGTGTAATCCTAGAGTTGCACCCTTCTAAACCCAGTAATTTCAATAGATTTAGAAGAGTGTATCTCTGGGAGCAATCTGATAGCTGTTCAGAGCTATGCTTGGATCCAACCCCACCTTTCCTCTTCCTGCAAATCTGACAGTAGAAATTCTTTGGGAAAGTTTTGCTTTGGAACCAATCTGTGATGCCTGAATGGATGAAAGGAACTGCTATCCACCCTCAGACCCTGGCTATAAATAATCACCCTTCCAATATTATAAATAATCTCATATTCCAATATTGACAGAGCCAGTTATTGAGAATGCAAAGATGGAGTCCGTGGTGGTGGAGTCAATGGAAGGGCTTCCGGTTCTGGGGCCTGCTCTGGATCTAGTCCAGGGGCTCATTGTTGGCTGGTCAGAGCTGGTTGAGGTTTATTTTGATGTTTGGTCTTAGATGTAGATTTCTTCACTGGGGATTTCTCAGGACGCTGGGGGTTTCTCGGGATGCTTGGGACGCTGTTTCTCGGGACTGGGACTTGTGCTTGACCAGATCTGTCCATGATGGTTCCAATACTGAACCTGATGGAACTGACATCACAGAAGATGGATGAGATGGACCTTCAATCATAGCAGGTGACTTAGCTGCCGGGACTTCATGTGCAGACAAAGCCTTCTCCCATAAGGCTGCTTTTAGCCTTGATACCCTCTCATTTCGAGCTTTTGGCATAAATTGCTAGTTCATGCCATCAGATAGGTCTTTAAGCTAAAAGCCTCCAGGGGGTGCTGTGCACCAGTCATTCATTCATCCACCATCTATGGATGTCCTGGTAGCTTGACCCATATTTATATATGAATTGGTGATGAAGAATTGAGAGGTTGCTGAGTTCTATTTGAATACTGGTTTGTAACAGGAACTCTGAGACAACTCAGAGATTAAGACCATCAGATCTTGAAAAATAATCTTTTCAAAACCGATGTTACCAGGATTTCCGTACATGGTGGATGAATGGATTGTGCAAGTATTAATACTAATGTCCTCTCCAAAATGGGAAAAAATTATTTACATGGAATTTATGAGGACACTGGATTTAATCAAGTTGGACTTCTTGATATTACGTGGATATTAATGTGAGGAAAGAATGATTACAAGATTACAGTATTTTGTATAAATACTTTATTTAAATTGTTAATCAAAAATATTACATGTGTATTGTTGGCACTTTATTAAAAATAATACAGTATATATTTTGATGGTTATTATTGTTATTCAATTCTTTGGCACAGTGTTGTTGTTTTCTATTATTGCTTCTATTCAACAGCAGCTGCCCTATGACAGGGAGTGTGGTGTAGCAGAGCTTCAGAGTAGGATCTGGGAGACCCAGGTTCAGATCACCATCTTGCTGTGGAAGCTCACTGGATGACTTTGGATGAGTCACATACTTTCAGGCAAACCCACCCCACTGGGTTGTTTGGATAAAAATTAGGAGAGGAAAATAATATAAGCTGCTTTGGTCCCTTCTGTGGAGAAAGATCGAGTATAAATGAAGTAAATAAATAATAAATACATTTATTTGATTTGATTTATACCCCGCCCTCCTTGCATAGCAGGCTTCAGCTGAAGATGGAGGCAAACAAAAGGTAGGTTGGTAGATTGCTGAGTAGACAATGAGGCAGGTAAAGGGGAGATGATATGGGGGTAGTGTGGGGAGGGGGATACTGGGGAAAATGAGGTACCCCCCACAAATCCTTGAGGGTTCCCTACCATGCAAGTGGACCTGGCCCAGGGGCTGCTACCACACAACTAAGGCCATAGTTTTCCTAGGCAGAAGTTGCTGAGGGGGGGGGAAGCTTAAGACAGAGGGGCAGATAAAGGTAGGTTGGGTGGGAAGAAGATATGTTAGGAAATTTCCCAGTTAGGTTAGGAAGTTTCCAGGTTAGGAGATTTCTGGAGATTTGGGGGATGGAGCCTGGGGGTGGGGTTTGAGAGGAGGAATGTCCGAGGGGTATAAAAGCATAAGCTGCATGCTCCAAAGCAGCCATTTCCTCCAGGAAAACTAGAGTTGCCAGCCTCCAGATGAGGGATGGAGAGAACCCAGAATTACAACTGCTCTTCAGTTCCTCTGGAGAAAATGGCTGCTTTGGAGGGTAGATTCTATGGCATTATAACCTGCTGAGTACACTTCCCTCCCAAGGCTTCACCCCCAAATCTCCAGGAATCTCCCAACTTGGAGCTAGCAACCTGAACTAATCTCTGTAGTTGGGAGATCCATTGTGATTCCAAGAGATCTCCAGGTTGGCATCCCTAGGAGAGAAGGAAGCAGGAAAACGGGAGAGGCTATGGGGGCTTCCAGGAAAGGGAAAGAGGAAACAGTGGGGAAAGGGGAAATGACAAGGACTTGCGGGTTCCCACTTGTTCCCACCTAGTTTAATGAAGAGTACAGCCTTTTAGTTTAGCATCAGGGCCTTAGTTTTAAGAAGTGACCCTTCGGTGCTGGTAAGTTCCCTAGTGTGTAATGTTCTAATGTCCTGAGATGATGCTAGTTCACTTCACTCCATCTAAATACTAGTTAACAGACGCTCAGCCCAGATCTCCTTCCGATGCCAAAAAGATGGTTGATGTGTGGGGTGTGACTATAGTGTGGTTGGAGGATGGCTGAGGTGTGGCTGATACAATAGGTGTGGTTGGGGTGGGGTTAAAATATGACTAGTGTTTGTTTGCAGTGAGTTTTTTACACAAAGGAGCATGCAAAGCTGGAACCCACCACTTACAGTTGAAGTCGTTCAGTCTACCCTGCCACCTTAATTCCATCTTGTTATGCTGCATGTACAAAGTAGGCTCAAAGAAGTTTTAAGACATTATTTCACAAGTGCTGAAAGCATTCCAAGATGGGGAGCTGTGGGGGGCAATGATGGCATGTCTGGTTTACTTGCAGAAGGTTGCTAGGAATCAGGAAGGAGAATAGCCTGCCAGACTTGAGTTTTCTACAGGGGGTAGAGAAACAGGATTTTCCTGGACAGGAAAAGCAGCATTCCTGGCCAAGAGGCCACAACTACCACTGGCTAGGCCTGGGTGTCCTAGCTATTGCCAGCATTAACCCTACCAGAAGAGGAAATGGCCAGAGCTAGGAGCTACCAGGACCAAGAGGACCTCAGCAAGGGAAGCAGGCCTAAGAACATGATAAAAATAGTAATCAGGGACAAACTAGCCAGGCTGTAGGGGACTGTTAACCTTGGAACTGCTGATTGGAACTGAGCTGATTAATAAAGTGGGCAAGCTCAACACCTCTTGAGTAGAGACTCATCTTTGACCACGTGGATATGCATGGGATATCTCCAGTGGGCTGGGGCCCCTGGGTAGGGGGCCTCACAGGGGATTGAAACCCCCCAAAATAGAAGCAGCACCTGTACTTTTAAGAAAATATGCCAGTTGCCGTTGTGGAGGTAGCTAGGTGACCATAACGATATATTGCTATTCTGTCAGTAAAAAGAAGTGGGAGGGGCCAATGCTTTTTTCAGAGAGAGCTCATGGTGACAAGTCCTGATAATAACCACTGAGGGACTTGCTACCAAGCAACTTGCATAACTCACCCAGGCCCAGCTGTTTAACGTGGCTAAAAGGATCTCCAGATAGACAATATACAATTGAAGGGCACCAGCATGATGCAGAGGTACTAAGGAAGGAGTGGAATAAATAACCCTATTGGATCTGCAGAAAACAAAGTTTCAGTTTTAGATTCCAGGCACTTTATAGTCATTATGTCAAACCAGCCACATGTTAAGTTAGACTTCTGACTGCCAAGAACTCTTAAGCTCCCTCAGAGACTGACAAGGAAAGCTGCATAGGATCAGAGAACCACTGAACATCTTTTTCTTTATTTTACACCTCTTTCAATGGCTCTCTCTGCTCATCCCCTCCTCAACCCTTAAGACAACTAGCCATGAAGAAGAAATAAAGAAGGTAACTAGTAGCCCTAAAATTACCTTCAGCTTCCTCTGCCCGTCTCTTGGGGGAGTTTCAGACTTCTCAAAGCAAATCCAGTTTATACATTTTAGCAGAATCAAGTGCCAGATATTTTTCGTGGAGCTGCAGGTGAGCAACTACATATTTTAACAGCAGCCTGGCTTCCTCTTTGATGTGCTGGTTTTCTGTGTACAGGAATTTTATTTATTCAAACATAGGACTCTCCCTCCATGCAGCTTTCCCCCTATCCAGTTCTGCTAGACATACAACTTGACATGTGCTGTGCTAGTTTTCACATGATTAATGTAACAAGAAGCCAGATCAGAGCTATCTACTGTCTGCTAATGGCATGTTGAACACCAGAGCTTGCTCTGGCAAACTCATCACAATGCTGGGGATGCAAATAAGTTGAGATTACCCTGTTGCCTGTGATGTAGAATTGTCCAGTGGGGTTGAAGTGTTGGAGGGAATTAAATATTTGCATCAATACAAACAGTGTTGGTATTAGTTGCCAAAATGGGGTGACATCCAGTCATGTGAACCTTGAAATAGGAACAGATCTAATGGATGAACAGGCCAGTTTGAATTGTCACGAAATGGGAAGGTTACCTCAGTGTCTGTTGTCATCTGTCAGACAGAACAGTTAGCCTTGGCTGTCTGTTGAATGCATTATGCACCAAAAGAGAGACTAAGAATATCCTGATTAAAACCATTGGGTTCTAGCAACACAAACTTTTTTTCTTCAGTATTTCTTGTGGGCTTATCTGTATTCTCAGACATAAGAAACATCAGCCTAAAAATACAAGATCCTTATCTGTAGGAGACATATCAGATAATACAAATTTAAATGCCCCTCCCCCCCCACCTCTTTTTCTTGTTCCACCTTTCTTCTTGTTATCAGCCAACAAGACTCAGCACATGCACTGTAAGCTTTCTTGAGTCAGAGCCCAGCTCATCCCATGAACAAAGCATTTACATTCAGGTGGCTAAATGCAATACTTTTAAGCATCTGAGGAAATGGGATGGAAGTCCATAAAAGCTTCTACCACTATAAATGTGTTAGACCTGCTGTACACATGCAGGGAGGTGGCAAAATTAGTATCACTTTAGACTGTAGGGATATTTTTAATGCTCCCCCTAGCAAAACCCCCACCAACTTTCAAATAAAAAAGAAGCATATAGGTTCATTGTCGGTTCACTGTGCAGTCCGATACTGGGACTGCAAAAGCGCAGGGCCAGCCATGGAGAAGTTTCTAGCTAAAGAGAAAAAGGAGGAACATAACTCTTCCCCTTGGAACACACTGTGCGCTGTTACCCACCCAAAATAGTCATGTGCTCTGAAGGAGACCACCCCCCTTTCCCTCAGTTCTTCCTTTGCCACCACAAGGAGAGGACATCTTCTAGCAATCTTATCTTTTTTCACCATTACCAAAAAAGAAAAGAAAAAAGAAAAGAGAGCATTCTTGTTTAAAATCCTTCTCTTTAGAACAGGACCGCTATTAATTCAGCTCCAGCCGACAGGATTCCCCTTTGCAGTTTGCTATCTGTGAGAAAGCTTGGCTCAGTTTTCTTCCCTCAGCTGTTATCTGAGGAGGCATGGCACAAAAACTATTATGCAAGAAGTATTCCCATTGTGGAATGAAGATGACACACACAGATAAACACGGTTGTTGTCTGTTGTATCTGGGACTGCACAGAAGATCAATCATGAACTTATGTTCTGCTGATTTTTGGCTCAAAGGGGGCTATACTGATAGCCCGAAGCATGGTTGAAAGATTCCAGGTGGGAAATCTGTGCATCACAGGTGGAGCCGATTGTCTCATTCCCATGAAGAAATGTTTTATGTGCCTATTTGTTGACAGGTTACTCAGCTTGTGCTGTCCTAATACGGCACTGAGGACTGCAACCTGTCTCCGTAATGTGTTGGGCTTCAGGCCTAGCTTCCATCCCTCATGCAGAAACATGACAATGTCCCTGTAAGAAAGCAGTAGAGGATCCAACTTCTTGTATGGCTATTTCTTGAAAGTGAGCCACATGTGGTTGTAAATGCGTCTTGTGGTCTGTTTCCTAGACTGTAACATAATGTCCACTATTCCTCTAGGAAAATGGGTCTCTAAATCTGACCTCTCAATTTCCAGGCTGTCAAATGTAGCCAAGCCAGATCCAGATCACCCGCCAGTCCCTGGAACTCTTAGGAACCACAAAGAATACTGAATAGACTCCCCTGAAATGCTGACTTTTGGGGACACCTTCTATTGCTCCAATTTGTGCCAGGTGTTGGATGGCATGTTGTAGTAAGTAGCACTTCTGTTGAGACTTTGGGATCAAGGACGGCATAAACTGGTGAGGGGAAGTAGAAACTAACTCTATATAGTAACTTTGTTCTATAATAGAGATCACCCATTTGTCTTGCATTGACAGCTTCTAGTTCTCTGAAAACAGCTGAAGTCAGCCCCGCAAAAGGTAGTCAGGCAGAGAGTTTTTTGGCTGGGAGATTTTTACCTAGTTTGAAGGTTGGTGGTGGTCTTTGCTGGGTCCCGGGTCTATATCCAAAGGACCTGAAACCTCTGAAGTCCTTGGTGTCCCTTTCTCACGCCAATGATCTAATGCAACAAAAGGAATGATGAGGTTTGGACTTAGCATCCTTCTCTCTCTTGACTGAGACTGATGGCATCGCCACCTTCTTTTCTTTTGTTTTGACCAGGGCTTTGTATAGGTTAGACTCACCAAAAAGAAGTCTGCCCAAAAACTTCTGATGAGATTGCTCTTGGATAGGGGATCCAGCTTCCAGTGTTTTAACTAAATATTTGTCCTGATTATGTTTCCTGCTATTGCCCCGGCACACAACTGGATTGCATCCTGGGAAGCATTGGAAATGAATTCCGCCACCCTTTTCATTTTTAACAAGGCTCTCTTTAGATCCAGGGAAGATGTGTCTGGATTCTGTAACAGATTGTCTGTCCAGATGATGATGGTTTGGGTGAAATTTGGTAACACTGTGGAGGCTCTGATAGCTAAAGACGATGCCTTGTGAGACCTCTTCAGCGCCACTTCATTCTTTCTATCCACTGAGTCCTTGAGTACATTGTCACAATCCTTAGGTAGAACAACTTCAGAGTGCAGTGCAACCACTGGAGCATCCACCAGTGGAACGTTTAAGATCCTCCATGACATTGGCTGGAAGCACACAGAACATCATCTTGGCTATGGAGGTCAATGAGTTGCCACCACCTGGTACGGCCCACTCTATCTTGGTGACAGCATTGAGAAAATCTGGGAAGGGATTTTTGAACCCTGGTGAGACATATAAATCTCCTACTGTCTAGGTTCTCCCTCATGGATCACTGCCTTGTCATGGCGAGGAGGCTTGCATGGTTCGATGAGGCTGTGGGCTATGCCATGGAGGGCCACCCAGGACAGACAGGCCACAGCAGAGAACTCAGACCAAGCGTGATCCCCTGGAGAAGGAAATGGCAACCCACTCCAGTATCTTTGCCAAGAAAACCCCATGGACAGTAACAAAAGGCTAAAAGATATGACGCCGGAAGATGAGCCCCTCAGGTCAGAAGGTGTCCAATATGCTACTGGGGAAGAGCAGAGGGCAAGTACGAGTAACCCCAGAAAGAGTGAAGCGGCTGGGTCAAAGCCGAAAGGACGCTCAGTTGTGGATGTGTCTGACGGTGAAAGGAAAGTCCGATGCTGCAAAGAACAATACTGCATAGGAACCTGGAATGTAAGATCTATGAATCAAGGTAAGCTTGACGTGGTCAAAAATGAGATGGCAAGAATGAACATCGACATCTTGGGAATCAGTGAACTAAAGTGGACAGGAATGGGCGAATTTAACTTAGAAGACCATTATATCTACTACTGTGGCCAGGAATCCCGTAGAAAAAATGGTGTG
The DNA here is from genome assembly GCA_029375565.1 of Gekko gecko. Lineage (NCBI taxonomy): Eukaryota > Metazoa > Chordata > Lepidosauria > Squamata > Gekkonidae > Gekko > Gekko gecko. Next base: position 261,845,324 of record JAPDNY010000002.1, read on the forward strand.
GCCTTTATAGTCAACAAGAGAGTGAGAAAGGCAGTATTGGGATACAATCTCAAAAATGACAGAATGATCTCGGTCCGAATCCAAGGCAAACCATTCAATATCACAGTAATCCAAGTCTATGCCCCAACCACTGCTGCAGAAGAGGCTGAAGTGGACCAGTTCTATGAAGACCTACAACAGCTCATAGAACTAACACCAAAAAATGATGTCCTCATCATCATAGGGGACTGGAATGCTAAAGTAGGAAATCAAAAGGTAACCAGAATTTCAGACAAGTTTGGCCTTGGAGAACAAAATGAAGCAGGGCAAAGGCTAACAGAGTTTTGTCAAGAGAACACGCTGGTCATAGCGAACACCCTTTTCCAACAACCTAAGAGGCGTCTCTACACATGGACATCACCAGATGGGCAACACCGAAATCAGATTGATTATATAATTTGCAGTCAAAGATGGAGAAGCTCTATCCAGTCAGTAAAAACAAGACCTGGAGCTGACTGTGGCTCAGATCATGAGCTACTCATTGCAAAATTCAGACTTAAATTGAAGAAAGTTGGGAAAACCACTAGGCCATTCAGATTTGACCTAGATCGCATCCCCGATGAATATACAGTAGAGGTGAAGAATAGGTTTAAGGGACTAGATTTGATAGACAGAGTGCCTGAAGAACTATGGACAGAGGTCCGTGACATTGTAAAGGAGGCAGCAATCACCGCCATCCCAAAGAAAAAGAAATGCAAAAAAGCAAAGTGGCTGTCTGATGAGGCTTTACACATAGCAGAGGAAAGAAGGAAAGCTAAAGGCAACGATGAAAAGGAAAGATTTGCCCAACTGAATGCAGATTTCCAGAGAACAGCAAGGAGAGATAAGGAGGCTTTCCTGAATGAACAATGCAAAGTAATAGAGGAAAACAATAGATTGGGAAGGACTAGAGATCTCTTCAAGAAAATTGGAGAAATCAAGGGAACGTTCCATGCAAAGCTGGCCATGATAAAGGACAAAATTTTTCCCCACCATAGAGAACAATGGAGGGAATAGGAGCAACCTGTTTGGGGGCCCATAGAATTGGACCCCCTGGTCCAATGTTCTTGAAACTTGGTGGGTATCTTGGGGAGAGGCTCCATCAGCTACCCTGTGAATTTGGAGCCTCTCCCTCAAACCCCCTCCCCTCCAGCCCCCAGATTATACCCTATGTTTTCACCAGTGACTTCAATGGCCCATAGGATATAATGGGGCCGAATTGCTGCCAAATTTCTTTCATTCCCTCCTTTCCTTCTCTCTTTTTCCTCTTTCCCTCCTTCTTCTCTTCTCTCTTTCTTTCTTTCCCACCTTCTTTTCTCTTTTTTCCTCCTTTCCCTGTTTCCCTCTTTCTTTCCCTCCCTTTCCTTCTCTTTCCTTCCCTCTTTCCTCCTTCTGTGGCCCAACTCTCATGAGAAGGAGTTTAAACTTTAAACCCCTTCTCTCTTAGCTCCCCCACCCAGACCAGCTGGGGAAGGGAAGGGGAGGCTTTTGAAGATGCCTCCCCCCTTTTGCTTCCCCTTCTGACATCACTTCCAGTGACATCAGGGGGTGTGGCATATGCTAATAGCCTAATAGCTCATTAGCATACCATATGCTAATGAGCTCCTGCAGCTGTTTTTCTACAAAAGACCCCTGGGTCAGACAGTAACCTGGTGTCCCCTATTACAGTCAGCAAGGGGTGGTACCTCTCTGTAGTGGCCTTCCAACCGGTTCCACACTGTGCAAAGATCTCCCGCACTCTGAGAAGCCACGCCACAGTAGCTGGCATCTGCCAGGCTGGTTGGAGCTGTGTTTCTAAGTGCACTCACTTCTTGTCTGGAAGGCGTGGGGAGAGATTGCAACCTGAAGCTTTGGGCTGCTCTCCTGACATCGTTCATTTCATTTTCTCAGGGAGGATCCCCAAAGCTCCCTCTCTGCTCCCCAGAGCTTCGGGTGTGCGGTGGCCTCTCTCTGCTGCTTTCCTTCTTTTTGTTCCCCAAAGAATTTTCTTAATGAAAACAGGGGCTGTTGATGGCCCCTTCTCAGCTAAGTCTGTGGACTCCATTCTTCATCCTAGTTATGACACGTAAGTAGTCACTCTATGGAAGTTTGGCATGGAGCAGAGCTCTACCTACCTACAGGAGCAGCGGGGCTGTCCAAACTGAAGGGTCAGCCTTCAGTAGCTTTGATAGGCATCCTCACAAAAATCTGCATAGCCCTACCAGGAGCAAGTGAAGGTGTGACCTAACCTGCTTTGATGACTTTCCCCACTGAAGGAGGAGTACGCAAATGTCAGGATATCCTCATCAAATGAGAATATTTGCTTCAAAATACATGGACGATACCTGCTGAAATCTCACAAGAGTAGCTGACAGGGCAAAAGAAGCCTGCATAGTAATGTGTTCTTCCCTTAAACTAGCAAAATCATGCAAAATGATACAAGCGACAAAATTGTGTAGAATAACAAATGCAAAATTTGCTCAATTTCTACACGTCACAAGATCCAGCTTTTTTGCATAGTTTTTGTTTTTTACAGTGAAGTACAAACAGCCCTCCCTTGTTGCTCCCCAAGCACCAAGAATACAGAGCATCACTGCCCCAGATTCAAGAGTTCCATCTATACCTTGTGGCTAAGCCACTGATGGACCTCTGCTCCATGTTTATCTAATCTCCTCTTGAAGCTATGTTAGTAGCCGTTGCCACTTCCTGCAGCAGTAAATTCCACATGTTAATTACTCTTTGGGTGAAGAAATACTTCCTTTTATCTGTTCTAAGCCTACTGCTCATTAATTTCATTGAGTGCCCATGAGTTCTTGTATTGTGAGAAAGGGAGGAAAGTATTTCTTTTTCTACCTTCTCTATCCCATGCATACTTTTTGTAAACCTCTATCATGTCACCCCTCAACTGTTGTTTCTCCAAGGTAAGGAGCCCTAAACTCTTTAGCCCTCCTTCATAGGAAAGGTGTTCCATCCCCTGAATCATTTTAGTTGCCCTTTTCTGCACCTTTTCCAATGCTATCTTTTTTGAGGTGCAGTCATTAGAACTGTACACAGTATTATGAGGCTGCACCATAGATTTCTACAGGGGCATTATGATACTGGCTGATTTGTTTTCAGTCCACTTCCTAATAATCCCCAGCATAGTATTTGCCATTTTTATTGCAGTTTCACACTGAGTTGACATTTTCAGTGAGTTATCTATCATAACTCCAAGGTCTCTCTCCTGGTCAGTTATCACCAGTTCAGACCCTATCAACATATATTCATAGTTAGGATTTTTGGCTCCAATGTGCATTACTCTGCACTTGTCAGGTAATCCTGACATCAGATGGATGGAAGGGTAGGAGGGAGGGATGGTCTGCAACTTTACATGCACTGGAATGTAGGGAGGTGTGCAGGTTGCCTAGGAGACTCAGGATTCCACCGCCTGGGCACTCTGTTATCTCACCAAATGTCCTTGGTCTCACAGATCTTGTTTCCTCTGTTTGGGACAGCTCTGGGGCGGTTTGGTTATTTACTGCTTTAGTGCTTTTGTACCTTTTCCTGCGTGGGCTCAGCAACTATTGGTAGATAGAGAGGGGGAGCATTTTGAGCTGGTATAACTGTGGGTGCCTTTTTAGATTTAGTCATCACTGACAGTGAAGTGTTACCGTGTCTTTTAGAACTGCTTTCAATAAACGCTATCTTCTTTATGAAGCCTGGTGTTTGACTGACTGTCTGGAGAACCTGACAGCACTTGCCCATGCTGAACCTCATTTGCCACATGATGCCCACTCACCCAGCCTTGATAGATCTCTCTGGAGATCCTCACAGTTCTCACCTCCCTGAACAACATAGTGTCATCCGCAAACTTAGCCACATCACTGATTACTCTCTGATTACATCACTGATTAAATAATTAATGAGCAAATTTTACCAGTGCTAATTTTAAAGTAGCCACTGGACAAAACATATTGTGTTCTCTCATATAGATGGCTATATCTCCCACACCTGAGTCACAAAGGCATGGATGATTTCCTCTCTCCTCACCCCAAGTCTTGGGTCATTCTCTCATGCCCATAAATTACACATGATGTGCATTTGTATGTTTCTCTGCCCTGTGGTTTTGTACCGCAACCTCCTGAGGCCTCTTTTGGTTTTAATTATGAACATATGACCAGCAAGTGGAGAGAACCTTCTCTCAGTGTCTTTTCCATTGAAAATTACCCTTCCCAGTTGCTCTCCCCTCTAAAAGGAAGTATTTTAGGTCTCTCCATCAGATAATTCTGTACAACAGATTTAACAGAAAATAGACAAAATATACACTGTAGTGCCAAGCTGCTTATCAAAACTGAAATATTTTAAGGAATGAAATTATTCTGCTGTTGGTAACAGGATTCTGTCTATAAATTCTGAATGTATGAGGATATCATCAGTAATAAGCAACAATAGGATCCAAATATGAGGTAGCTCTAGCGAAGGGGATTCATGCCAACCAAACCTTCTGAGCTTGTGGCAAACATTATCCTTTGGCTCACTTAAACTGAAGAACAAATTGTTCCTCCTACAGCACTACTCAATTCCTCCTTACACATATGTATGTATGAGAGAGAGAGAGATCTTTAACAGGACATTTATGCACTAGAAGCACTAGCACTGAATTGACAACAGCTTTAGCTTTCCTGAGCCAAAAACAACTTGCATAGACACACTGCCTATAAAAAACCATTCGCGCCAAGCCCAAGCTCTCTGGCACTCAAGCAGGTTAACAGGCTTTCAAAGTATTAAACACCAAGCTTTTTGGTAAATAGGTCAAAGCACTGAAAGAATGTCTGACCTGGAATATCAACCAAAGTAAAACCTTTAGCATATAGATATCCAACTTCTTGTCAGGGAAAAAAAAACATGGACCCTTTTAAACCACAACTTTTATTAATTGATAGAAATAGTACAAATTTTGAATTTAACAGCAATTTAACTTTCCTCTGAAACACCAAAAAGGTTCCCCTTTCTGTGTGGTTACATCGTCAATTCCTGGAAAGAAAGAAAAAAAAAGAGAGGTGTTAGGCTCCCTATTCATCCCTATGTAGGTGTTAGGATCTGAAAGTTCATGGGACTTTTCCAGTGCAACCTGTTTACCTATTCAGCATAGGCAAATGACTTTGAGGGCTATTGTTGTGACTTCCTGTGATTTCAGAAGAAAGCAAAGAGATAGTGCCTGGTTTCCAAGTTGCCTAGGATACAACATTGAGCATGGATACATTGATGTGTGCCCAAAGGAAATATATGGAGTCTGAAACAGTTTAACTATCACAAGTCTTCCTGTCACCAAGGACCCTGGGAATTGTAGTTCTGTAAGGAGACTTACAAAAGCCGATAATGCTAGGAAAAGTTGAAGGCAGCAGGAAAGGAGGAAGACACAACATGAAATGGGTTGACTCAATAAAAGAAGTCATGACCCTCAGTTTTCAAGACCTGAGAATGACTGCTTATGATAGGACATTTATTCATAGGGTCACTGTAAGTCAGAAGCAACAATGGCACTTAACACACAAGACTTGCTATCTCCAGCAAGGTACCTCACATCTTCTTTGCAAACCAAAATCATGGGGAGTTAAAACTGCAGAACACACACGACCTTGAACTCATTTTGCCTATGGGACAAGATGGAAGACAAACTAAGTATTTTCCAAGGAGCTGATTCTTTGAAATGATCGAGTAAAATGCCCCTTTTGCATGTATTTGCTGGATCCAGGTATATTGGCTCAGTCAAAAAACTAGGGGTGTGCAAAAAAAAAAAAAAGCCAGTATTTTTCGACTTCAGGTAAATCAGACCCAGAAAATATCAGTAAATGCCGAATTTCCCCAGTCCAATACCGGTAAAGTATTTGGATTGGAGAAATATTCGGTATTCCCAAATATATTTGGGTCTGATATACACCACCAGAGGGAAAGGAGGACAAGGAAACAGATTTCCTTGTCCATTTCACTTCCCCTCAGTCAGATGTGAGTGAAATTGACAAGAGAAAGCCTCTGCTCCCTGCCTTCCCTTCTCTAGCTGACATGGGGTAGCTGGAGAAGGGCAGGCAGGGAGCCCAGACATGTTTAAAATGCCTTTCTTTCCCTCCCCAATCTCGGGAAGGGAAAGAAAGGCATTTAAACCCAACAGCTGACTGGCAGTTCAGGCTATTAGGTTTGACCTCTTTTCGGTATAGCAAAATGAACCCGGAAAAAAGCCAGATAATATCGGCTTTTTTGGTTCAGCTATACTGGTAGCTGAATGCAGATCTCTGATCTGTATTCGGCTTATGTGATATCCGAAAAACCCTGACAAGGTATTTTTCAGGTATTTTTTTGGTTCGGCTATTGCCAAACGCACACCAATAACCACCACCACCACCCCACAATTGGGAACTTACCATAATAGCATTTACGATATCATTACTGTTATTCTTCAGGGCGCGGACGGCTTTTGCCCGGGAAACATTCGCTTGGGACATAACTAATTCTATGTCCTTCACCTCAACGCCAGTCTCATCAACCTGGATGGGAGGAGAATGATTATTTCTCAGGGCAACTGTTCAAGTCTTTCTGCTGAGCAAGAAAAAGTGGAATGAATTTAAATTCTCATTCAACCTACGGATTTCCAGTAGCTGCAATGAATGGTCAAGGAAACCCAGGTTATTGCTCTACACAAACTGATAAACTTGGAAAGATGAAAAAGAAGAGATTGGATTTATACCGTGACCTTCACTACCTGAAGGAGTCTCAGAGCAATTTACAGTCTCCTCTCCTTTCCCCTCCCCACAACAGACACCCTGTGAGGTAGGTGGGGCTGAGAGAGCTCTGAGAGAACTGCTCATGAGAGAACAGCTCTGAAAGAACTTGTAACTGACCCAAGGTCACACCAGCAGCTGCGTGTGAAGGAGTGGGGAATCAAACCTGGTTCTCACAGATTAGCGTTCACGCTCCTAACCACTACATCAAACTCACTCTCCTGCTGTCATTCAATCCTCTATTTGTTAAGACAAAAATCATAGCAGCACTGTGTGACCTTACTGTAACACTTTTTTTTTTTTTTTTTGGGGGGGGGAGATATGCTGAAACAGTGGAGTATAGTATTAAAGAGGCACAAGCACAAATCAGGGGAATATTTCACTGATATTTGAAAACGACAGCTACAGACATAGCTGAATAAATGAACTCCAGAATTAAACAGATATTCCCTTACTCTTTATAATAAATTCTGCATTGCCAGATATGCACACTCTACAGCTTGAGCAGCACAAAAAAAGCTGCAGGACAGCAAGCATACTTTCTATACCTGCTCAAAGTTCAAATACAACACCTTGGCCTGGCCTCTGCAGATACTGGGGGTTGTTTATTCCTGTTTACCAGAGTGGCAAAGAAATGGCCTGTCTGCAGTGAAATGTGCAAGGTTAATAACATTACCTGTAAAATGCAAACTTGGAATGGTTACTTTTGAGTTGTTCCCTTTTGTTAGCCTATCTGTGTGCTAGTTCACTCCACAGAGGGTGAGGTTTTCCAAGCTCCAGTACAATTATAGTCACTCGTAATTTATAAGGCATGCATGACTAGTAATGAAATGGATCCCTGTATTGGAAATGCACCCACGGAATCTGTCTCACTTCCCCTCCATGTAAACAAGAGACAACCGCTGGCTCCCTTATGTCTAACACATGCTCATTACACAGAAGCAACGAGTCTTGGTGTTTTGAGGCATTAACAGTACAATTAGTGATCACATTCTCATTACCATTTTTTTTCTTCTTTCCCACATAATGCTGCAGTATTTTGTATGGGACTTTACTGGGAACATAGTGACACTGCATTTTATGGTGGTACAGGGATGCTTATAAATCAGTCAGAATAAGTTCCCTACAAGTACTGTGGCACACTCATAGGCCAGTTTAGGTTACTGTTCCTCTGTTGTGGCAGCAAACAGCCCTGCCGTAATGAAAGCAGATATATTTTACCGTGCCCACTTGTGCATAAAGTGGGCACCAGAGTGCCTGCACCCAGGAGACGCCGCTGCACAAAGTTGCGTCATTCCTGTGATTACATTCATTTTAAACATTGCTTCTGGTAAAGTGTTACTTCAAGTAACGCTTTTTGACACACAGCATATGAGAACAGATCAGAACTGGCACTTTGATTCCTTTAATTGTATACATGACAGAGTCATTGCTTGCATTTAAACAGCAAACATTTGCTGTTCAGAATTTTTTTAATTTAATTTTGTTTTAGTATCCTAGTATTAATCTGTCAGGGGTGTGTTGCAAAGCCTGTATACTGTCTGTTTGAGGGTACCTGAATGAAACAAATGAAATGAAGACAATGTAGGGAACACTGAAAACTTAGAGAGTTTTTGTTCTTTTTTAAAGGAAACTGTACTATTTATTGTTTTGAAAAACTGTTCTTTTTATAGGGAAAATTTGATTCCCTTCAAAGATGTTATTAAAATATTGTGATTTCATTATTAAAGCTGAAGTTGATACAGTTAAAAAAAAATTCTAACACATGCAGCACTCAGTACAATGATTCTGGAGTGATTCTGAGGATGTTCACCTGTGACCATGCTTACGCCCCCTCACTTCCAACAGAAAAGACCAAAACAGCTGGAAAACAGCTGCAAGGATCAGCAGGACACTGAACATTCAAACAGGAAACTGGGACACTGACAAGGAAGACTGCCAATTGCAAGCACAGAATTAAGAGACCGCATAAAAGGGGTGCAGCATACCTCCTCTTCTTCACTCTCCTCTTGTACAGTGGGGGTCTGTGTATTTTCCTGAATGTTTGAAACAGCTTCTCCTTGCACTTTGAATTTCTCAGCAGCAGCCAGCTGTGCTTGCTGTGACAGATCTTCAATCTGATAGGGTCAGATGAGAAGAGATATGAGAGGCTGCACAGCTAACCTTTACACCATGAGAAGCAATGAGCAAGGCAAACAGACAGAGGTGTTCACAAACTCTAGAAATACTACAACTGCAGCTATTCCAACAAGATAACCCCCTGGCCTTCAGTACTGTTTCAGAACCCGGGTAGTTGCCCATTCCTTGTATCATATACCCCCTCATAGCAAGAAAACTGCTTTAGTGCAGCTGTTGTCTTTCTCAAACAGCAACCAAAGGTCTGACTGAAAAGCAAAGCTGCTCTATTGCTGCAAAAAGACAGCTAAGATTCTCCTGCCAGGCCTTCCTGGCCTCAGCTCACCTTTGCTTCACCAAAGACTATATAGGTATCTGACGCAGGACTTTTGTATACATCTGGCTTGGTGATGACAAACAGGATGTTCTTGGATTTCCGGATCGTAACTCTGGTTACACCTGTGACCTGGCGAAGGCCAAGCTTGGACATTGCCTTAAAAACAAAAGGAGGAAGATAAAACATTAAACTCAGTTCTCAAATGTTCATGCAAGGTCTTACTCTTGGATGTAAACCTCCACTAGCGATGCCAAAACAGCATTTTTTTGTACTTGGATTAATTCAGAGGTCTTTCCTGAGAGGGAAGCAGCATGGAGACAGCCCACAGCAATGAGTCTGCTTCTAGGTATGTTATTGACCCTGGGTTACTAACACTTCATCTTCTCCAGTAAAATGAGAACACTCCCATAGAACCAAACAGAGCACAGTTGGACTTTTCTGACTTTAGCCACCAAACATCTTCACTGAATGTAAATTTTCACTGATGACAAACTAACAGGCTCAAAATATGCTGGGATTTGTTCTGTATTAGTATATTCATCTTGTTTTGTGTTTTTTATGACACAGATCTGGAAAGCTTCCCTGTTGTCTACTACCTTTTATAAGAATACAAGAAAAACAAAACAGGAGAATGTGGATTGAGTCATGGCTTTGCCAATGACATTTGGTTACTCCTTTAACTATTTCTGTAAAATGAAGATGCTGTTTCAAAAAGAATAAACAGACAGGACTTCTGATCCATCTCCAAAAAGTCTTGCTGGTCGAATATATAGGAACAGTCTTCTGAACCTGGTGAAAGTTTCCTCAAGCGACATACTTGAAAGAGTTAAAACGAAGGATGTCTGAGAACAAATGGCTTGAGTGGCTATAGCCAGTGAGACTGTATTGATTAGCCTCTTCCATTAACAGGATTTTACCTTCCGGGCTTTCTTTTCACTCCGGCTCTGTTTTGCTTTGCTAACTGGTTCTTCATCTATTTCAGCTGCTGCTGCAAGCTGCCAGAACAGAAACACAATGGAATTAAAGGGAACCATAACAGAAAGGCACAACAAATACATCTCCATCTGTGAAGATTTCCTGTGTCTTGCTTCTCAAGCAGAAATGAGAGAACAGATTTGAATATGGAGGTTTAGGAGTACATATGTGTGGAGCACTCCAGACCCAAGCTACAAGTCCTCTAGACCCAAACAGGGATTTGCAAGGATGTGAAGATATTACTCCAATATGAGTTCCAGCACAACCTCAAGTATCAACTGGGAACACTCTGGAAGTATACTATTTATTCTCCAGGCTAGGTCTGCAAGAATATGCACAGACTGAGCTACTCTCTAACCTTGGAATTATCTTCCTTTGGTGACTTCCCAAGCCTGAAACCTTTTGGAAGCAATGTAAGTTTTTAAAAAATATTTTTATTGAAACTGACTGGTGGTCAGGGGTAGGATATTTAGCATAATTTATTCCACCTCTAGCCTTCTGGAAGATTGGATTAACATAACTGTCCCAAGTGCACCTCATCCTGGTCTTATAGATGTATTTCCATTCCTTGGTGTCCTCACAAAAAGCAACCTTTTCATAAATTTGCAATATAAAATCCCAATTCCTTCTAATCCCATGCAATTAAATGTTAAAGGAAACAAGCACAATTTTAACAATCATTGAATTTGTTCTCTGTAGTCCTAGACTTGGGATTTTCAGGACAGATTTACAGAACTCTACTAACCTATCGAACCTCTGTCAGCACTATGCACTGTGGTACACAGAAATCCTAGGAGTTTCTGTATCAATGTACAATGTTTATATGAAAACAGTTAAAAATCCCACAGAGCATGGAACATCCTGGCAGAGGTTATACAGAACTGGTTAAGTCTGTTCCAAGATCCCAGTGCCCATTATGCACAACCCACTGTGATTTGCTTCCTGTCTTGTCTCCAAGCCTTTCACCTGTGCCTGCTGTGTTGTGGCCTGTGTGGAGTCTTGTTCTTCAAGTTCCGGCACTGATTCATCGCTGTCAGATTCTGTCCCAGATCCTACAGAAACAAACAGGCATAATTTTTACCAACTTGGTTTCTGCCAGGAGTGGCAGGCAGGTCCAGGCAAAACATGCAGGGCTTCATCACTTGGTCACGTGATATTTTTTGCTCCTTTTCTATAGCAGTGCACATTAAAAATTGGTATCAAGGAACACTACTATAATTTTCCCAGGACAGGTAATAAACCAACAAATACACACAAAAAAAGAACACAACCTACAAACAAGAAAGGAACTCTGAAGTTGCAGGACTTCTTAAAATGGTGGCTGGTTGAGAAATAATAAGGGAAAGTCTGGTGATCTGGCTTATTCATCCTGGTCTGCTAAAATGTGTGTATATAACCCAAGGTTGAGACCAATGCAATCAGGTCAATATTTCTCTGAAGATGTTAAACTGACAGACACTGCCTGAACTTATCATAAGACATGTGGTGGGGGAGTGAGGGACAGGCAGAAATGAAGAATTTCAAAACAGCCTTTTTTTGTTGCATGTGTTTTGTGAGTTTCATTTTAAAGCTAGCCAGTGGGAAGGTGGGCATGTTCCAGGAAGACTCGTGTGTAGCGGTATAGCATTGGGAGACAAAGCTTATAAACACCCAGAAAGAGAAAACCATCTGGAAGCAGTGCTTTGCTTGCACTCATAGGATTAAGACTTGGCCTCTGCACTGAACAGGCAGTTCAGCAATAAGGAGAGTGGCAGCTACACATCAGCTCAATGCATATCATCACCAGAGATCTAAACCATGGACTGGCAAGCGGTAACAGAAGACTGTGCTTCCTTGTGTTGCTACCCCTTCCCCAGTGGCTTGCAATAGCCCTGAATTCCCATGCTATCCAAATAGGGCAAACTATGGGTAACACTAATCTGGACTGCCTCCAATTCAAGTATCACACACGCATTTAGAGCTAACTGTGATTAACATGTGATAGCAAACTACAGGCTTGGATATGGTTCACTTCAAGGTCCTAGAGCTAAACACATCTCTGAGTTTTTCAGGGAGAACCCTCCAAGACCAACCCTCCTCCCTCTTGCTCATTACAGGCTAGCCTCTCTGGATGCAGCCTACATATACCCATTTCTCCCTAACTTACTGCCAGTTTAAGAGTTTATTTACTGTAGTGTCAAGCTATTGTTATGAAGGTCAGAGAACACACACAACTAACCACACAGAGATGAAAATAAAGGAAGTGACAGAGGACAAACTATGTTCCTGGAGAAAGTGTGGCCGACTGTCCTCTTCATTTGCAAAAAAAGCCCCTACACTTTCCCCGACAGTCATATGTGCATCAGAGATTATTTTACCAGGGGACCGATGAATGCAAAAAAACCCCACAAACCTGTTTCTGATCTTTGGTGGATGCCCAAGCACAATACTGAGCATGCATTCTGTTCAATGTGAATTTAACAGAAAAGCTCCCGCCGAGATCAAGAAACACTCCTGAATTTCAAGTGCAATTACAGACAAAGCACACTAAGACTGGAAGAGAGATGTTAATGTTCAGTAGCAATTTATTGTCCCAGTGCCAGAGCAAAGTGTTACATCATAAACACAGAAGGCTAAATAGCACTGCATGCTAAGTCTACGAACATTACACTCCAAACAGCTAGTGAAACAGAATCTACTGGCTATCCAATCACAAAACAAGCACAAGGATTGGAGAAAGAAGGCCAAGAAGACAGCAGGTGCCACAGAAGATTGTGATGAGTTTCTAGGTTAGCGCTATTCCAGATATTCCAGTCAAGGTAGTGCTGACATCACATTCGCTAGAAGACACTCACACCATGATCAGTACTTGTGTGTACCGACTTTCTTATTTGTGGCACATACTCCTGTACATAAATATCACCCCAAGCACAAAGCAGCCTTGAACTGGCTTCGCTCATAAATGGTTAGAGCTCAGCCAGGGCTTTCGTGGGTTACATTTATTTCTATGTACTACTCTCCTAGGCTAACAAAGCAGAGGACATGAGTGGAGACTCAAGGCCCCCTTCCCGCACAGAGAGGTTAGTATTCAGTGAGCAATCTGTGATATCCATGCACACAGCAAACGGAGGAGGCAAGTACCCTTGTCATTCTTCAGGACAGGCTGTTTGGCAGGAGGAGGAGAAGGAGCAGCAGTAGTAGTAGTAGCAGCAGCAGCAGCTGGGGCCTCAGCAAGGGCCACAGCTGGTTTGGGAGAGAAATTCACCAGGACGGGCTGCAGAGGTGGCTCCCCGGCAGGTGCCTCTGGAGGGATCAGAGGTGGTAGATCGTCGTCTTCGATGACAGAAGAGGCAGGGGTGGAGGGTTTGGCTGGCACTTGAGGTGCTAGACCAGAGGGGGGTGAAACTGGTAGTGATTTAGGAAGTGCAGAGGACAGGGTTAGTTTTTTCACAGGGGAGACAGGTGCAGGTGAAGCAGGCTTGGGGAGATTATTTGCTGCTGGGGCAGAAACAGGGATGTCAGCAGATGCAGGAGGCAGACACACCATTTTCTGTGGATCCACCACACTCCCAACAGAGGAGGCAGGAGAGGCCTGGGACACATCTGAGGCTGAAGCAGCAGAACCAGCAGGAACAGCTGGTGGTTTGGTGGCAGAGACAAGTTCAGGAGTCACTGGAATAAAGGGAGGAGGAGCAGATGGGCCAGCGGATGACACAGCGGGAGCCACCAGGGGAGTTGTGGCCTCCGAAGTAAAAGGAGTGGTGACAGGGGCTACTGGAGAGGGTACCAGGCCAGCAGTAGGTATAATGGGTGGGGAAGGAGAAGGGGCAGGGGTCACAGAAGAGGCCACAGGAACAGGAGCCCTTGGGCCAGCAGCAGAAGCTGCAGGGGCCACGGGATCAGATATCGGGGAGGGCCCAGTGCTACTACTAGCAGGCACTGCTGGGACCACCAGTGCAGATGGCAGAGAGTTAGAGGCTGGTACCAAAGGAGGAGACACAGTGAGAGAAGTCGGTGAAACAGGGGTAACTGAAGGGGTTACAGGATGAGAAGCAGGCACCTCTGGAGCCTTGGGGCAGGCTGTAACAGCCACAGGAGGGACCACCGGGCCTGAAGCAAGTACCAGAGGAGAAAGTGGCTTAGGAGTAGGTCCAGATGGGGCCACGGGGTCACAAGATGCAGTCACAGAACTAGAACCAGGTGCTGCTTTTGCTTCAAGGCCAGAAATAGGTGATATGAGAGAAGTGAGCTTCACAGGTGACACTTCAGGGGCTGGTGGTATAGTAGCAGACCCTGCTGGGGCCAGAGATCCAGAAGAAGGTACCAAAGGAGATGCAGTATTCACAGGTGGCACTGCAGGGATCAGTGAAGCAGGAGCAAGCTCAGTTGGGGCCACAGGGCTAAAAGGTACCACAGGAGTAGAAGCAGCCACCGCTTTTGCTGCAGGACCAGAAATAGGTGCCAAGGGAGAAGTAGGTTTCACAGGAGGCCCTGCAGATGCTGGTGGTACAGGAGCAGGTCCTGCTAAAGCTGCAGGGGCAGAAGGAGCCAAAGGAGAAGCAGGCTTCACAGATGATACTGCAGGTCCAGCTAGTGCAGAAGCAGGTCCTGCAGCGACCTCAGAAGGAGTTACAGGACCAGAAGCTAGTGCCACAGGATGGGAAGTTGGTGCCGCAGTCCTAGAAGGAAGCACTACTGGTGGGGTTACAGGGCCAGATGAAGCAATCAAAGTTCTAGGAGCAGGTCCTGCTGGGGCCAAAGGAGCAGTTATAGGGCTAGAAATAGTTGCTACCGATGGGGAAACAGGTGACAGAAGACTAGAAGCAAGCACTGCTGGAGCTGCAATGCCAGACACAGGGACTGAAGAAGCAGGGCCAGCCAGTGACAGAGGACAGAGAGCAGGTGCTATTGGTTGGGAAGAAGATACCATGGTGGTAACTACTGGGCAAGAAGCAGATGTCACAGGGGACACTCCAGCTGCCACTGATTTAGATGCAGGCACTCCTGGGACTACAGGAGGTGCTTCAGAAGAAGTGGAGGCCAAAGGAGGAGCACCAAGTTGGAAAGCGGGTGCCACAGGACTAGAAGAGGGTCCTACCAGAGCTACGGGGTCAGAGCTAGTTGTTGAAAGAGAAGCAAGTTTGGTAGGTGTCAATGGCTTCTCAGCAGGGCACACTTCTGAGGCCAAGGGGCAGGAAGCAGGTACCACAGGATTGGGAGTGGTCACTGCAAGCGGGAGAGTAGGAAGAAATGGGCTAGCAGAACTCATGGGTGTGGATGCAGAAGCATCTGAAAGGGTCAAAGGAAAAGTGGTCTGTACCTTTTGGTTTTGAGATCTAGCATCTTGGGGAGCAGGAAAAGACACACCAAGTGAAACAGGAGCTACTGGGCCAGGAATGGTTGCCCCTGAAGTAACAGGAGCTGGAGAAGGACTTTCAGGGCCAAGAACAGAAAGTGGTGTTGCAGGAGGAGAAACAGGAACAACTGGGGGAAGAGATGGAGCTGTGACTGGGTCCACAGAATGAGAAGCCAGAGCAGAAGCTAGACCAGGAGTGGCATGAGAACTGACAGGGACTTTGGAAGCAACAGGAGGAGCAGGAAAAGGATTTGGAGTGACAGGGAGAACAGTGGGAGCCAAAGGAGGAGAAACAGGAGCCATGGGGAGAATGAAAGGAGCCGGAGCAGGAGACTGTGCTGGTGTCTGAGAAACTGGTGCAGCTGAAGGCATCGGAACAATCAGAGACGGAGTTGTGGGTGGGACTGTAGGAAGGGCAATGGAAGAAGCAACAGCTGCTGGAGGAGGGAAGGAGGCTGTCAGTTCTGGGCTTACAGGGGAGGTTAGACAAGCTGAGCCAAGAGCCTCAGGTGGAATGACTGAGGCTGCAGAAGAAGCCAGAGGCCCCTGTGCCACACTTGGAGATGGGGAACTAGCTACTGATGCAGAAACAACTAGATCTGTAGTATTCAAGGAAGCAGAGGGAGTTGGATTACCAGGTGGTAAGGAAGGGCCATGAATGTCTGGCACTGGGGAGACAGAGGCTAGGGAGAATAACTTCCCAGGTGAGGCAGGTATCAGTGGAGTACTGAAAGGGCAGATCCCAGTAAGGGGAGAGTTAGCTTTGTGGGATGAAGAGGAAGGGTGCGAGGGACTAGAAATGGAGGAGCTGGAAACAGCAGCAGCTAAAGGAGAGAAAAAGTGAATCAATGATGAAAAGAAAAACATGGGGGAAGGAAAAAATGAGTTATCTAGTTACCCACATGGAAACACAGTTCAGTGACTGGTGGGGTAGAAAATGCTGCACCTGCTGCCAAAAACTCCCTCATCCACACTCTCCAGACAGTGCCAATGTTTCACAGAAGATACGTGTAGGATCAAGCCATCTGAAGCACGTCATTGGCTTGTAGCCCCTCCCAGGTATAACCCTACTCCAGCTGCATCTATTGGTACAAACCCAATCTACTCATCCAGCTTAACATGTACTATCAATATATGTATCAATTACAGTTCAGGAAACAGAGTACAGCTCCTAGGCTGGTGGCATTTAACCTGTTATTTTGTTTCTAAGTGCATGTGTTTTGACGAGGACATTGAGGCACCAGATTTACTTGCCATTTGTAGTACAGGCTCTATTCACTGCACTACACCAGCAAGTTTAATTTGGGAGAAAAAAACAAGAGTTTGGAAACATGTTTTTCTGTTGGGAGAAGAACATCCATATGCCTCTGAACTTAGATATGGAGCCCAATACACAGCAGGTGGGACTTGATTCTCATCAAGTTTTGCCATGTCAAGGCTTAGAACTTGGATTCCAGAATACAAGTTTCACATATTTCTACAAGGATATGAGAGCACTGATTTCCTAGCACTTAGGAAATTCATCTCAGGTAGCACAAAATGCCACCAGCCTGGAAAAACAGTGCAAGGTATCATAGATTCTTTCTCTGTAGCCACTTCCTAGAACAAACATTTGCACCACAAAGGCCAACCTATCCATAATGCCTTCCTTACATTAACAAATGCTGACCTTGCCATTCTCAGGGAGAAGTTATTCTGCAGCGTAATTTGCATTACTGAAAGCTTGGCAGTTCTTAACACCTACCAACACCCACCCACCCTTACAGAACCTTACGGTTAATGTAACTGCATTAATATACCACAGCAAAATATTGTTAGTGTCACATACACAGGGGCAAATACCTGATGCTTGAATGGGAGGCTGAGAAAAACAGGCTGTGGGTGCTTCAGAAGCACCAGCAGAAAGGGTGGGAACGTCAGGGGCTAAATGAGCAAGAGCAATACATTAGAGTAGACCAACAGCACCGGAAGTAGTACATCTAGAAGGAACTATTCTTTTGGCTTGATCAAGGCAACAACTTAGGTCTACTGAAGGCTGCAGGCCCTGAATGAACATGCCTTTCACTTCAGGCTTGCCATTACTCACATCTAAACGGGACCTGAATTAAAATAAAGTTTCTAAGGGAAGATACAATCTGGATTTCCTACTACATCAGCAGATGGTCTGGGGCTTGGGAATGAACAACAGGCTTGCCAGTGCGCACCCAAACTCACGTTAAAGGTAGAACAAAGTCTGAGTCCACTGGCACCTTTAAAACCAACGAAGTTTAATTCTGAGTATAAGCTTTCGTGTGCATCACTTCCCTACAGAGTCTTAAATGGCATTTTTATCAGTCATATTTAGAGAGACAGTGAGAAGAGGTACACTTCGGAGCGTCTGCAATCTGTTCCAATGAACATTAACAGATTAAAATAAAGCTAGAGGTACATTACTGTACACAGTCATGTAGGACAAAGAGCTAAGTGTTTGTCTCACTGACTTTGACTGCTTGGGACAAGAAGCTTCCTATCACATGCAGTGAAAAGAGTGTGAGATCTTCAAGCCTTGCTTTTGAAATGATAATACATGTTGAGAGCCATGCTTTCTATTGGGATTGTCTTTGTAAGACAAGGGCAAAAAACTTTTCTGTAAGATGAGTTTTCCAGGCCAATGTGAGAAAAGATTCAGAGGGGACCGAGCATCCTGCAGTTCTGTTTATCTGAAATAACAGCTCTTTGAAGGCTCTTGCTAGCCTGACCCATGTGTGTTACTTCACTGCAGGACTGGGCCAACCTCCAGAATCCTGGAAGCTAACCAGGGCTGGCCCTAGTTAGTATTTGGATGGAAGATCATCAAGGAATACCAGGGTCACCACACAGAGGTGGGCAATAGTAAACCACCTCTGAATGTCTCTTGCCTTGAAAACCCACAGGATCAGCATAAGTAGTCTGTGAGCTGACAGCACAAAGAAAAAAAATAGAAGATAATGCAAGTGCTAAAGCAAACAAATGTTCAGAGTGCGCTAATCTTTTCTGCCCTATGGAAAAACAAGGACACCTTGCAATCTAAGAAAAAATCATATCTACTCCATCTTGAATTATCACTTTGTTCTTGAATCTATCCAGCAAGTATTCTGGGATCCCTAATTCTATATTCAGATGATTGGCTTCACTGTCATCATAACTGACCCATTTCTGAATACACTACTGAACAGCTCATCTTTATGGATTCTGCCTATTTTCATTGAACAGACTAGGAGAGAAGGCAAAGGAATCACCACATAAGCTTTGTGTTGGCCATTCAATTGGAAATATATGAAGGGGGAGGCAGAGGGCTGCCGTAGAAGGGGGAACTGCCTCTGCACCTATGCACATGGATATTTTTGACAGGATCCAATGCACAGTCATTCCAACTCAAAGTGTATTTTAAAGAATTCTTTATAACCTTTAGGGCTGCCTTTCCCTTAATTCATCTGAAATATTTTAGGGGGGTTTACAAACATGCAATATCACTTTCCTATAAATACACACAATAAAAAGTATACGCAGGGACATCTCCAGCAAACCCTGAAATCATTGTTTTGAAACAACAACAATAAAATGAAATTCCCTAGTGTCTAACTAAGGGGATTTTTTTTAGCTCTGCTATTTATTTTGCAAGGCAGAAAATCTGACAAGAGACAAGGCGGTTCCAGCCCTACCTTGAAGGCAGGCTTCATCATGTGATGCTGGGGGACTGCTGCTCTGGCCCTTGACCTCTAGCCCACAGAGTCTCCAAAGTTTCTATCTTGTCCCTCACAGTTTTCAACATCTAAGTAAGGCTGCTGGAAGAAGTCATCTGGAGATGTGCGCTCAGTTGCCACCATTATATGGAAGACACTCAGCTCTAGCTCATGCTTCTAGCAGATCCCAGGGGGGCTGTGGAAACTGTGAACGTGTACCTGGGGAAGGTTTGGCCCAAGAATAGGGTATCTCCTGTTCTGGATGAGGTTGTACTCCCCCTAAAGGAGGTTTGTAGCTCCTGGACCCAGGCCTCCTGTTAGAGATGCACCTGAGCCAGATGCAGCCTTTCCTGGACAGAGCAATTTTGCCATTGTGGTGCATGCCCTGGTAACATCTAGGTAATGCGCTCTATGTGGTTCTGCCCTTGAAGACTGTCTGCAAGCCACAGCTGATACAGAATACTTTAGCCAGAATGTTGACTGGAGTGTGCCATAGGGACCACATCATTCCAGTCTTGATCCATCTACATTGGATCCCAATCTGTTTCCAAGCTCAATTCAAGGCGCTGTTATTGATTGTTAAAGCCATATATGGCCAGCATACCTGAAGGAAAGCCTTCTCCCAGGTGAACTTACCTATCCACTTCAGTCACATTTGGCAGCCCAGCTCCAGGTTCCTCCACCATCGGTGGCTAGATGGCTGGCAACCTGAGAAGGGCCTTCTTGGCCATGGCACTAAAACTTTCTAACTCCCCAGGCAGATTTATCTGTCTCTCTCTATTGCTGTCTTCTAACAGCAGGCGTAGACTTTTGTTTGGCATACTCCCAGTTATTTGTCCTCATCCCTGGTTGTTTGTACATTTTTACTGAATTAATTTTATATATACTTCATTTTAAATGCTGTTTTAATATCTTAAATGTTCATTGTTTTCATGTTGAAATGTTCATTGCTTTTGGGACCCTATTTGGGTGGAGTGGCAGCACAGAAATGATTTAAGTAAAGAAAATATGCTAAAAGAAAAGAAAAATACTTATGCTGCAAATCTAGCAAAGAATATTCAGTCAGAAGGAAATTATGGACCTTCTGAGCTAAGTTCTGTATGTTTTGTACCTATCCATAACTTTTTTACCCACCCTTTCTCCAGAGTGGTTAGGACAGCATAAATGTCCCCTTCATTTTATCTCCCAAACTTACGAGTGACTGGCCCAAGATCAACCTAACGATCTTCATGGCTGCGTGGAGGTTTGATGGGCTTCCCTGGTTCTAGTCCAACACTTCAGCCACACTGGCTCTCGTAACTTTTCCCCCCAGAGATCTTCCATCTATGAAGGTCTCACTTTAGGCTGAGCTGGTATTTTGGGTGTCTTCAATCATGCTAAGCCTTTTACATTTCATTTTTAAGTAGAATACAGTGATTCCAAATCCCTCCTGCTGTTTTATCGTGAAACCTACCTGATGGCTCCAGAGTTGTCTCAGACTGAGAACCCTTGCCTGCCACCTCAGGAATCTTGGTGGCAGCTTGTGTGGACTCCTCAGCTGTCAGCTTCACTTCCATGGGAGTCCCAGGAACTGGGAGTGGAGGTACTGCAATAGTGTCAACTGTTCAGATACCACCCAGCAGTTCTAACAGTCCTTACATGCTCATGTGTTGGCCAGAAGGTCAAGAACAGCAACAATGCAACAATCCAACAAAGAGGAAAGCTGTGAGTTATCCTCAGTAGCCCAGAGACAATGGCACCAGGCCTAACAAAGCAATCACTCATATGCAAAGCGTAAGAACACTGTTTCGTTCTGGACTGGACTATGACAACGTGAGTTATCTTGCTTAGTGACTACTGTGAACTGATATCATTCTAATAGCCAGACTTTATTGACACACTTGCCTGAAGGCTTATTCTCATGATGTGTTTCAGCCTGGGGCCCTCAGACACATGTAGTGCTGTCACATTGCAAAACAGCCGATGGGGTGGAGTTCACTGCTATTAACTTACCATGGGATAGCACAGCTGGAAGTAGAACTGTAGCTGCCCCACAACATGTAGCTTGTCATGTTAGGCACTGGGTACCGCTGGGATAGAAACTTATGCCTATGGCAAGAGAGGAAGACTCACATCCTACATTACATATCGGATTCTGGCAAGCATGACAAAGTGTGAATGTACTCAGCAGTCCTGTATCAGAAGAGGGCGTACTGGTGCTATTCTTCTCCTCCATATCACTCCCAGGCCTAGTTTGTGTGGCTCTGGCAGAGCTGATGTGCATTACCCTTATCTCCTCTCATATTTAAGAAAGAGGCGGGAGGAAAGCCTAACTGGAGCAAAGCAAAGTCTATTCACTGTGCCCTACTCTTCCCACTGCACACTCATTGCAGTGCACCAACAGATACTGCCAGGATGCCTACAGAGGCACTTGCTGTTACCACTCCTTACTGAGATAATAGAAGTATTGGAACCATGCCCTGAAATAACATTCTACCAGGACAGTAGAAAAATAAAAATCAGTGGAGGCTTGACTTATATTTGGAATGCCAGTCAGGATCTTGCTATTCTCAATATGAATGAGCAGACATTGTTGCTTGTCTGAAGGAATCACTGAACTGCTCTGTGCAATGCCATTTCATCACCCAACAGAGATCCATAAGTTTCCTCTGTCTCTAAGTCTAACTCACATTTTCCTTGACAAGAAATCAGTACATTTAGTAGACAAGCAGTGAGCAGCATCCCCATGTACAACTGTGTGTAAGAAAGACCCAGTAACAATCATGCAATATTCCCCCAAGCCTCAATGCAGAAGTGTAGCAAACAGGGACACTGGGCCCACTGCTATCTGGACTGCATCATCCATGTTCCCTTCAAGACAGACATTTGAAAAATGTAATATACAAAACATTCGAGAGTTAATGTCCTGTGTAAAACCATGCACATGAACACAACAAAATGTCCCTAAAGCTACCTCAGCTCACAATTCTAAACCACCCAAAAATGCCACTCATACGAGCAGCATACTGACCAGCTGTGGGTTATGGCTAAGTGGAGGGTGCTTGGTGAAGGCCAGCTCATATGGCACTGGAGTCATGTGATGATATGCTTTCTTCTGCTTCTGGGGCAGCCATGTTAAAGAAAAAACTCTTCTTGAAATTCAGTCAGTTTCAAGAAACTGATTAAAAGAAAGCTCCAGGGCAGGGATATAACTAATCTTCAACTTTGTGTGGCTTCAGAGCCACGCAACAGGAAAAACTGGCAAACTAGAGCAGCATATCCCATCTTAAACAGTGGCCAAGAGCAACAAATTAACAATCGATGTCATACTCCCTGCCAGGGTTCCACAATACAGAGCCTGCCAAACAGCACTATGTACCGTAGTGGGCAAGGCCAGGTGGAACTTTTGCTCAGCCAAGCTTCTGATCAACCACTGGAGATCTGATGGTGCAGATTTTTCAAAAGTTGTTTTTGCTAACACCATAGCACAAGGATCTTCACTGGGTAACTGAAGATAAGCTGTGTGTATGCAAGCAAATTTTAAACAAAATGTTCATTTTAAAAGGCATCTGGTTAAACAGCACTTCTGCCTGAAAGGTTTAGGAGTTACTCCCTTAGAGCTATGCATGACCTCACTCCTTGAGATTTTGTGGCTGGCTCAACCTTTCATGGCAGCTATTTTATAGGTGGCTCCACCTCTTGTTGCAGCCATTTTGTCACTGCACCCACCATCCAGTGTCAAGCAGGCTCAAAAAGGCTGAGGACTACACTTCTAAATACCTGCAATTCCTGGTTGCCAAACAGATTTTAAAACATCATGACGCTGTATCCTTTAATTCTTATCAATCCCTTTCTCTCTCCTCACTCGAATAACACTCACAGACACTATAAAGGAGAAAAGGTAGATATAAAATGTCTCTGAAACCATAGACCATACTTGCAGCAGCCTATCACATCACTGAAAGGGTATTTAGTGGCATCCCTGAACAAGAGACAATATTTCAAAGCCAACAGCACAGTTTCAACTTCTTCCTCATAACTTATCAAACCATGTTAATAATTTTCACACTCTGAACATTTATCTACTAGTAACATGGGAAAATGATTGCAACAACTCATGTGGAAATGCTTTAAGACAAGAACAGCTCCCCAAAATCCTCTAAAGCTATTAAAACAAGTATCGAGCACTTGACTTGGGTTAGAGCACTCAAGGCCCACATTCTGATACTTTGTTAATCACAGCAAATCAGCACACCCATAAATAAGAAAAAAAATGTGATTAGTACTTAAGCATTAGGACACTCTCATATCTATACAACAAAGCTGGATAACAGCATTCACCCAACTTGTGATTCACTCTGGAATGTATCCAGAGACCCTGTGACTCATCCAACTTTTTTAAAAAAGCTAAATTTGGTAATGTGACAGTAAAAATTTCAAATCGAAACTGAGCAAGTTCATACTTACACAGAGCTTTTGGATGCTCAAAGTATATCACAGACATTATTCAATAATATTTACAATTGCCCTGTAAGGCAGATCAGCATTCCAGATAAAGTGTCAAAAGCATGAGCAAGGCATTACTAACGCCACCTAACAAGTTCACGAGCGGAGGTGAAATTTGAACCAGGAACATCCTAGTTCACATAACAGCATCTCAGCCATAGCAGCTCTCAGTTACTTGCATGTTCTAACATCTTTTGCCTCCCAGAATGGTTTTATCTGTTTAGTTCATCTGGCTGACAGGACGAGTTTCAGGATCTTTTCTGAAAATGCGTAACTCCAAAATACTAACCTGTCTCAGCCTGTGGCTGGGGCAACTCCTGTTCTGTTGCTGGGACGGTTTCCGTGGCTTCACCAGGCATTTCTGGGAGACAAACAGGACAGAAAAATTCAGTCATTTTTCTATAGAACAGTCAGTGTAGAAACATTTGCCCTAGGTATCCGACAAAAAATATCTTCTTTACCATCAAAGTATCAGGCATATTACAAGAGCTTAATGACTTCCTTCCTACAGCATGCTTTTCCTAACTTCCAGGTGTAACTTGCTCAAAGCAGCCAATCTGAAATAGTCTTTATATGTATGCTCAGATGGAGATTTTATACATTCAGAACCTTTTGTCAGCTGTAAGTTTTCATGCCTCTGCTAAACTGACAGAAGAGTGCTGTTGTGGTAACCATGGTGGATTAGAATTGGGGAGGCCCAAGTTCAAAGCCCCATTTGCCACGATCCTGGATACCAGTCATCCTTTCTCAGCCTAACCTACTTCACAGAGTTTGCTATGAGGATAAAATGGACAGAGGCAACACCATGTAAACTGCACTAAACCAATGAGGACCATCTCCATTTAACAGTGAAGTAACAGCAAAAGTGACCTGATTGTGAATCTAGCTGAACCAGGAATATGTTTAAATTTTAATAAATTTTAATAAATTAATTCCATCACTTAACAAAGGTATGTAAGCTGAATCAATTGGATTAACATTCAAAACAAGAAGAAACCCAAGGTATGCCTCAGGGAAGAAAGATCTATCAACTGCTATTAGCCATACTGGTGCAAAACAATGAGAAAGGAATGCTGCTTCTAAGCATTTCCAGAAGCATCTGGAGGGCTACTTTTGAAACAAAGTACTTCTATAACTTAGCACAAGTTTCCACATCAAAATTCACTTCATCAGAGTGTACATCCACTAGGTCAATGTTTTTATGTCCACAACAGAAAGGGGTGGGGACATGTGTTACAAAGGCAGGCCAATTTAAAACAAGATCTATTAAAAAAAATAAGTAGTTCATTTACAGCAGTCATCGACAGCTAGTGCAAATCTAGTGTATGATAAATTAAACAGAAAGGCTAGATTTGAGTCCAGTAGCACCTCAGAGACCAACAAGATCGGACAAAGGGAACTTTGAATCTTGAAAGCTTATACCAAAACCATCTTGATGGTCACGATGGTCTACCAGACTCAAATGTAGCTGCTGATCAATACGGCTACCCTCTAAAACTAAATACAGAATGCTGGCCTAATTAGACCCCAATGTAATACAACAATATTCTTCTCATACTATTGCAACATAGTCACAAGGCTATTTACTCAAACCTATGACACACCAGAAAGTTTCCCACTCAGTCTCATGGATCTCCTTCCTTAAACTTTTACTTCATGCTAGTCTAACAGTAGGGTAGGGCACACAACGAAAACTTTCAACCCCATCTCTCCAAGCACCATTTCAAAACACAGCCACTATTGCCACTCTACCTCTTTTTATACAAACCCAGACTAGTTAGAATACTGGTCACCACAAACATTTCACATAAGGCCATTTCGACACTTCCACAAACTCGACAAGTTAGACTGCCTAACAGGCCACCTTCACGTTCTATCTTTTGCCTGTATTAACAATTATGGGGAAAGGACAACAGCCTGTACAGCTCAGTGGGCTGGATATGGTCCAGGGATCCCCAGGTGCTAACCCCTAATTGGGTTGCCAACTGGTGGTGTTTGGGGAGGGGCAGGGCCTAAACACGGTATGATGCCACAGAGTTCACCCTCCAAAGCAGCCATTTTTCCAGGGGAGCTTGGTACCTGTAGCCTGGCGAGCAGTTTTAATTCCAGAGCAGTTTTACTTCTCCAGGCCCCACCGGGAACCCTATCACTAAACTAGAAGCATAAGGAAGATGCCCTTCTACTCGCTACGAGGGCGCTCACGCCTACACAATCCAATTGGGGAGTCACTTCAGAGCAGAAATCCCCGCAGTCTTCCCTAGTGCCTTTCTAAGCGAACACCTAAGCAATCCCAGCGACCCGCCCTCTCCCCACACTCCTGTCGCCGTCCCACCGGAACCAACAGCGCTCTCCAAGGCCGCCCCCCACCCAAGGCTGGCGGTTCAAGCGGCCTACCACAGGAACTGTCACAGCCTCCCGAAGTCCCGCCTCGACCCCGCCCGGCCACGACGCATCCCCGCGAAAGGCCCAAACCCTCCCCAGCTTCGGCGGGTTTCCAGCGGGCTGGTAGGATCGCATCCCGAAGCAGATGACAGCGGATGAAAACAACAACACTCACTGAAGACGAGCCGGGCCAAAGATGGCGACAGAAAGAGAGCGAGAAAGGCAGGGAGGGCAACTTCCGGCCCAAACCAGGAGGGCTTCCGGGTTCAACGTGCTGCACTTGGAGCTTCCTTTCTCCAGGTGAAGTAGTTCCGGCATCTTTTTCTCCTGTTTTCTGAACGCTAATTGATCGCTGCTGGCGATTTTCTTTCTGACCTACTGGAAAAGCATCTTCCAGTGCCAAATCAGGTGTCGCGGGGGGGGAGGGAGAATAAATACGAGAAAAGAAAAACATTGCTGGTAGCCAGGACAACCGTTTAAAAAACGTTATAAAGGTAAAGGTTTCCCTTGCTCGAAAGCCAGTCGAATCCGACTCTAGGGGGCGGTGCTCATCTGTTTCCAAGCTGAAGAGCCAGCGCTGTCCGGAGACGTTTCTGTGGTCATGTGGCTGGCATGTTGACTAAACGCTGAGGCACACGGAACACTATTACCTATTTACCTACTTGCAATTTCTTGCATTCGAACTGCTAGGTTGGCAGGAGCTGGAACCAGAGATTGGAGCTCACTCCATCACCCAGCACTAGGGTCTTGAACTGCCAAACTACAGACCTTCTGGTCTGCAGCTCAGCAATTTAACCTCTGAGCTACCGCAACCCCATCATCATCATTAATAGAACCAGGTAAAAGTTTTGAGCAAGTTTTGGATTCGCACAGAACTCTTCTTCAGTAACCTAACACACACACATAATATACGTAAAGTGTCATGCATGGCACAACAATAAAGGTGGGGAAGGAGAAAAATAATTAGGCCTGGAATGAGTACTAAATGACACAAGAACATAAAGTGGTGCCTTGCTAGATCAGATCAGTGGCCTTTCTAGTACAGCGGGATGGTGTAAAAGCCAGAATAGGCATTAAATGACTGATAATACCATAAGAAGCAATGGGATGTGTTAAAGACATGTGAGAACAGTATTTTATTAATGGAAATGCTGAAGTGTTTTGCTATTAACTTTCTCCTGCCAAAACACTTCTGAAATAGGTGTTACACAATAGTACCACAAAAAACAAGTGGGATACATTAAAAGACACAAGAACTGTATTTTAGAAAGGAAAATGCTGTAATGTCACACGCTGAGCCTAATTGAAATATTTTGATCAGGACCTCATTTGTTCATGAGTATTTATTGTATGTCAATGAAGACTTACCTAATTTACCTGATGAAGGAACAGTTCCAAAACACTGACTCTCCGGAACTGCATAGTTTTCATTTGGGACGGATCTTATTTTTTACAAGCCACAATATATGGATGTTTGGACTTCAATTCAAGGTCTTGTGAAATTTAAATAAGCAATTTTTTTTCTTTTGTGTGCTTGTTCTGTTAATGTAGGAAGTCTGCTGCTTTGGAGATGTGCTTGACCCCAAAGGAGGTCAAGTATTTGACTGGCTGCACACAGCCCCATCCCGGAGACAGGCAGTCGCAATACCTCTTCACACGATCCTGGCCAAAGCACAGCACAGCCATAGGAGCTCTGGTAGCTGAGCTTGATTACCTCCCAGTCTACTTAGGCTGAGGCTTGGGAAAGCTGTCTTGCTGGATCAATCAGTCCACAAGGTATAAGTCCTGTACTCCAGTCTATGTTCTTAAGTTGCATGATTGAGGCCTGAAAGTACCACTCCAGAGGAGATCTGACCAGGTCTTCATGTAGAGCACAGGACACTCACATTGATGAATGGATAAGCAGGCTACTGAAATTTGTGGACCTTTAATTTATGAAAATTAATTTTTTTTTACAAAGAATCTTTGAAAATTAATACAGTTTAAATAAAAAACAAATGAACTGAATTCCTACTTGAAATATTAAGAAATATGTTTAAGAGAG
Organism: Gekko gecko; assembly: GCA_029375565.1. Classification (NCBI taxonomy): domain Eukaryota; kingdom Metazoa; phylum Chordata; class Lepidosauria; order Squamata; family Gekkonidae; genus Gekko; species Gekko gecko. Next base: position 261,873,450 of record JAPDNY010000002.1, read on the forward strand.
CCAGTGCCAAAACTGTAAATTAACCAAATTCTAAGCAAAAAGTAGCAGAGATACAGATAGATCCAGCTGGGTATGTGACAACTGTTCCAAATGTTAATATACATATAATTAGTTGGATCCAGACTAAACTTTCTGCTAATGAAAGGGAAAATGTAATTTCTGCTAATTTCACCTTCCTGCTGCAGACTTCTGATTTGACCCTTGTGCCATTCCTGAGGGTCTCCAGTCCCCCAGAAGCAGCAGGTTTCCAGGGGAAGGGGGGTGTTCTGTTCTGCTTATAGAAGTGCCTTCCACTAGTGGAAAATTTAGTCTGGGTCAAGCCTATCATTTTGTATTTTACAAACAGATGAGTGGGATTTGAATCCAGGTCTTCATAATCTTAATTAAAACTGTTAGCACAATTTAAAGTTACGTGTTGAATTCTTTAATCACTTCTGTATCTTTGCAGACTCTTTATCCTTCCATATATGAGCCAGAGAAGCTCACTGACAGAAAAACCCATTTTTCTCTCAAAACAGTACGTGGTTAAAGCACTTCTGTTTGCTACCAAATAAAACCCATCCCCATGTCATGGATAATCAAAAAACAACTTTGGATGTTTTGGAGTTAATCTTGCAAGTAATTTCAAGTAAAATTTGTATTTTTTTCTCTTGCGTCTACTAAGGTATTAGCTACCAAGTCTACTTTTATCACCCTTCCTCTCCCCTTACTAGAAAGATGAGATTAATTTCTTGGTTAATAAAAGAAAATGAGAAATCGGCCTAGAATGGTACAGTTTGCACTTGATGGGTTTTCTGGATACAGAGAATGTGGCACATCCATGGGTTCAAAACTTCAGAAATCCATCTGTACATCTGAAAAAAGAGACAAATCGAATCTGTTTGAATTCAAGAATCTGAAATTACTACCATTTTATGCAGCAACTCACATTATTATCATTGTAGGAGGTAATGGGGAAAATTTTAGGATAAAAAAATTATACAGTTTGAAAAAGCCAGATTATGTCACCTAGATCAGCTAGCAATAAATAATGTTTTTCCCATATGGCCCAGGCTAGCCTGATCTCGTCAGACCTTTGAAGCTTAGCAGGGTCAGCCCAGGCTAGTATTTGGATGGGAGACCTCCAAGGAATACCACAGTCGTGAGGTTGAGACAGGCAATGGTAAACCATCTCCAAAACCCATGGGGTCACCATAAATCAGCTATGACTTGATGGCACTTTCCACCACCAGGTGATCAATGGCTCTGAAACTTGAGTGTACTTCTAGCTTTCATATTTTCTAGACCAGGGGTGTCAAACTCATCTGTTATGAGGGCCAGATCTGACATAAATGAGACCTTATTGGGCCAGGCCATGTGTGTCATAAAATGTAATATCCGGTAGCAGAGATATAAACTTTATAAAGGACACAAACGCAAAGGTTTTTTTTTACTTAAAATAAAAACATGCTTAAAACATTGGCGCTCTTGCAATATTTTGTTTATTTAACAGTGTTTGATAACTGACACCTTTTGCTCTGAATTACTGCATAAAAATGTCTGTGCTGTTGAAGTCTTGAATATGCTGTTCAGGTGTGTATCTGTAAGCTGCAAACCTACAATGACACAGGAGCAGCAGAACTTGAAGAAGCAGAAAACAGCCAGTTCCACTGTGGGCCTGATAGAAGCCGTCCAGGGGCCTGATCTGGCCCCCAGGCCGCATGTCTGACACCCTTGTTCTAGACTGTGCATCTTTTGGGCACATTTATTCATTTACTGTGCAATCCTTAAGCAATTATACCTTTTTTAAACCCACAAAAGTTCTCTTCTGTAGGAATGTCTGTTAGAGCATTTACTCCTCACCTTTATACTCCTCAAATCACTCAGAGGTGTTTATGATAAAATAAACTACACTCATCATAGCAAACATTTACAAAAATCCAAATTAGCTCAAAAAAGCAGGAACACTACCTAATAAAACCGCATAGCAGTGATCTAAACACATAGTAGCATCTATATTCAAAATAATCTCACTGCAAGCAAAGCTTTTTTTTTGGGGGGGGGGGGAGGACTCATGTAATTTCAAAGGCAATACAAAATAAGCAATTTGTGCCAGATGACCAAGTGTGATAGTAACAGCTACACTTCCAGAAGCAGAGGACCTCTACAATTTAAGAGTGAATGCTGAAAACCCCATCAGAGGTGTCCATTGCCTCTGATAATGCAGGTTGTCACTATAACGCAAAACTGATAGACAACTTAAAAACTGATAAATCACTAGGCCCGGATGGCATACATCTGAGAGTTCTGAAAGAACTCAAATGTGAACTTATGGATCTCCTGACAAATATGTAATCTTTCATTAAAATCTGCCTCCATTCCTGAGGACTGGAAAGTAGCTAATGTCACTCCCATCTTTAAAAAGGGTTCCAGAGGAGATCCGGGAAATTACAGGCCAGTCAGTCTGACAGCGATAAGTTGGTCGAAACTGTTATTAAGGAAAGAATTAGTAGGCATATCGATGAACAAAAACTATTGAGGCAGACTCAGCATGGGTTCTGTAAGGGAAGATCTTGTCTCACTAACCTGTTAGTGTCTTTTGAGGGAGTAAACAAATGTGGACCAGGGGGAACCAATAGATGTTGTTTACCTTGACTTCCAGAAAGCTTTTGATAAGGTTCCTCATCAAAGGCTAAGTAAGCTCAATAGTCATGGGATAAAAGGACAAGTCCTCTTGTGGATCAAAAACTGGCTAATTAATAGGAAACAGAGAGAGAGTATAAATTGGACCTGCTGGTAAATGGGACCTCCTGATGGCACCTGGTATTTTTGGCCACAGAGTGTGGACTAGATGGGCCATTGGGCTGATCCAACATTGGCTTCTCTTATGTTCTTACTGGCTGGTCTAATTCACATGGCTGGACCCAAACTGCTTAGAATTTTAAAAATAAAAACCTGCACTTTGAATTGAGCCCAGAAACAAACTAGGAACTGGTACAGTTAGTACAGCATTTACATTTTTATTTTCAGGAAAAAATTATTGATACTTTAGGTGCCACATTTTGTGTCCACAGAAATTTCTAGACAGTCTTCAAGGGTGACTCCATCATGAGCTCTTTAAAGTAGTTCAGCCTGGATTTTACTAAGGGATGTATATCACTGAGCAGGTCTACCTGGTCTGCATTTTGTCTTTGGGCCAAAGTTTTCCCAGCAGTTACACCTTTCTAAACCCACTGACGTCCTCTTCTGTTTACCCAGCAGAGAAGCCCTATCTGATGAGAACGATGGTACTATGGTATATTTGGCCACCACCAAATATTAGCAGCCCTGACTTGTGCCCCCCCCCCCGACTTGTACTACAGCTTCCCTGTGCATTTCCTTGCCCTGTGTGATTGATTGGTGCCAATTGGGGCAGTATAGCAGACACAACAGAAGTTGTATTACATGTTCTATAGGGGGAAATGGAACTCAAGGTTGCTATTTTTGGTAGCATTTCGTAGAACATGTAGTTCCACCCCAAGTTTAATCCATAGAATATAACACATCAAGCTCCATCAATGGATATTAAAATAACTAGGTGAAATTTTAAAAATCAAAGGCATTATGGAGTTGAGAAGCGTGTCTGTTCGATAAAGCAAGGCTTCATTGCTTTTAAAGGAAGCTACTTGTGGGAACCCTGTTAGAATGATTCCGCACAGGCAACTGTGACTTGGGAACCATCACAGGCAGCACAGGGACAGAAAGTACAGTCCAATGCATTTCTTCTGGCACAACCCTTACCACTAGCCTTAGGACTTTCCTCTTTCTGAGATCTATCCATCTCCTCCAGGAACTGTTCAAAAACTTTCACATATGGAGCCAGACTGGTTTTCTTGTAATCTATAAGAAGATTTTTTTTCGGGAGGGGAAAAAATGACATCAGTTCAGTGTACAATGAACAGCCTCAATCATTTAAATAGAATAATAAAGTAACTGTCTTATATAACCCACGGGGGCAGCCCTAGAGGAAGGTACCTTCTTGAAGCTGCTGCTGCTTCCAAATGCTCAAGGCCTGGGAGAGCAGAGGGGTCAACAAATGTGCCTGTCACTGGCACGTTAAAAAAAATCTGAAGTCCTGTTTGACCAGAAGTGGAAACCTCTACCCTCCTCTCCAGATCTAAGCTCCAGATCTCTAAGCTTCTCCCTATTGCTCAGGGTCAGAGAGACCCTCTGCATTTTTTCGGAAACCTGAGAAGGGTGGGGCTCTCTCTGATGTCACACCAACTTCAGAAAGGCTTGGGAAGCTCTCAGGTATCTTTACAGTCTGAGGGAAGTCCCTGCCCATCTTCAGTTTCAGTAGAAAGGGGCTTTCTGTGACAATGCCTTTACAGTACACTGGACTTCAGAGTGCCTTTGAAAGTCTGACACTCCTTAGGAGAAGTGCAGGGACTGGAGTGAGCACAAATTGTGGCAGGCTATGACAGGTCTACCAAAATGCGTGGACCCTTGCATTTGCAGTGTTACTCTGGGGAGAAAATAACAGCCTCTACAACAATGCAGTGTCTGGACAAATATTGTAAGGAACATAGTGCCTGTTTCTCTTCCAGAAGATCTAATCAGAAAGACAGATCCTGAACAGATATATTAGTGCGGAAGGGCTCCAATTCCAGCCTGCCTTGTCACAAGAGAGGTTGCATTCCTTCCATAAAGTTAATCTGCTTGCCAGGAAGGACCACGTTCTGGAAAAGGCAAACTAGATTGGGGGATCTGTGAATACTCTCAGGGAAAAAGACATGCCCCTCTCTGGGGGGCCCTCCTTGCACTCTCTCCACTCCCCTTCTGATTTTCCCAATCTTGGCCTTGCTTCCCCTGTTTGCTCTGACTCCCACTCTTCACCATCCATTTGCTGGTCCCCTTTCTCCCCCCCTTTCACTGCAGTTGGCTCCACTTCCCTCCCTTCTTCCCTCATCTCTAGCTCTTGACTTGGCTTCTGCTTTCCCCTCCTTTCTCTTTTGACATTGCCGAGGTCCCCTGACTCAGCAACCCCAAACAGCCGCTGAGGTCTTTTCCATAGTTCTGGAGCTGCTATGCAGCCTCATACAACATCGCCAAGGCCCCCTGCCTTGCACAGACCGGTATTAGGAGTCTTTGAAAGGTATAGGACATCTGGGCTGCTGGTTGACAAGGACAGAGAGGCTGCTGAGAGGCACCTGAATACACTGGAGGTGTACAAATCCCCTGGCCAGATGGTGGGCACCTGAGAGTACTCAAAAGAACTTTCTAGAAGGCTTGCAGAGCCATTGTCCATTATCTTCAAGACATCTCGGAGGACAGGAGATGTGCCACAGGACTGGAGAAAGGCAAATGTTATCCCAGTCTTCAAAAAAGGGAGGATGGAGGACCCAGGAAACTACAGGCTAGTCAGTCTGACCTCTGTCCCAGGGAAGATACTGGAACAGTTTTTAAAGGGATCAGTCTGTAAGCATCTGAAAGGCAACTTGGTGATCCGGGGAGGTCAGCACAGATTTGTCCCCAACAGGTCCTGCCAACCCAACCACATTTCTTTCTTTGATCAAATGACAAGCTGACATTATTTACCTGGATTTCAGCAAAGCTTTTGACAAGGTTCCCTATGATGTTCAAATGGGACTGGACTCTACGACAGTTAGGTGGATAGGGCACTGGCTGGAGAATTTCACCCAATTTCACAGTAGTTGTCTGTGGCATTTCTTCTGATTGGAGGGAGGTGTCCAGTGGGGTGCCACAGGGTTCTGTTCTGGGCCTGGTACTTTTTAGTGTTTTTATAAATGATCTGGATGAGATGGTGAAGGGACCACTCATTAAATTTACAGATGACACCAAATTGGGAAGAGTAGCAAACAAACCAGAAGATACAGCTAGGATTCAACAAGATCTGGACATGCTTTAAAAGTGTGTTGATGTGAACAGGATGCAATTCAGCAAGGATAAGTGCAGAATTCTACATCTGGGTAACAAAAATGAGAAGCACACATACTGGATGGAGGACAGACTTCTAGGTGACTGTGTGTGTGAACAAGGCCTTGGGGTACAGGTGGACTGTAAGTTAAAAGGCTAATGCGGTCTTGGGGTGTATCGACAGAGGCATAACGTCCCAAATACAGCCCCACTCTACACTACATTGGTCAGGCCGCACCTGGAGTACTGAGTGCAGTTCTTCAAAATGGATCTGGACAGAATGGAGCAGTTGCAGAGGAGAACAACAAAGATGATCGGGAGCCTAGAGACCAAGCCCTACAAGGAAAGCCTGAGGGACTTGGGAATGTTCAGCCTGGGGAAGAGGGGGTTGAGGGAGGACATGATGATTACTCTCTAAGTATTTGAAAGGCAGTCACTTGTAGGAGAGCAGGGAGCTGTTCCCGTTGGCAGAAGAGGATAGGACTTGCAATAATGGGTTTAAATTATGGGCGGAGATACCAGCTGGATATTAGGAAAACATTTTTTTACAGTAAAAGTAGTTCAGCAGTGGAATTGGTTGCCTAGGAAGGTGGTGGGCTCCCACTCACTGGCAATCTTCAAGCAATGGCTGGATGAACATTTGTCAGGGATGCTTTAGACAGATCCTGCATTTAGCAAAAGGCTGGACTAGATGGCCTCCAGGGACCCTTCCAATTCTATGATTCCATTATTCCCAAACCTCGGGTGAATTTTTATTCTGCTGATACTTGGGGAAAGATCCTGAGTTCCTCAACAAACTGATAGAAAACTTTATGTGAAGCAGGTAGCATTGGCAATGCTGTAAGTGTGAGCAATCCAAAACGACAGCCAAGATCTAGGCAACCGAAAATGGTGGCCAAGATCTTACAAGGTAGCCTTTCAAGATCTTAGCATTCTGCATCTTTTTAAAACTGTACATTGTGTTGTTTTGGATCTCTCCTTAAGTTTTCCTGCAAAAACGCTGCTCTAGCTCTAAGTGCCTCTTCCCCCAGTAGATTTTTTTAAAATCTGCACTGGGGGAGGGAACATCTATGGGGAGGGGACCCCTACGGCTGTTAGATATATGAGAGATAGAAAGGAGTCTTTAGAGTAGAAAGTGTCTTTAGACTGCATGGACAACATCTGCCTAATTCTCAGAAACCCCAGATGAGATATTTATTGGTCAGATGGTAGTTTTGATGCTCTGCGTAGCTCCTCATCCCTCCCCATGACTAGCAGAACTGGCACAAATTACACAAAGTAGTAGAACTGTGAACATTTTTCTTAATTTGTAGAGGGAATAAACACTGATAAAAAAATTTGGATTTTCCAGATGCAGAACTTTTTTACTTTATTTAGTATTTAATACACACATCCCTGATAAAAATAAAGAAAATCACAGCAATCAGGTTGGAGATTTTTCAGGGCCTTTGGCACCTACCTCTATTCCTGCGAGGGCTTTCTAGCTCCCCTTCATTTTGCTCTTCATCCCCCCGATCGTTGCCAGTTTTATCCAGTTCATGACAGAGCTGGCTAAAAATAGTAAAAAAAGAAAGGAAATTCACACATTTGGCTTAAGGTCATTAATTGTGGTAAGATGACTTTCAATGTACTTCTGTCCAATGTAGTGATAAAAAAATGGTAGCAGCGGATGGGCATTATACTGCTGAGGAGCCTACGATTAGTAATTATCCCTTTTTGTCAAAAAACTGCTCAGAATCACCACGTATGGCATGCTTTCCCATCAGACAGCACACACAGCACTGGCAATTTTGGGCAGGATGGCTACACATTGCTGTTGAGATGGAAGCATTGTATTGAAGACATACAACAACACCACAGTTCTGTGCCAGGAACCTGCAAACTTACTGGAGCAACTTGCATGCTAGACGTATGCAACATCCTATGAACTGCTGTTCTTTGTTTTGAAAGTCTGACAAACCATTCAAGCCATCCTTTGGGACTAAACTCTTATTCAGATCCATGAAGATCTCAATAACAAATTGCAGGCAGGGCTGAGGATGTAAGCGATGTCAAGTTTAAGAGGCTTCACAGCATTACCCCAAAAGTGTATTATTCTAACACTGATTTTTTTTTTAATATTTAGAGGACCTAAATTACATCTTAATTAGCTTGTGCTAATCCAGCTCTGATCAACCTAAAAACTGTATTTTCACTGCCTGTGTGACAGAGCAGACAGATTTGTAGTGACTGCTCAGAAATTAAGGGCAGCTTTATGCATTATAAAGCTGTAATATAAAGCATCTGATTTATGATATCCTTTCATTAATTCATGTCAGAAAATGTTCTGTAAAGCCTAAGTAGGACATGGGTTCAGGCTCACTGACAGAACATCTGCTTTGCATGCAGAAGTTCCCAGGTTCAATTCTGGCATCTTCCGTTTAAAGGCTTAGGCACTGGGTGATGTAAAAGATCTCTCCTGAAATCTGGAGAGCTGCTACCAGCCTGAGTAGATTGTACTTTCCCCTCCCATACCAGATTCACAACTGAATAGCAGAGTCTGAGGATGCCCGTGGGTGAGTAAATGGGGGGGGGAGTTAGTTGACATCTGCAGTTTTAGCTGAAATTTAAGATAGCTTCTCTCTTGACACCAGCCTATTACTACTCTTGTTTTATAGATTGTATCTGAGTTCAAACCATGACATTAGCTTTGCGGTCCTAGCTTACCTTGTGAGTAGACAAAAACAAAGAACATACAAGAGGCAACATGCACTCCCAAAGGCAAATGTTCCATACCTTATAGTGGGAACAGCAAATGGATCAAAGCTATCCAGTTCCTGCAGGTCAACTGGAACTGAAATACGACCTGGAATAGGCAAAAAGTAGAATCATTTTCTTGACTTCTGTTGCCAGAGACCATTAGCACTGGAGTTGAAAATTCTGTAGGGTATCCAACTGTTAGTTAAAATAACCCTCACTGATAAAAGTGCCTTTCCAAAGGCAGAAAACAAACACCCTTCTCTCCCTGTGAAATAGCACTTTGCCCTCTATGCTTTTTCTGATCCCCAGAAACAGACGTTCAGGAGGAAGGGGGAAGTCCCATTCTACAAGCTTTGCTGTGCTCACAATTTTTTGGAAGCAACCCACTGTTTTGGCTCAGTGGCAAAGCATCTACTTTGCATGCAGAAGGTCCCCAGTACAGTCCCCAGCATCTCCAGTTACAAGGATCAGGTAATAAGTGATCCAAAAGACCTCTGCCTCAGACCCTTGACAGCCACTGTCAGTCAGAACAGACAGCACTGACTCAGTATAAGGCAGTTTCATGTGCATTCAGAAAAGTTAAATTCTATCCCAAACTAGAACAGCTAATAATCTCATGTTCTTTTTACATCTTCTAACACTTTCACTTAAGTCAGTTCTTAATATTTTCTTTCCATTTCCTATCGCGGTAGCACAACAAGGCCAAAATGCCTTTAAAAAGACAGAAGTGTGACTTCTGCCCCACTAATTATTCTCTTGATAAAAATTTGCCCTCAACCATAGTGCAACTCTGCAGATACTCCAGTCTAAGCCTATTTAAATCAATAACCTCAACTTGGAATAACAGTCCATAAAAGTTTACAGCCCTGAACATTATTAAGCTTCTTTACTAAAACTAATACTATATAAGATTTCAGCATTTTCTGCCCAAATCTGAAGATACTGGTTATTATATTATAAATAATCTTATATGCCGTTTACTCTGTACTATGACCACTAACACATGGCTTGCTTGCCCTGGCATGGATACTTTTGGGAAGCCATGTTAACTGTATGAAGGTTCTTATGATGATTCTTGCCATTTGTCACTTTTGTCTTGGATTTAAAACAGGAGATATACAAACATGGTGATCACAACTCTTTCGGTTACCAGTAGATACAGTTCCATATGCTTTTGAAAGACATTGCGTTATTAATCAAAATTTGTATTCTGCCCTTATTCTAAAGAGATCAAAGCAACAGTATGGAATTATCCCATTTTATCCTCACAACAGTCTTGTGAGGCAGATCAGACTGAGAGTCACTAACCCAGTGTTACCCACTGAGCTTCATGGGTATCTAATAGTGCAACCTAATGCAGAATTACTCCAGCCTGAACCCATTTCTTTCAATAAACTTAGACTGGAGTAACTCTGCATAGGACTGCACTGTAAGCCCCTTATCCAAGTTTTGCACTATACTACGTTAAATCTCTATCTTTGCAAGTTGTAGCATCATGAAACTAACCTGTTTTCGGGTGAACACTGAAGGGGCTCTTCAATAAATGGTTGATTCCTTTGCTAACATTAATATCCAGCCGGGGAAAGCAGTACTGCAACATGATCTCCCACGGTGCTTTCTTGAAAAGGAAAGATTGCAACCAGATCACTTTTTGGAGGTACGTATCTACATCTTTGCTATAAGTAGGTTAGTCATTATGCAGAATGAGCTGTGCCGTTATACCATTCAAGAGGGCATTCTGTGTCTGCAAAGCCAAGAGCAACAGTTTTACAAAAAACTTTGAAAGCTTAAGTGGATAGTGCTGAGAAGATCCACTTGTGTGGAGATGGTCAAAGTTGGCCTGTGGTCCATGATTAGTTTCCCAAGATGGACTATGGCCCACAAGATGCTTTCTGGACTGCAGTTCTAGGTAGCATGTTGGTTCCTTATTAGGGAAGCTGCTTGCTCCTGCAATGTTAACCTGGTCCCTACATTTGGGGAGCTAGCTACCATCCATACACACCTCAGCACACTCCTAGCCTTTTCAAATAGGAAGCAGAGCTGACTCCAGAGGGTGGAGAGGGAAGGCCCCTCTACCTGCCCCAAAAGTGATGTCATTCTCATACAGCACCCAGAGGCAGAGTTTAGAAGGTTCTTGGTTTACAAACCCAACCCTCTTCTGGGCTAAAGATGGTCTTGCCCAAAGCCCCCCAAATCCTGAAGCTGGGATTTGTCTATATTTATCCTTGGAGCAACAATATTCCTCCTGTGAAGAATGAACAGTCTCACGGTAAGCTTACTGCTAAAACTAACTACTCCACAGGTCACAGAAACTAATCATCCAATGAACCACCAGTTAGAATGCAGCTGTCAGTCTCTACACCAGGAAGTGAAACCTGTGCTGCCCTGTCCTTGTCACCAGTGCTGACACACACACACCACTCACAAAGTTCCCGAAAGACCCATTCTCCCAAGCCCCATTACTTACACTGAACTTTTCTGTCTTGTTTTTCAAAAGCTCCCAGCGCTGGATTGAATTCCGCTTTTTACAGAATTCCTTCTGCAGTGTCTCTCGAACTGGTAGTCAAGTTGTTAAGGAATTTGAAGACTGGTTTAAGATATTTTGTACCAGAGGCTGAAAGCCCAAACACCATCCCCATGTCTTTTAAAGCTACTCGCTATCTTGAGTTCTGTCCTACTGTTATTTTCAAGTTAATGCATTTAAATAACACAACTTTTCTGTACATGCAATTTGTTTTTGATCTGTGTTGAGTTTAATCACAGAGGGAGGTGGATTTTTGGAGGGGGTTGGCTGGTGGTATATTATTCATTCTTAAGCACTAGTAATGTTTTTCTGTTGTTGTTGTTGTTCAGTTGCACAGTCGATTCTGACTCTTTGCAACCCCATGGACCACATCATGCCAGGCCCGCCTGTCCTCCGCTGCCCTCCTGAGTCTGCTCAATTCCATGTTTTTCTAGTAGCATACATTTTCAAATATACCTCCAACAAAAGATTTTTTTTTCAGATTGTGTTGGGGATTTTTTACAGAACACTTTCAACAAAAAGCGAATTTCATCAGCACTTTTACCTTTTTTTTGGCTTTGCCATTTTCTCTGATGTTTGATATGTCCCCCTCCCTTCCATTGCTCACCACTCCCCCCACATCAATATAACATGGGACTCCGCTCACATTCATTTCAGGGAGGCCAGAACAGGAGAATTCTTTGGTCCCCACCCCAGATAACTAGCCAGACGTTCTAAATTCTGTTCCACGTTAGCAGCTACCTGATTGCATGTGGTGCATTAGTTACATTCTTTGGACACTTCCCTATGTAAAATTCCCCCTGCAAAGAGAAAATTAGGACACAAATGGAACAGGCTGGGCTCAAACCCCGCAGATATATATATATATATATTTTGGCTTTTAAAAATTTTCCTGGAGAGTTCTTTTTAGAAGATCACAGTGGTACATTCCAGTTTACTGCCTTTGGATTCTGCCACTGCATTCTGTTCCATGTATAGACCAGACCACACTTTGAGAAACCCTGAGTCTCAATCAAAACTTCGGATGTTCACAAGGTTTCCTAAGAGCCATGCAGAAGCGTCTTCCTGACTTGTGTACCAACTCAGGTGCCCATCACCATCTTTTTAAAGGTGTCTTAACCTATTTATGAGCAGGATACCAATAACTCACTCAAAACCATTCTCCCTAGTGAGTCCCATGCCCCCCTGCCTTTCAGAGTATCTCGACAGGATATATTCCGGGACCAGAGCCAACACTTTATCGTAGCTCTCTTTATTTCCAAGTATGTCCTGACCCACAAGGGCATAGTCTTCAAAGTATTCCTTCACCACATTTAGTGATTCACTAAAAAGAAGAGGGAAAACATCAGTAACACACCTGGGACTCCCAAACTTTTAACTCTTTGCAGAAGAGAGAAATTTGCTAGTCTTGCAGAGGTGAGAAAAGCTGCACTCATTGAAATTCCCTCCCTGGCATTTCATTTGCTCAGAAGTCTAAACTGAAGCAAAGGGCCGTTTTCTTAGTTGACCCTTTCCACACTGTGAGAATGCGGAAGGCTTTTAATACTGAATTAGTGCAAGGCATTTTCCTCACCTGCAAATCACAAGCAGAACAGCACTAATGGGTGCATGAACTACAGGTGTCCTTCTGGGCTACCAGGACAAGCCAAAGAGCCCCATCAATCTTTTCCCCAGAAAGCAGACACTGTTCTTGTTCAAGACTCAGTGGCAAAGCAAGTTGCTATCAAAGGCAACCTCCCTTTGACATCCATGGCGCCAACTTGCGTTCTCTTTTCCATCAGATACCCACAAAGCATCATAGCCCTTCTCAAGCATAACTTAAAGATCTACATAAAAACTGAGGATGCATCCCTGAGCTCACACATGCCCCACTGTCTTCCATTGTCTCATTAACTGACCTGATGAATGGGTGAATGGGGTCAGAGAGGATCACCTTCTTGATGGTCTCCTCACCACCCTACAGAAAGATTAAGGAACGTGCAAAAGTTAACCTAGAATTCCATGCTCGCTTTTCTACTCAGAACCGGGAGTCAGTAGAACACTGAATCCCAAAGTGTCCTCTGTTCTTCTGTCTGGTCTGCAGTTTCCCCCATTTTTTTAAGGCTGCTCTTTCTGGAGCATCCAAAGCTTAAATCCACATCAAAGTTAATGTGGCCTCATTCCCATTGAATCAGTGAAATAAGGACGAACTAAGCTATCACTACAGCACCATAGCTAAGAGCAAGGCCAAGACCAGACCTGGCAGTGGTAATATATTCCATTATGTTGGCCTTGGACATTTACTGATGATACGGGCTGTGTCAAAGGCATAGCATGAAAAAAAATCAAAGGCAAAGTCATTAAGATGTAGCATTATTTAACAGAAAGGTTCCAATTCCCAACAAGATCTTCATCAGAGGACGTTGTTCCAACAGCACGGCTAACACTTTCACATCTGGTGAAACCTGTATAACACCAGCCCAATTTGGAGATGCGGCCCCTCAACAGGAAATGCAAGGAGTCTGCCTGACAAGCAGATTTCCATTAAAAGCTTGAATCACATGGGAAGTTTTCAATTAATAATGCTGCATGTAGTTGGCTTTGCCTTCTGCATTTTTTTTAGCATAATTACAGTAAGAGTAGAACAAAGTTTTAATCCAGTGGAACTTTTAAGACAGACAAAGTTTTATTCAAGGTATAAACTTTTGTGTGCATGCACACTTCTTCAGATAAGAGTAATTCCGCAATGGAATCAGCTGCCTAGATAGGTGGTGAGCTTCCCCTCACTGGCAGTCTTCAAACAGCAGCTGGACAAACACTTGTCAGGGATGCGTTAAGCTAATCCTGCATTGAGCAGGGGGTTGAACTAAATGCCCCCTTCCAACTCTCATAATTTTATGCTTCTATGAATTCTCCCCTCCCTTCTTTTTGACTGCTAAAAGTATAGGACAGCTAGATGCAAAGGATGACAGAGCTTCCGTAACAGTGATTTTTTTAAAAAAAATTGACCCAGGCACCTGCCAAAATTCTTTCTTCTAGCATTCATGACTGACCAAACGATCCCAATTGCTTAGAAATTGAATTAAACCTTTCATTTGTATTTGGTTATGACAGGCTAAGCTATAAAACAAAGGGTATAAACTCTCTTGTTTTATATGCAGAGGACAGAGAAGATGTCTACACAGATTTTTTTTACAGTGCTTTGTAGAGTAAAATGCAGGGCTCATGTTGCAAACAGGTATGAGATGGGCTCATGCCACAACCATGCTAGTTCAGTGAATTGATCCACACAACCTGTGGATTTGGGTTAACACAGACAGCCATTTCAAGGTCTTGTGGGTCTTCTCTAAACTTCTTACAAATTTTAGCCTGCTTTTAAATTGGATGACAGTTCTATTGGTGACTATGAGCCAGCATAGCAGAATGGCACCTTCAGACTGAGAATGTTTGTGATTATCAGATGCTGGGGAGCAGTCAACAGGTGAGGGTTGTTACCAGTGGGCCTTGCTTGCGGACTTCCCTGTGGCATCTGACTGGCCGTTGTCAGAAACAGGAAGCTGAAGTACATGGGCCAGTGGTCTGAATCATCATGACTATCCTCATGTTCATAAAACAGCTCTAGCAATAGGTCTATCATGACCAAATGAATGCACCAAGATCAATTCCTGTTCCAATTCCTCATTTCCCGCTGCAGTACCCAAAGATCTGTTTCACTCACAGCAGTGTACTCTGACCAGCTTCATTCTTAGTGTATGATTGGATATGACCAATCAGCTTTGCAAACTGTGGAACATCAATCTCCCCCTCCCCAGTCAAATTCCAGCTCCCTCCATCCTGAAAGTACCACACCTTGACCAGAGTTAGATATTCCACTGCTGCAGAGCGGAGAGTTGTGGACCACTTCCTGACGGAATCATCACACACCCAGCAATGAACACCTCTACGTCCCGAGTACACCCAGAGGCGGTGCTTGATTCCAAAGTCCTCTGGAGGTGCAAGAGGGAAAGAGCAGAAAGCACAAACTTAGCATGTACATCAGCATTTACAGTATATAGTGCTCGAGGCATCTTCACTGCACTACACATACATTTTCTCAATAATTCTTTACAACAACCATGTAAGGTAGATTAGCATTATTGATCCCATATTGCAGATGGATGGGGCCCAGGCTGAGAGAATAATGGCTTACCAAAGGCTACCTAGTAAGCTCACAGCTAAGGAGAGACTGGAACCTACAACCTCCTGGCTCTCAGTCCTCATTCATTGCCCCTACACTACACCAGCCCTTTCACTGGTATTAATAATATGCATACAAATACTAGTATCAGCAACTAATAAATACAAAAAATAATACTGAAGCACCGCAACATAAAACACACAACTATTTCACCATGTGGTATTAACTGCTACAAAATAGACTGAGGGAGAGAGGGAAGAAAACCGTGCAACTGTTTACAAATTTACAGAGAAGAGACAGCAATCTGCAGCTACCTACTCATTTTTATCGTACCCTTCCCCCGAGTAGCTCAGGACAAAATACATGACTCCTCTTCCTTTTTATCCCTACAATAACCCTGTCAGGTAGGTCAGGCTGAGTGTGTGTGACTGACCCAAGGTCATCCAGCAACCTTTATGACAAAGTACGATTCTAACCCAGGTCTCCCAGGTTGTAGTGTAACATTCTAACTAACCACTACACCACTTTGGTCTGCAGAAAGAGGTGTAGGCCCAATCATAGTACCAAAGCAGAAAGAGATACAAAAGGGAGACAGGGAGGCCACAAAATAGGGGGGAAAGTTATAAAAGTAGGCTGAATACCCATCTACCCCAGATTAAGGGGAAGATGAGAGGGATGGGTTCGGTGCCCTCCAAGAAAACCATTCCAGTCGTATACTTCCTTTTCTGTACACAGCTTCAAGTTTTCAGGACTACAAAAAGCAGCATCAGCATAGGAAAAAACAGCTGTCTACATTCTCAGACCACGAACTAAGCTTTTACTGCAACTTGGGACCCACTTTAAATCTTTTACTGTAATATATCCGTTCTTTTATGCCCTTTTCCCTTATTCAACAATTTCCCTGTAAAGCATCAGAACATATGGATGGCACTGAATAAGTATAATAATGAAAACGCCCCCCATGCCACACAGAGGAACAATATGGTTTAATGTTTATGTGTTGGACAAAGAATAGTAGTAAAGGTTTCCCTTGCTCAAAAGCCAGTCGAATCCGATTCTAGCGGGTGATGCTCATCTCTGTTTCCAAGCTGAAGAGCCAGTGCTGTCCGAAGACTTCTCCGTGGTCATGTGGCTGGTATGACTAAACACCGAGGTGCACAGGACACTGTTACCTTCCCACTGAAGCGGTACCTATCTATCTCCTTGGGATTTCTTGCTTTAGAACTACTAGGTTGGCAGGAGCTGGGGCCAGAGATGGGAGCTCACTCTTGTCACGCAGCACTAGGGTCTCAAACTGCTGAACTACAGACCTTCCAGTCACAGCTCAGTGTCTTAACCTCTGAGCCACCATGGCCCCCCAGACAAAGAAGACCAGGGGTTTAATCCTCACTGACTGTGAAGCTCTCTCAGTGACCCTGGACCCATCATCTTCACTCAGACTCACCTAACTCAAAAGGTTGTTGGAAGGATGAAAAAGAGGAGCCGGAGCCATTACTGCTTCTCTGAGCTCCTTGGAGAAAAGGTGAGGTACAAACATAGACAGAAAGATTCTGGAAGACACTCAGATTCCGGGTCTGGTACATCTCCATGGGAAGGCTTACTGAAGCAAACAGTCCAACAGCAGCCACTGTGCGCCCTAAGCCACTTACCCACAAGTGCCCGGTCTATAATGCGGATGGCTAGAGTCATGAGAGTCCAGCATTTGGAGCAGATCTCGGCAGATCTTGAGAGAGCAAGAGAGAAAACAGTTAAGTCCCACTCCATTTACTTATCATAAAAGATTTCTATCCTACCTGGCTCACCACTGCAAGAACTATTGAGTCGCCATGTAATGGCAGATACCTAAAATAACAACAAAACAATTCTACCAAGGCAGGCAGAGAAGAAAACAGAAGCAGCACTAAATTAAAGACAGCAGCAAAAATACAAAGCTCTTTCCCTTTTCAACTATTGCTTATTTGATGACCAGCAAGGAGGGACACACATGACCCTCGGCAGGGAGGCTGTTTCACAGCCCTGTGACTGTGTCCCCTCTGCAAGCTTTGGTTCTTTAGAAGACAGTTTGACCAGGGTCCTAATCTTTAGGGGAGACAAGATGGTCTCATGCAGATAAAGAGTGGCATGGTGGCTTTTTGAAATAGCATCCACTCATGCAGGAGATGGTCTGTGTTGCTTGCTGTGCAGCAGCCCACCAAATGAGATATTTCCAGACCACTCCAAAATATTCCTGCCAGCACTCCGGGTGCTCTGGAACCAAATAACATGATAGAGACTGACCTGCAAGGGACACAGATTTAAATATATACCACCTCCAGCATACTGCATTTTGGTCACTGGAAGTAGTCTGAGACAGATCACAAAGCCATATTCTGTGAGACAGGACAGGGCAAAGGAAAATGGAGGGCAGAGGGAGGTCCACCAATTCCTATCAATTATGGTATTATGGCTTTCTGGAATTAAAAACAATGTATTACATATGACTTGTAAGCTGCCTTTTCATATAGCAAAACAGCAGCCTTGAGGGTTTAACAATAAAAAAAAATATAGCTAGGAAGGAAATGTTGCCAACCTAAACTGTGAGACCCCTCCCCTCCCCTCTTGATGAGACCCTCAATCTGATCCCCAGTCTCCTCTTAGTTGCTTTGAAGGGCACCCCTTTAAAGGCTGAGTGGGGTCGGGATCCCTAGGATGAGTCTCAGAATGTACACCTGGTCTGCCACGACCAAGGCACATTCTAGAAGGGAGGCAGGATATCAGCAATATGCATAAAGCATTTACATACCCTCAGCTCCAAGATATGCATAGTGTAAGCGTATCCCTTGCTTCAACAAATGATTCATCAAAACAATATAAATCATTTCTAGTTAATGGTCAACACTGAAGTGTTACCTCTGATCCAACCATTCAAAGCAGCCTAACATCTGATCCACTCAGAATGAGCCATCAAGGGGACAGTTTTATACTGTTTCCTACCCGGTTCTTTTTAATGTGCTAAACCTAGCCAATGAGCACCCCACCTTGGAATATTAAATGCCACCTCATTTGGGCAGCAAGTATCTTCAAACTGCCCAGTCAAACACAAACTTCAATTCTTGGACCAGTCCCAATCCTGGGCAAGTGGAGTCCCATGCATAGCTATATAAGGACAGCCCAGGTCAGTGAAATGTGTGCCAAGTTCTCTGACTACCTGGATACCCTGCAACTGCTCTGCAGGCTCATCTCCCTCTCTCCTCGATATTCTGCTGCCTTGAACTTTTGCTACATGGACTCCCCACAATTCTCAGCCCCACACATACCTTGGATCAGGTAGTATCACCCATCTGAACGCCCTTTCTTCCCTTGTCTCATCCCTCATCCTTACTCCTATCCACAAAGTGTGTGTACTTGGGAAGGAGAGGGTGGTTTATTTTGTTTTACTATGGTTTATTGTGGTTTAAGGTTTGTGCTCATAGCAATGTGATTGACTGCTAGTGAATAAAGTCTTCATTTCATTTGAATTGGTTAATTTACGTTACTTTTTACCAGGGAGCATTGATCTGGAATAAAGCCGCCATATACACAGATAAAAGATCCCTCGTTTATCTGTCTGGAAACTCAGTAACAGGGTAATTCACCCCCTCCCCCGGGTCCAGTTTGGGTAACAAAATGGGAGGGCTTTTGTCATCTTATTCCCCTGGGGAACATAGCTTACACATTCTTCCAAGACGCAAGAAAACAGGGTCCCTGAACAACAAAGAATCCTTGAGACCTCTATCTGGCATACTATTAGGTATCAGAAATGACCCATATACAAAGATATGGAGCACAAATAAATAATAAAGATCAAATACAAGTTGCTAGTCCTCAAGCACTGCAAGATATCAAAACATAATAATGTCTTGTGAAGTCCAGAAAGTGGAGCTGAGAAGGAATTATTAATACTCTACACACCTCCCTTTTCAGCTTTCAGGACCACAATATCCTACCAAAGCAGGCTGCCCACCTCCACTAACCCAGATAAGAAATAAAAATACCTGCAACACTGTCTCACATCATCATAATCTGTCATGTCTATATCAAACACGAGTTCCTTCTCCTGAGCCTGGAAGGCTCCCATGTGCACTGTGTTACGTTGGATAGGCTACAGAGAGGAAAATCAGAAAGAATATCACTTAATAACTGATTACAAGCATTTAGATTTCCGTTTTGTTGTTTCATAACAGCAACAACAAAGTCTGATCATTATTTGATAATATTTCACTGTTTTTGAGCTGTCAATGGTCCAAATATTTTTTTAAGTAATCCAAATGGACAACCCTTCATGAAGGAGCTTTTTGCAAGTTCAGGAAACTTGTCATTTCCGCATGTAGACACCAATGAGACTATCTCTGCCCAATATCTCCCCAGTAAGCCAACGGCGAAGAAAACAATAGTCAGACTCTATTCTTCCTAGCCATAAAATGGGTATAATAGTTTGTGTGACAAATAACTAATGTTGCAAGAAGGTACCTGCTAATGGCAGTATTACTGTCTACATCATATATCTAATTCTAAACAGGGCCATAAAGTTTGGGTTAATGGATCTGCAACATGGAACTAGGGTGAGACGGGGGAAATTTTTCTAGAAACCTGAAGGAGGTCCCAGGTTTGCAGAAAAATCTGAAATTAAAAAAACAACCACTGGAAGACTAAAACAGCCCAAAGTAATGTTTGTAGCTTTAAGAAAAGAATGCCCACTTAGCTGTCAGTCACCATGTCAGAGCTTGCTAGGCAACCACAACAATATTGTTGAACCTTCCAAATGCTTGGTTTCTGTACAGCAAAGCCATGGGGGGGGAGCAGGGGTGAACTTGGAGGTCAAGCAACCCCCCAAAAGGTCCAGCCCCCTTCCCCCATCATGTCTCCCAATGGAGGAGAGCTTTCTGGGGACATGCCTGGCAGTAATCACTGAAGACTCACTGCCCACACCACTGGGCCTAGACTGGTGACCACTACCCAACTTTTCCTAAGGAGAAACTTCTTTCCTCCCACAGGCAGCTTCTTCCCAGGGAAAAGTTGGGCCTAGTTGTGCAGTGGTCGCTGAACACAGAGAGCAGATGAAGGTAGGTTGGTGGGCAGGTGGGAAGGAGAGAAAGACACTGGAAAAGGGGACTGTGGAGGCTGCCAGGGGAGAGAAAAAGGAAATAGTAGGGGAGTGGGATACAGGGGAAAGCGAAATGCCCCCTCAAGACCATACAAGTCCCCTGCTTGTCATAAAGAGCAACATGAAATCCATACAGAACTGGTTTTAAAATTATTTCCATCTCCCTTAAAGAAAGGGGACTGAGCAGATACATTTCAGATACTTTTATAACTCGTAAATTCTGTTGCTCTAAAGTCCTCCTTACCCTATGTGAATATACAGCCCCAATGTCAATTTTGTAAGGACATGTCTTCTGGATCTCTTTCTCCAGCTCCTGGGGGGTGTTGAAAGACTGGTACCGGACATAAATATCATCATGCAGTGTGAATGAGAACTCTCGCCGCTGAAAGTAATTCTTTGACACTGCAAAAAGAAAGCAGATCACATCCTTAGCTATACTGTGCATTACAGAGCCCAGAGACAGAACTACGACTTAGGAAGCTGCTTTAAGTTGCTTTATCTGGAACGTTGTTTTTCTTGTGCAGTGTGCATTCAAAAATGATGTTGCAAACGGGGGGGGGGAGGCGCGCGCGCGCGCGCGTACTAGGGTATTATACGTGAAGAACCACTGAGGCATAAAAGTGTGTGTGTGTCATACCACTGCCCCAAAAGGCCTTTCCTCTGATTCTTGAATACTGAATAACGAAAGTTACTCTGCATATGCTCAAAGGTACTCTCCATATGGGAAACTGTTTCTGAAAGTGGAAATTACGCTCGTCAATGTCACACACCCCACCCCCGGCACACTGCTCCGTTGGCTTTCTGGTTTCCTTCTGCTTTCCTCCCCATGCACCAGGACCCCAAACATTCCAGCACCACATCTTACCATCACCATAGAGCAGCCACCTGCCGTAAGGGCCGAAGGGGAAGATGCGACGATAATAGAGTGGCAGTAGGTCAGGCAAGGAACCAGGATCAAATTCTGCCATATCCAAAGAAAAAGCAAGAAGGAAAGCGCGGGAGAAATGAGTTTCCACTTACCCACCGGTAGCCAATAAAGAGAGGCCCCGCCTTTCACACTGCCTAAGTCTAAAGATTTATGGGAATTGTAGTTCTGCGGAGGAAGAAGCATTGATTTCAGTGCGTCCTCTGACGCCCGGCAGTGGTCTGTTTTAGTTTTTTCGACTGAAACTTTCAATCTGAAAATATCAGCAAGCGCTTGCCAGCACACGGCGGAGGCGGTTGGAAAACTTTATACCCTGGCTCTGAGTAAGGGGAGGGTGACCCGTGGGGTTATTCAGTAGGGATTATTGTTGTGTAGTAGAAAAGAAAATCTGTTTAGCTGTCCACTACATTTTTATCCCGCCTTCCTCCCAAGGACACTTGATGGCTTATATGGTTCTCCTCTCCATTTTATCCTCACATTGGGTAGGTTAGGCAGAAAGAGAGTAACTAGCTTAAGGTCACCCAGTGAGCATGGCATGGTGAGGATTTGAATCCACATCTTCAAGCTCCCTGCTTGCCACCACACCACCCTGGCCCTCTTCCTTCAGACACTAGGGCCCATTTTGCATCTAGCATTCGCTCCATTATTTTACCAAACCCACACTGAAACAGAAAAAGATGTAGCTCAAAACAACCCCAGGCAGAGTCAACTCTGAATGGCCATAAATGTAAGCAGACAGTACCATAAAACTGAGAGATCAAAGGAAGTGAAACCGGCATGCAGTGTAGACACTACCATAAAATCCAACAATCAAAGAAAGTAGCATGCAACGTAGAGGGGAATTTCTGTTCCAGTGTGGGTTTGATAAAACAGCAGAGTGAATGCTAGATGCAAAATGGGCCATGGTCAGCCCCCTGCACCCCACCCCATGCTGGTGGCCAGGTAGGATCTGGCAATCCTACAGAGATGATAATGTGTGGGTCCATATGAAAAGTCCAAAACCAGGAAAAATAGAATCACTTTTGACTAGAACTAGCTAAAATCTCATTTTAGTTTACCAGAATGCTTTGTCAGGCTAGATGTTCAGAGTAAATCTTTCAGAGATGGTAGGGAAGCACTAGTCAGCAGTAAAGTCTGAAAATAAACATATAATATATTAGGTATCTGTGAGGCTGAAAAGTACTGAGGCCGGAGACTCAGCATCATGAATCAGCTCTTGTTTATTGGATTACATCAGGAATGAAAGATAAACAGGCTAGTCAGTGCCCGGCTTTTATGCATGCCCCACACTACACCCACACACACACCCATCACCCGTGATTGGCCTTATTTACACATCAACTATAATGGTTAAATTATAGACAAATATATGATTTATTTAAGACCAATAAAAGAAAGTATGGTTTCAGGGGGGAAAATAATGAAATTGAAAATATTTGGGTTGAAAAAGGGAAAAAAATGATATCAAAAGTGTATAAGGTTTTATTGAAATGGTATACAGAAGAAGAGACAGTTAAAGAACAAATGATAAAATGGGCTGTAAATGTAAATAGTGAGATAACAATGTCATCATGGGAGTATCTGTGGAAAAAATCATTGAAAATTTCAACTTGTGTTAATGTAAAGGAGAATTGTTATAAAATGATGTATAGATGGTATATGACTCCAAAAAAATTGCTATTATAAATGAGGGTTTGTCAAACAAATGTTGGAAATGTAAAAAAAAGAAGGCTCTTTTTATCATATGTGGTGGACTTGTGAGAAGGCCGTGAGTTATTGGTTGGAGATACATAGTGAGATACAGAAAATTCTGAAATGTACTCTTAAGAAAGATCCACAAATGTTTTTACTAGGTCTTAAGTTGGAAGAAGTAAATGCAACCAAGAGATGGTACTTGATTATTACAGCTAGAATGACTTTTGCTCAGTTTTGGAAACAAGATAAAATACCGGAAATATGGGAATGGATTAAAAAGATGCTGTTCATGGTTGAAATGGACAAAATGACAAGAAAGCTTAACAATGAAGAGGATGAAAATTTCTTTGCAGAATGGAAAGACTTTCAAGAATACCTTGAGAATAACTGGGATGTTAAACGTAGTTTAATTTGCTTTGATAGCTATTAAGGAGAAGTTGGAAATGTTTTGATTGTTAAAATGTTACCGTTATTTGATCAAGAAATATAAATGGATTGGTAACTAGAGAATACAAATTTTAAAGGGGTAAGAGCATTGCGGGAAGCCTTGTACTGGGGAGGGAGGGGAGAAAAGAAAAGGATATGTAGTGTTTATATGATATAATGTTGAACATGCTGATATATCCAATAATAAATAGTGTTTAAAAAAAAACCCAATTCAATAGGTCTACTTTTGGATCCGGGCGAGCCCATAGGCACGCCTTCAGATCCAAAGTGGCTATTGTCTAAGGAACGAAGGTCTGAGGTTTGTCGGGCCGCATAGTCAGGCCACCCCAGTGGCAGCCATCTTATTCCAGTTAATCCATAACAGAGGCAATGCCTGTTGATGGTCAGCCATCTTGACTGAACCCATAGGGAGGCTTCCCCAGGCCTCAGAATGGGTGGGGGAGGGGGCAGCTTCACTTTGTTCCTCCTGCTCCCAGTTGGACTCAACCTTTGGTGCTTCCTATGTTTTAGGCATCAGCTTGCTCCCCAGCCTGTTCCTGAAGCCTCCTCTGTGATCACCTACCTTTCCACTCTAATCTTTTCCCTCTCCACCCTTCAGGAGGGAACCTCTACTCAAGTGTCTGTCATTCTCTGTCACCATTCCCCATTGGTCCCTCTTGCACCAGGCTATGGCATGCCTGGCTCTCTAACCCCCCTCAAGCCCTGCCCCCACCTGAATCAGCCACTTTATTAGTTCTGAAGACCGGAAAAGAGATCACAGTTAACTTTAACAATTTTAAACTTACTTCCAGTTCCATTTCAAGTATTTGTACTAGGAACAAGCCAGTTAATTAATTTCTTAATAGTAGCAACCAGTCCTCTTTTTTTATCTGGCTAGAAGCCTTCTTTTTTCAAATTGGCTGGCAAATGCTCTCTACATCTCACGCTGCTGGCTCAATTGCTCTCCACTAGATTATAGAAGTAACATTTCAGTCTTCTTTTGTATCTGGCTTCTTTTTAAATAAGCTGACAAATGCTCTCCACCTCTCAAGTTGGAACTGAAACTCTCAAAAAAATTATTCTAATTGACTCCATGCAGCTGCATGTTACATGCTTCTTTCTTAAAGGTATAGACCATTGACAAGATTGCTGAAGGCTGAACTCCTATATATAATACATTCACTTTTAAATAATTTTTAAATAATTTTGTGGGTAATCTTTCAATTAACTGCTCCTGTGGTGCCAGCTGATGACGTTGCTGAGGCTCCTCAGCCAGAGGGTTTCAGCTGCCGATCTTGGGCCCAGCTGCCTCTCACTGCTGCGGCTGGCACTCCCTGTTCCAGCTGCAGCACTGTCAGCCTTTGCAAATGGGTCACTGTGGCTCCTGGCAGCAGGGCCCCTGAGGGATACTCTGGGCAGCTTTTCTCGCAACTGGGAAGTCCATGCTTGGGACAAGGAACTCTGTGGAACCAGGACCCAGCACTATCACTGGACAGTATCAATAACAGAATAATGTCAGGGAGTGAAGTCATACCCACTTTGATTGGTGCCATTATTATTTTTCATCATGATTAGACTAGTGGTCCTCAACCTTGTTAAATCTGTGGACGCTCTGGGGCACCACCTCAACAGCCTGCCAAAGTGACAAGTGTGCATATGTGTTAAGTGCTGTCAAGTCACTTCTGATTCATGGTAATGCTGTGAATTACTAACATCCAAAACAACCTGTTGTTAACAGCCTTGCTCAGGTCTTGCAAACTGAGGGCTGTGGCTTCCTTGGGTGAGTCAATCTATCATGTTGGGTCTTCCTCTTTTCTAGGGTTGCCAGGTCCTTTGAAGTCCCCAGTGGGGAACTTGGGGGGGAGGCGTTACTGGAGGGGGTGCAGAAGTGACATCATCACATTGGGGACCAGCACCCCCTGCTTCTTGCCAAAAGCACTTAAAGGGCTCCCCCACACGCACCTGCACTCCAAGCTGCGAATTTGTGGCTTAGAGAGCAGGCACACAGCCCCCACCTCTTCCCAACAGCATTTAAAGGATCCCTTCAAATGCTGTTGGGAAGAAGTAGAGGAGAGGCCATGCATGCCTGCACTCCAAGCTGCGAATTCACAGCTTCGAGGGCAGGTGTGTGTGGCCACCCCCTCCTTCCCTCCCTCCTGCAAGATTTAAAGGGCTAACTGTTGGTGTGTGATAGCAAAAAAAACACACCACTTTTTTTTGTCTTTTCCTTCACTTCTCTAATTCTTTTCCACACTTTTCTCCTCCTTTATTTTGCCCTCTTCCTTTCGTGATCTGCCATTCCTTTATCTCCACTTCTAATCCTCCACCCTTTTCAGTCTCAATTCCTCATCCATCCTGGTTGGCAATTTAGAATGTATTTAATAGTAGTATAACAGCAAACTTTTCTGTTCTGTATGAACAGAAGGGGGGATTTAATATGTTCCCATAATCTGTCAATATAGTAAAAGGGTGCTTCCCCCCTTCCAATCTTTACATGCATGGCAATAAATGTTAATCTGCCTCAGTAGTAACAAATGAGGAACAGAAGTTATTTACTTTATATCCTACCTTTCTCGCCAATGTAAAACCCAAACAACTGACAACACAACTGTGAGGTAAGTTAGGCTGGCCCAAGGTCTGGCCCAAGGTCACCCAGTAAGCTTCCATAGCAGAGTGGGGAGTCGAAATTGGGATGCCCAGATCCTAATCCAACACTTCAATCACTGCACAAGCTTAGCTTCCATTGCAAATAGCATGAGAGGGGGTGTCTGGAGATAACTCGGGCCAGGATATTCCTTTTCATTTTTGGCCCTGGAACTCCCATGATTCCATAAAGTTGGTGGCCCTAGTTTTTGATGAGTTATGCCTGCCACAAATGGACAGACAGATGGACATACAGAACCTTTTATTATTATGGATGCATGGTAACAGCCAGCCAAGTGATTTGTATTGTTATGATGTTTGGTTTGGATAAGTGTCATATGGGGGGAGGTAGATGGAATTTTTGTCCATGGTGGCTCGCGGCAGACTTGAGCATGCCTAACCATGCTTCAAATATTTCCCCTTGATTTCTTGGATCTTGTGGAACAGATCTCTTGTTCTTCCTTTTTCTGTTGTTCTCTTCCATCTCTTTATACCAGTTACTATATGAAAAGTACTGAGACTGACGAGTGATTTCAGCTCTCACATACTTTATTAGTTGAAGAACAAGACAACTAAGCCGGCTCGCAGGCCGGCTTTTTATCCCCAGTGAGCCCACACCCCCAAAACACACGACACCCAGTGATTCGCTATTTACATTGATTGGATTAGCTCCTGCTCCTCAATTGGAGGGGAGCCAGGATCCTCTAGTCCATTGTCTTTCTGGGCGAAGCTCAGGCCCTTCACCTGGCCACATGGTGGACCGGTTAGAACCAGTCTAAGCACATGGTAGCCCTGTATCCAGTTTTCCCTGTGGATACACCACACTCCTCCCCACAAACAAAGTCCTGTAAATAAGACAGTGCTCTCTTGGCCCTTGTAGAGCGTCGGAGCGCCAGGGCCGGGGAAGAGGCCGGTACTGGTGTCTGTGTCGAGGGGCCTACTGGTGCCGAGGGGCGTGGAGCGGTTGTCGTGGCAGTGTCCGCAGCCGTCGGAACGTCCGGCTCCAGGGGCGTTGGTGTGGCCGCTGAGGTCTCTCCTGGGCTGAGGTCCCACGCTGCGTGTTGCGGCTCTCCGGCTTCCTGCAGGCCGGGGTCCTCGTAGTCCTCTGGTTCCCGCAGCTCGACCCGGCGGCAGAGCTGGTCTATGTGGCGGTGCATCACGGTGCCATCCTCGCAGGAGACTTCATACGATCGGGGTCCCCGGACCCGGACCACCTGTGCTGGGACCCAGGGTGGACCCGCGGTGTAGCTTCTGGCGTACACCAGGTCCTCCGGGAAGAATCCTCTGCTGGCCCGTTGGTCCTCGGTGTCCGGCTCACGCTCAGGTGCCCAGTCTGGATGTAGCCTGTCCAGGTGTGACGTGAGGCGGCGACCCAGAAGTTCCGCCGGGCTGCGTCCCGTGGTGGTGTGCGGGGTGATGCGCTGTCCAAACAGGAAGGCAGCGAGTTTATACTCCCAGTCCGGGGAGTCAAACTTACGGAGGGCCTCCTTGGCGGTCCGGACCACTCTTTCCGCTTGTCCATTCGTGGCAGGGTGGAATGGTGCGGAGCGTACGTGCCGGATCCCATAATACGCGGTGAACTCCTGGAACTCACGGGAGGTGAACGCGGTGCCATTGTCCGTGACGAGCGTGTCAGGCAGCCCGTGAGTGCTCAGAATCCGCCACATAGCCCTAATGGCGGCTTTGGAGGAGGTGGATGCCACAGGGACGACCTCCAACCATTTACTATAGGCATCCACCAATATGAAGAAAAGCTGCCCCTGGAACGGCCCGGCAAAGTCCAAGTGGAGCTGTGCCCAGGGGCGGTGGGATGATTCCCAGGCTCTGTCCGGGGCCCTTGGTGGCTCCGGGCGTGAGATCTGGCAGGGCTGGCATTTCCCCACCTTGTCCTCGATGTCCCGGTCGAGGCCTGGCCACCAGACATAGCTTCGTGCTAACGCTTTCATGTGGACGACGCTGGGGTGGTGTTCATGTAGCGCCTCCAGGACCTGTTGCTGTAGTGGCCCTGGGATCACCACCCGGCCCCCCCACATCAAGCATCCTTTATGTGTGGATAGTTCATGCTTGCGGGAGGCAAATGGGGCGAACTCGGGGCCCTCCTTGGCCACTGGCCACCCCCTCCCCACCCAGTCCAAGACCCGGCAAATGACCGGATCCCGGGCCGAAGCGCGGGCCACCTCCTGCACATGGACCGGCCCGGCCGGGCCGGGAGCATTTCCAGGAGAGCAACCACATGCTCCGGGGCGGGGGCGGGGTCCGTGGTGGCCAGGGGAAGGCGGCTAAGGGCATCTGCATGACCCATAGCCTTCCCAGGTCGATGCGTGAGGGAGTATGCGTACCCCGCCAGGAAAATGGACCATCGCAGGACTCGGGGTGAAACCATCTGCGGTGTTTGGCGGTCAGCAGTGAGGAGTTCCAGAAGTGGCTTATGGTCCGTCAAGATCTCGAACGGCCGACCGTAGAGGTAATGGTGAAACTTCTTCACCCCAGCCACAATCGCTAGCGCCTCCTTATCAATTTGCACGTAGTTCCACTCCGCCGCGGAGAGGGTCCAGGAGTAGTATGCGACCGGGAGTGACTCTGAGAAATGGTGGAGGACCGCGTTGGACACGAGCAAGTCCTTGACGCTTTGAAAAGCCGCTGCCTGCACCTGGCCCCACACCCAGGGCGCGTCTTTGTCGAGGAGGCGGTGGAGCGGTTCTACCACGGCTGCCTTGAGGGGCAGGAAGGAGTGGTAGAAATTGAGTAGGCTGAGGAACGCCTGCAATTCTGCCTTGGAGGAGGGTGGGGGGGCGTTTTTTTATGGCCTTCACCTTATAGTCCGTGGGATGGATCCCTTGAGCGTCCACCGCGAACCCCAGGAACTCAATTCGGGGCACCCCCAGGAGGCATTTCTCCTTCTTTACCTTGAGGCCGGCTGTGTCGAACCGTTGTAGGACCTGGCGGAGGCGGTCTGCAAAGGAAGTGTTGTCCGGCGCCGCGATGATCACGTCATCTAGAAAGGGCTGTACTCCGGGGATGCCTTTTAGGAGAGAGTCCATAAAAGATTGAAAAATCCCGGGAGCTACACAAACCCCGAACTGGAGTCTCGTGACCCTGAAAGCCCCCTTGTGGGTCGCAATGGTCTGGGCCTCTGCTGCGGCCTCATCCATGGGCAGCTGTTGGTAAGCTTGTGCCAAATCGAGCTTACCAAAGATCTGTGCCCCAGCCAGGGAAGCGAGGACATGGCTCACCACTGGGACCGGGTATGCGTGGTCCTGTAAAGCCTTGTTCAGGGTGCATTTGTAATCCGCACAGATCCGCACAGATCCGCACATCCCCGTTCGGCTTTACTGGCGTGACAATCGGGGTCTCCCAGCGCGCGGATGCAACAGGCACCAGCACCCCCTGCTCGACAAGGCGGTCGAGCTCTGCCTCTATCTTCGTCCCTTCGCTTGGCCAAGGGCGGGACCCGTGCCTTAATGCGGATGGGGCGGATGGTCGGGTCCAAATTCAGGGAAATGGGGTCCCCGGTGTACCGTCCTAGGGTCCCATCAAACACTCTTGGGAACTCCCGGCAGACCCCCTCCCAGTCGGCTGCCCGGATTTGGTTAAGTCCTGATATCCGGAGGCCCAGGGGCTTGAATCATGAAAGTCCCAGCAAGCTGGTTAGGCGCCCTTCCACCACCAACAGGTCCAGTTTCCCCAAAAAACCCTTGAACTGGACCCAGAACTTGCCCCAGCCCCGGACCGCCACAGGGTTTTTGTTAAAGTCCCGTAACAGCAGGCCCTGTGGCTTGCGCAACCGGGGTCCCCCCTGGGGGCATAAATTGCAGAGGGTCTCGACCAAAATTATTGAATACGACGAGCCGGAGTCGATTTCCATCCGGCAGGGAGACCCTTCAATTACAACAGTTACATGCACCTTGTCCGGGCTGTCGGGGGGCAAGTTACATACCGTCTGGTGGTTGACGGACACAGTGTGGAGGTCCTCAGTCTCGATCTGCGCCGTGAGGTTCGTCCGGTGTCCCTTGGAGCGGCAGACCTTCTCGATGTGTCCCGCTTTGTTGCAAGCCCGGCAGATCGCGGAGCGAAACTGACAGGTCCGTCGCTCATGAGCGCTGCCGCAGCTTGCACAGGCTACGGATGGCAGGGATTTGGCCTCTCGGGTCCGCGGAGGTCGGTGGGACGGTCGGTGGCGTACCTGGAGTACTTTCTCATCGTCCGATACGTCAGACCCCCGCGTTGTTTGCGTGCGGTGGACCGCCGAACTGCGGCGGTCTTGGTGGGCCTTTTCGTAAGCGGTGGCCTCCTGGATGGCCTTTTCCAGGGTGAGGTCGTTGTTGCTCGCTAGCTTCCGCCGCAGTTTGGACTCCCGGAGGCCCACGAGAAATTGGTTCAGCAGCGTGTCCGAGAGGTTCGGGAACTCGCATCTCGTGGCCGCCCGCCGAAGACCCGCCAGGAACTCCGTGGTGGATTCATCTGGGCCCTGGATCCTCTCGAAGAACCCCAGACATTCCACAAATTTTGTGGGCTTAGGCGAGAAGTTGTCCGTGAGGGCCTTTACCAGCGCCGCATAGGACTCCGTCTTAGTGGTCTTGGGGTTTATGAGGTCCCGCAAGAAGATGAGGGCGTCGACGCTGCAGACGCTGAGGAACAGCTGCTTTTTTTTCTCGGCTTCCACCACATCATGATACCCGCAGTAGTTCTCCAGGGTCTCCAGCCAGGCGTCCCATTTCTGTGGTTGGGAGAGGTTGAACACGCTTAGGTGAGTGGTGGGCGCGGCCATCTTGTCACGAGGTGGTGAGCGGGGTTGCACGTTACGGGAGGCTGAAGGTGCGCTGCTCTCGGGGTCAGCGGTGCGGCTCGGGAGCGGTGCGGGGAGCGGCGGGCTCGATGCAGTGCTCGGGAGCGTGGTTTCGATAGCGGTGAGCGGTGCGGTGCTGCTCTCGGGGTCAGCGGTGTGATGCTCGGGAGCGGTGCGATGAGCGGCTGGCTCGATGCGATGCTCTTCTTCGTGGTCGTTGTTCAGGGAGGGAGTTGGCATCCCATCCTCGTCGCCAGTGAAAAGTACTGAGACTGACGAGTGATTTCAGCTCTCACATACTTTATTAGTTGAAGAACAAGACAACTAAGCCGGCTCGCAGGCCGGCTTTTTATCCCCAGTGAGCCCACACCCCAAAACACACGACACCCAGTGATTCGCTATTTACATTGATTGGATTAGCTCCTGCTCCTCAATTGGAGGGGAGCCAGGATCCTCTAGTCCATTGTCTTTCTGGGCGAAGCTCAGGCCCTTCGCCTGGCCACATGGTGGACCGGTTAGAACCAGTCTAAGCACATGGTAGCCCTGTATCCAGGTTTCCCTGTGGATACACCACACTACAATAGTTATCTGTGTCTCTATGTGCCAATCGCTGGAACACTGCATTTAGACTTCTTTCTATTTCTGTCACATTTTACTTTTGCTTCTCACCTATCTGTAGCTATTGTAAACATTTCATCAGTCATCCATCAAGGCTTTTCTTTTCTTCTGGCTGCAGGAACAGTCTTTGCACATGCTTCCTTGATAATATCTCTGGTTTCAGCCCATAATTCTTCCAGTTAACATTCACTTGAACTTAGTAATGCAAATCTATTCTTTAAATGGTCTTTGAACTCTTCAGGAATGTTATTTAGATTATATTTTGTCTCTACAAACGTTTTGGTGTTTTTCTTCAGCTTTATTCTAACTGCCTGGTCTTGCTTTAGCAGATAGAATAGAGCTTCCCCACCTTCTGCTTCTGATTATGTAACCTACTAGATTTCCGTATTGGCTCTCCAGTGATGTCCATTTATACAATCGTGTGCTCGGTTGCCTGAAATATGTGTTCACAATGAACACATTGTTGTCTTCACATAATTCTTTGAGTCACTCTCCTGCTTCATTTCATGTTTTGAACCCAAATTTTCTGACCCTAGTTGATTCTACTTTGTTCCCCACTTTTGTGTTCTACTCACCTATGATTATAAACATACCTTGCTTAGGTGTGTGATCTGTTTCTTCCTGGACACTTCCATAAAAGCTTTCAATTTCTTCCTCTTCAGCCATTTATAGCTGCAGTGTAAATTTGATTGATGGTTATGTTGACAGGGTTTACATGAAGTCTGATTAATATTATTTGGTTAGACTTCGCATTATAGCCCCTGCTTGTGCTACATCTCCCCTCATTATTAGTGCACGGGGCCAATTATAAAATGGCTGCCACAGGGGCATAGCAGAACATCCAGTGTTGAGAAGCTCCACAAAATGTGGCACATTCTAAGCCAAGCATCCTGCTATGATGAGGGCAGTTAGTTCTGAATGGTCCCACTCTGCAAATGCAGAAGTCATATCTTCTGGGCACCTCCTGCAGCTGGGAAATTAAGCACTGTCTCTCTCCTTACAATCAAAGCCATTGCTCATTGTAAGTCTTATGTTTATTGTTGTAACTGTTCATTTATGAAATTACATCATAAAAAATAAAATTGGTGACTTTGACTACAAAGCCAAAAGCAGCACTTAATATCCCCCTATCCCAAACAAGAACTTTCCATTAATGATTCATTCAGGAATGCCATCTCCCTCATGGATCACTGCCTTGCGTGATTCGATGAGGCTGTGGGCTATGCCGTGGAGGGCCACCCAGGACAGACAGGCCACAGCAGAGAACTCAGACCAAGCGTGATCCCCTGGAGAAGGAAATGGCAACCCACTCCAGTATCTTTGCCAAGAAAACCCCATGGACAGTAACAAAAGGCTAAAAGATATGACGTCGGAAGATGAGCCCCTCAGGTCAGAAGGTGTCCAATATGCTACTGGGGAAGAGCAGAGGGCAAGTACGAGTAACCCCAGAAAGAGTGAAGCGGCTGGGCCAAAGCCGAAAGGACGCTCAGTTGTGGATGTGTCTGACGGTGAAAGGAAAGCCCGATGCTGCAAAGAACAATACTGCATAGAAACCTGGAATGTAAGATCTATGAATCAAGGTAAGCTTGACGTGGTCAAAAATGAGATGGCAAGAATGAACATCGACATCTTGGGAATCAGTGAACTAAAGTGGACAGGAATGGGCGAATTTAACTCAGAAGACCATTATATCTACTACTGTGGCCAGGAATCCCATAGAAAAAATGGTGTGGCCTTTATAGTCAACAAGAGAGTGAGAAAGGCAGTATTGGGATACAATCTCAAAAATGACAGGATGATCTCAGTCCAAATCCAAGGCAAACCATTCAACATCACAGTAATCCAAGTCTATGCCCCAACCACTGCTGCAGAAGAGGCTAAAGTGGACCAGTTCTATGAAGACCTACAACAGCTCATAGAACTAACACCAAAAAATGATGTCCTCATCATCATAGGGGACTGGAATGCTAAAGTAGGAAATCAAAAGGTAACTGGAATAACACAAATTTGGCCTTGGAGAACAAAATGAAGCAGGGCAAAGGCTAACAGAGTTTTGTCAAGAGAACATGCTGGTCATAGCGAACACCCTTTTCCAACAACCTAAGAGGCGTCTCTACACATGGACATCACCAGATGGGCAACACCGAAATCAGATTGACTATATAATTTGCAGTCAAAGATGGAGAAGCTCTATCCAGTCAGTAAAAACAAGACCTGGAGCTGACTGTGGCTCAGATCACGAGCTACTCATTGCAAAATTCAGATTTAAATTGAAGAAAGTTTGGAAAACCACTAGGCCATTCAGATTTGACCTAGATCGTATCTCCGATGAATATACAGTAGAGATGAAGAATAGGCTTAAGGGACTAGATTTGATAGACAGAGTGCCTGAAGAACTATGGACAGAGGTCCGTGACATTGTAAAGGAGGCAGCAATCACCGCCATCCCAAAGAAAAAGAAATGCAAGAAAGCAAAGTGGCTGTCTGATGAGGCTTTACACATAGCAGAGGAAAGAAGGAAAGCTAAAAGCAACGGTGAAAAGGAAAGATTTGCCCAACTGAATGCAGATTTCCAGAGAACAGCAAGGAGAGATAAGGAGGCTTTCCTGAATGAACAATGCAAAGTAATAGAGGAAAACAATAGATTGGGAAGGACTAGAGATCTCTTCAAGAAAATTGGAGAAATCAAGGGAACGTTCCATGCAAAGCTGGCCATGATAAAGGACAAAAACGTTAGGGACCTAACAGAAGCAGAAGAGATTAGGAAAAGATGGCAAGAATACACAGAAGAACTATACAAGAAGGACCTCGAGGTCCTTGACAACCACGATGGTATAATCACTGACCTCGAGCCAGACATCCTGGAAAGCAAAGTTAAATGGGCCTTAGAAAGCATTACTAACAACAAAGCTAGTGGAGGTGATGGTATCCCAGCTGAGTTATTCAAAGTCTTAAAAGAAGATGCTGTTAAAGTGCTGCACTCAATTTGCCAACAAATTTGGAAAACACAACAGTGGCCACAGGATTGGGAAAGGTCAGTTTACATTCCAATCCCAAAGAAGGGCAACGTCAAGGAATGTTCAAACTATCGCACAATTGCACTCATTTCACACGCTAGCAAGGTCATGCTCAAGATCCTACAAGCTAGGCTCCAATAGTACGTGGATAGAGAACTGGCAGAAGTACAAGCTGGGTTTCGAAGAGGTAGAGGAACTAGAGACCAAATTGCCAACATTCGCTGGATTATGGAGAAAGCAAGAGAGTACCAGAAAAACATCTACTTCTGCTTCATTGACTATGCTAAAGCCTTTGATTGTGTGGATCACAATAAACTATGGCAGGTTCTTAAAGAGATGGGAGTACCAGACCACCTCACATGTCTCCTGAGAAACCTGTATAAGGGTCAAGAAGCAACAGTTAGAACCGGATATGGAACAACTAATTGGTTTAGCATAAGAAAAGGAGTACGACAAGGATGTATATTGTCACCTTGCTTATTTAATTTATATGCCGGGTACATCATGCGAAATGCTGGCCTGGATGAATCACAAGCTGGAGTTAAGATTGCTGGGGAAAAGATCAATAACCTCAGATATGCAGACGATACCACTCTGATGGCAGAAAGTGAAGAGGACCTAAAGAGCCTCTTGCTCAGGATGAAAGAGGAGAACACAAAAGTGGGCTTGAAGCTCAACATCAAAAAAACTAAGATCATGGCATCTGGCCCCATCACTCCTTGGCAAATAGAAGGGGAAGTCGTAGAAGTAGTGACAGACTTCACGTTCCTGGGATCCCAGATCACTGCAGATGGTGACTGCAGCCATGAAATTAATTAAAAGACACCTGCTCCTTGGGAGGAAAGCGATGGCAAACCTAAACAGCATGATAAAAAGCAGAGACATCACCCTGCCAACAAAAGTCCGCATGGTCAAAGCAATGGTGTTCCCCGTAGTAATGTATGGCTGCGAGAGTTGGACTATAAGGAAGGCTGAGCGCCAAAGAATAGATTATTTTGAACTATGGTGCTGGAGAAGGCTCTTGAGAGTCCCTTGGACTGCAAGGAGATCAAATCAGTCAATCCTAAAAGAAATCAACCCTGACTGTTCCCTGGAAGGCCAGATCCTGAAGTTGAAGCTCAAATACTTTGGCCACCAAATGAGAAGGGAGCATTCACTGGAGAAGACCCTGATGCTGGGAAAGATTGAAGGTCAAAGAAGAAGGGGACGGCAAAGGATGAGATGGTTAGAGAGTGTCATCGATGCAAAGAACATGAAATTGAGCAAACTTCAGCGGAAGACAGGAGGGCCTGGCATAATCTGGTCCATGGGGTCGCAAAGAATCGGACTCGACTGTGTGACTGAACAACAACAACAGGAATGCCATAGCCAGGCAGCTCTGAGAAAGTTCAGTAGCACTTCAGCATTGAATGATCTGGTGCTGCAGTTATGTTTTAACTTTCAGAAAACCACCACAATTAGGTATGGAAAAGAGAGGCATGGAGTAGGAAAAATACTGGAATGCAACAGGCTGTCAAGTACTGTTCCATAAAGTCTTCTCTTGTTCCCCCCCATCATGCTTTGCTTCTCCTTTCAGTTTTCCTTGCATGCAATATAGTGCATTCTTAGGGGAGATATGGTGAGGGTATAATCCTAGTTATTTGAGAGTAATAGGAGCATTTGCTCTAGGTGAGGGCTCTGGAGATGATGCCAAGGAGTCAGCTGAATACTTCCATGGCTAAATACTTCCCCTCTCAGGAATGGGGAGGTAAACTGTTGGGCCAAATCCAGGACGGCTGTTTATGCACAGATATCATCCAATACCTTGGACTTGGCCCTTTGCTTGGCTCATAGCCTGATTTTTTTCCAGCCTGCCCAGAACCTCTGTACAATTTCTGGAGTCAGAGGAACAGAAAAGCGTGTTTGTTTGCCAGTCACATGCAATGAACAGGATCCTCCTTCTGAATTTCAAGAGCTGTCATTTCAAACTGATCATTTCAAACTGATCAAACAGCCAAAGTGTGACCTGAAATCTGAGGTAAGCAGAGCTGTTTTAAAATGTACACCTTTAACTTTCTTTTTGCTGGTTTTAAAAGCTGGTTTTAAAAGAGGGTAGTGGCTCAAATCCTAGCCAACCTATTTTCAAGAAAGATGGGTAAGGGCATTAAAATTTAAGAATGTTGACAACTGTTTAGAGCCTTATAACCACATCAGAATATTTATCGATTTATTGTCTACTCTGAGTGGCAGAGGCTCTCCAAAGTCTTTATTTCTGTTCTCTGAGAGACTGGACACTGGACCTTCTGCATGCAAAGCATATGCTCTGCCATTAAGCTCTAACCCCTTCCTGTTGGGAAACCTATATGAATTTCAAAATGTAATTCATCAGTACAGGTAACTTGTGGGTCCATGATGTAGCGTAAAAGAGACATAGACGTCTACTGGGACAGACATCCTACAGCTCCATAAAGCAAGAGAATCAAGAGCTGGACACTTGTGAGGCTTTCCTTGACTTTGGAGAACACCAGCAAAGCTTAACATTAGCAGAGAAAGGAGCCCAGAAACAAAATGGAATGAAGAAGAGGTGGAATGTAGTCTAGAACTATGGGGAACAGATGCAGGCAGAAGACACCTGAGGAGAAAAATCACTTGGGAGGTGCAGCCCATTAGGTAAAGGTCAAGGTCAAGGTTCCCTTGCTCAAAAACCAGTTGAATCCAACTCTAGGATTGCGGTGCTCATCTCTATTTCCAAGCTGAAGAGCCAGCGCTGTCCAAAGACGTTTCTGTGGTCATGTGGCCAGCATGACTAAATGCCAAGGTGCACAGAATGCTGTTACCTTTCCACTGAAACGGTACCTATTTTATCTACTTGCAATTTCTTGCTTTTGAACTGCTAGGTTGGTAGGAGCTGGGACCAGAGACGGGAGCTCACTCTGTCATGCGGCACTCGGGTCTCAAACTGCTGAACTACCGACCTTCCAGCCTGCAGTTCAGCTTTTTACCATCCCTTTGTGATCAAAAATAGAGGACTGTGGCCTCTTTGACATCTGACCAGCCTATCTGAAACAAAAATGAGGGTGCTTTGGGAAAGCTATATGTTAGTGACAGAAAGCAGTTGCAGGCACTGGTTAAACTGCTCCAAGTTCATGAAAGTACCTGAAGTAAGATTCTGTTTCATCTATGCCTGGTAGGGTTGCCAGCTTTGGCTTGGGAAATTTCTGGGGATTTGGGGGTCGGTGCTGGGGGAAGGTGGAGTTTGAGGAGGGAAGGGAGCTCAACAGGGATGTGATTCCAAAGTGTTCACCCTATGAAGTGCCTGACTCCTCTAGGGGAGCTGAGCTCTGTAATGCAGAGATCAGATGTCATTCCAGGAGAGCTCCAGGCCCCACCTGGAGTTTGGCAACCCTAACATCAGGTTTAGTTGACTTGATTAGGCAGCTTGCACAGCACAGGAACTCAGGGTCTAATAAGATGAGATACTGGAAGATCCATGATTGGCTTCTCCCAGAGTTCGGGGGGGGGATTTGGCGTTATCTTTTTGTATTTTTCATATGTGCATGTGTGTGTGTGCGCATGCATGTGAGTGCACCTGGGTCATGGCGACCTCTGGTGACTGACCCCTACTGTGGCCTGGAGGATGTTCAGAGAGGTGGCTGAATAAAGCCTGCCCCTAACTCCCGACTGCTGGTATTCGAAGGAGGCCCCCGTCCAAGTTGACCCTGCTTAGCTTACGAGATTGGGCTTGCCTGGGCTGTCCAGGTCAGGTCTGCTTCTCCCACAGTTTTTAAAGGCAAATAGCAGTAGTACATTGCTTCAACACAGACAGAAGCTAGGAAATTCTATGTGTGGATTACCAATTGAAATCAACAAGCATACACTACTATTAGCCCCGGAAAGAAAGGGAAAAAACAGGCACATTGTCTTTGCCTTTTTTATCCGTCTAGGGCTAAATAGCTCGGAGCCACGGTGGTGTTGTCAGCTTCAGTTGGTGAAACCATGCGGGGATGGCAAAGTGAAATCCCTCCCATGAGTCCAAACTGAATCAGGGCCTTGCACAACTACTGTTGGGCTTTGGAAAATGCTGGTAAGAGCTGGCCACAGATCTTCTAGGATCTCCTTCAGTTACACCTTCAGTACCAGACTATGAATCAAGAAGTCCCTGGTTTAGTGCTCACCAAAGGAAGAAAGCTGAGGAGGAGTTCTAAAAGTAAAGGGCAACAAGGGAGAGTGGGCCTACTGAGAGAGCAGGAGACCTTTGGACATCTGAGGGTGGTGGAACTAGAGCAACTAAGTTCATATGTGGCAATTCATTGGGCTATGGGAGTGGAGAGATAAGGGATGGAAAAACACTGAAGAGCTTTGAACTTTGAAGGTAAGGATGAGGAGTGTGTGTGTGATCAAGGAGTGGCCAGGGATCGTAGGAAGGTTGACGCCTGGTCAAGGTGGTAAGAGGGATGAATTATTTTGGTGGCGGAATGTTGGATAGATGTGAGGGAGATGAAGATACAACAAACAGAAGACCTGAGAGGAGGAGGCTGTAGTAGTCAATGCAAGAGACAGTTGGCACCTGAACCACGTTTTTTTGCCAAGGTGATGGAGAAGAAGGGGCATCTTTTTGCAACAAGAAAGAAATAACGTGGCAACTGACTGAATATGAGAAGCACAGGAGGGGGAAAGTGTCAAAGACAAACCAAGGCTTTGTAGACTGATGTGGAGAGTATTCAAGGAGGAAGGGCATTCGAGCACAGGAGTTATTCATTCATAGACTTAGTGAGTTTAAGATAGCAATGAGACATCCAAGTTGAGGGAGGGAGATAGGCAGGCAACTGGTGTTGCAGGATTGATAGAGGGACAAAGTTCATTGGTAGAGAGGTAGAATTGGGCATTGTCATTTATAGGTGGTGCTGAAAGCTGTTGGATTTGCTGAGGTAACCCAACAGTAGCATGTAGAAGGAGAAAAGAAAATGATGATTTCTGTTGGACCCCAATGGAGAAAGGGAAAGCAGAAGAATAGCTTCTTCCTGCTCATTCAGTGTAGGCAGAAAGAACT
The DNA here is from genome assembly GCA_029375565.1 of Gekko gecko. Lineage (NCBI taxonomy): Eukaryota > Metazoa > Chordata > Lepidosauria > Squamata > Gekkonidae > Gekko > Gekko gecko. The sequence continues at coordinate 261,913,025 of JAPDNY010000002.1, forward strand.
TGCTGAGGACAGAGTCATGGAAACCTAGGGTGTGAAGGGAGTGAAGCAAGAAAGAGTGACAGGGAGGTCAAGGAGAATGAGAACTTAGTAGAAACCTGCATATGAGGGATGCTACTGAGTTTCATGGACATGCCAGGGTTCCATCATTCTCTGGGTAAAGCTGTAGTTATTAAGAAAAAGCAGTAGTCATTAAGAGACAGTAGCAGAAAGGTACACTGATTTAGAATAGGTTTGGAGTTACTGAGCTGTCTGTCCATGTGCTAACAGCATTGATCTAGATCCCCCCTTAGTTCAAGGCCTTAGCTCAAGCATGTTGGAGAGGCGGTCAAACACTTGCAGAGGGTGGGGTGGGGGGTTAGCTGTAAAAAAAGAGGGGTAAGTTAGCTTCTGAAATCCTTTGGCCTATCATTTGGCCACACTGAAAAATCAACTGTATATCCACTCTGAAAAGGAAACTTTCATGAGTGAATCACTGTTACCAATTTATCAAAAAATTCAAACAGCTTTATTAATTTCAACAAAGCATTGTCAGTGTATTCCAGCCAGTATTACAGCAGCATTGGCCTCACTGTGTGAAATGTCATTCACTCAGGAAAAGGTGCAGTGAACTACTGGATAACCATGGCTTTGTTAATATTTACCTAAGATTATACATTGACTCAAAGCACTCTCCAAAGACAGAATTGCTGTCTGATAATCACAGAATGGGAAGAGAAGGAACAGATTAAACCCAGAATGCAGATTTTATTTTTTTCTTTAAAAAAAACAACCCTCCCCACTTTTATTTGTTTTTGTTTTCATACTTAGGAAGCATGTGGTTCTATCTGGTAATCTCAGTGGCCCTGTTCTTCCTGATCCGATGGTACCTGGAGAGACAGACTGTGGAGAACCTGAAGGAAAAATATGTCTTCATCACTGGCTGCGATTCTGGCTTTGGAAACCAGATTGCCCGGCAGCTGGATGTGCAGGGCATGCGGATCTTGGCAGGATGTCTTACCCAGAAGGGGGCTGAGGAACTGGAAAGGGTCACATCTGACCGGCTGAAAACCATCATTATTGATGTGACCAGCACAGAGAGTATTGCTATGGCAACTGAGTGGGTGAAAGGACATGTGGGGAACAAAGGTACAGTAGCTGATTTCTTCCAAATACTTCCTATTGGATGTTCTAACCACTACCATACACTGAGTCAAGTGCAGAGGTCAGAGTGTGATTGGAGAGACCTAAGGTCAAATCCACACTCTGCCATGAAGTTCATAGGATGGCCTTGAGCCAGTAACTTGGAGAGACCTAGGTTCAAATCCACACTCTGCCATGAAGTTCATAGGATGGCCTTGAGCCAGTAACTTGTTCCCAGCCTAATATTCCTCATGTACTGACTTGCAGGCTCTGGGTGTCAGGTTACAGTGTCTGGTTCTGCTCCACCAAAATAACAAGCCCAGAGGAAGTTTCCAAAGGTCAGTGTGGTGCAGTCCAAGGTCAGGGTTTCAGAATTCAATTAAAGCAGTATCATTCGCTCTATGGTCAGGGTTTCAGAAACCAGGCAGTTTAGCATCTAATGTACAGGTTGCATCCCTGCCCAACAAGCCTCTCTCAGGAGGCTTTATAGCTGTACACCCAAGCGTAACGCCTCCAGCCAGCTGCTCAGGAACAGTCCTGCATTGACTCATCTTCATTATCAGCAGATAGCTGGCACTGAGCCAGGAGGCATGCACTTTGTTGTCTGACCTGTAACTGAGTTCTCAGCCTTTGTCTGCAACATTCCAAGGGTGCAGGTGATCCCAGAAGGCTGGAGAGTGTAGGTGGTTCTGCACCAGGCTGTAAATCCTGGCATGCCTGCAGCTCATTTTCCTGCTGCTGGTCGACTTCTGTCAACTCCAGGCTGGCTACACAGGACCCCTCCTCCTCTGAGGAGACCTCACTGTCGCTGAGCCCTGGCTACCCCATGACACCTCACAAGGTTGTTGTGAGTATAAAGACCATATATACTCCCTTGAGCTTTCTGGAGGAAGGGTGGGATAAAAACATGAGATCGCTAGGCAAGTGACTAGGTTAGATAGCATTTGGAGCTCTTCTAGTCCAATGATCCCATCATCTACTCAATTTTAATCCCAAGCTTTAGTTCAGCTTTGGTTCCAGGAGTCTTTCTCTTTGGCCTAAAGATGTTCACTGTTGCAAGTTTCTGAAAACTCTCAGTCCAACCATGTGTCTTGCTATGAGATCAAATAATCCCTCCTCATAGTTATAAGCTCTGCTTAGCTTGGGCTGGGTTTCAGGATTTCTCTATTTGTGTATTCATCTATTTTCTTTTCCACAGGTCTCTGGGGCTTAGTAAACAATGCTGGTGTTTTGCATCCTGCAGCTCCCAACGAATGGCTGACCAAAAATGACTTCGTGAAAGTGCTTGATGTCAACTTAGTTGGTCTGATTGATGTGACTCTACATATGTTGCCCCTGGTGAAGAAGGCCAAGGGAAGGGTGGTCAACGTAGCTAGCATCCTGGGTCGGCTGGCTTTCTACGGAGGAGGCTACTGCCCATCTAAGTATGGGGTGGAGGCTTTTTCTGATTGCCTGAGGTAATCCTTTTCTAACAGCACCATGATCATGTATCAGGTTACCCTTCAAGCATTTGGGGCTGTGCTAACTGGTTTTCTTCCTGCATGAGGAAACCAGTCAACTTTTTGAAATTAATGGAGGAAATTTTTAATTAGTTCTCTGTCAAGCACTGTGGTAGATTCAATAGGCAGCTTTTGCACTATATCCGGACAAGTATTACCACTAGTCAGTTGATTGGCTTTCCTATTGGACAAGGTGTTTAACAAATACTAAGCTGATACCCGTGCTTCACTATGGTATTTAAGTTCCATAAATCCTGTTATAATACTGATGATGTGAAGTTTGAAATGTAACATTGGTTGTAGGGATTCCAATGGAGACGATTGCAGTGTAAAAAATGAAGTGAGACATACGTTCTGGTTTTTTTTTCTCTACTGAAGGACCTCTCTGTAGACCGCACTGATAGTTCTGCCCTCAGGTGCTAGGATTACCAAGCTGCTTTGATGAGTTCACTCTGGAGCAGGCCACATAAAACCGTCCATGTGAGAAGCAGTCGTCTGCAATGCTCCCTCTGAGCTGTGGAGTCCAGTGAGCAAAAATTCTACATTGTAAGCTACTGACATTAAAGTAGTGAGCAAGTGATTTGGCTGCTGCATAAATTAGTTTGCTCTGGAGCCATCCTTCCTGAGTTAAGACAAAAATTTGTGAGCTGGAGGCAAAAAACCTGAGAGCTAACTCACAGTAACTCAGCTTAGAGGGAACTCTGGACTCGTCTGTTAAGTCTTGGGACTTGTTGATGGTCATAGGTGATCCTGCAGGGGTAGCCTCCCTGATGGATTAAAGTACCCTGGCCCTGCTCCTACACCTACATCGCATTGGGAAGGCTGGGCCAGCAGCAGCACTAAAGCAATCCTGCTGAGCAAGCCTCCCCAACAGCTGTAAGGACTCCACACGCCTTCCAACCCTTGACAGGCAGTTATCTGTCAGGTGTAGGGGGGTAATGTGTCTGAAGACATCAGAGAGGGTGGACCAGCAGGATTGCTAAGGCAATGCTGCTTGGGCAGCATCCATGATAGCTTTCAATGCTCTGCTCCTGCTCCTTCACCTGACAGACAACCTCCTGTCAGGTGGAGGAGGGGGTAGGTGGGAGTGTGTCTAAAGCCATTGGGGAGGCTGGCCCAGCAGCATTGTTAAGGTGTTTCTGCTCGGGTGGCCTCCCTGATGCATTAAAGCACCTTGGCCCTGCTCCTACACCTGACAGACACCCGCCTGTCTGGTGTTGGGGTGGAGTTTCTTTAAAGGCATCGGGGAGGCTGGGTCAGCAGCAGCAGTAAGGAAATTCTGCTGAGCAAGCCTCCCTGATGGCTGTGAGCATCCCACCCCCTCTCCTACACCTGACAGACAGCTGCCTGTCCAGTGTATGAGGGGGAGGGGTATTGCAAGCCATTATTGAAGCTGGATTGACAGGATAGCTAAGGCAGTACTGCTGGGGTGGGCTCCCTGATGGCTTTAAGCACCCTGTACCTGCTGCTGGACCTGACAGACAGCCACCTATAAGATGTAGGAGGTGGGGGAGCATGTTTGAAGGCATCGAGGATGCTGGGCCAGCAGCATTGCTGCACCTCACAGGTGGTTGGCCATTCCTGATTTCCTCAACTGTCGTTAGCTCTCTGCAGTCTCCTGTGATTGGGTTGTGTTTTTTTTTAACTTCAGAACACTGAGCTCTGAAGCTGATCAATCAGATAGTGGGGGGTGCAAGGAGGCAGCAGCCTGGCAGCCACGTAGGAAGCAATGAGGGAGCATATTTTATCCCTTTTGACCCCCTTAGGCAGATCTTCAGCTTTCCTAGGCTTCCATTCTGAATACAAAGGGCTGCTCACTAGGTCACAATGGCCCATGCCATTCACAATCACACTCATTATCTGTCACAGTTCTCCAACACTCCATGCACATTCTTTTTGGCTGTCACTTCCAGATTCAAAACTGAGGCCCTACTTCTGTGTGGACATTCCACTATGTGATACATGTATATATGGGGGGGGACCTTGCTTGCATTGACTCCCCATGGCAACACATAGAAATTGCAAATCTCAAAATCAAAGCATGAAAGCAGAACACAGCCGAGTACACATTTTCCTGGTTCTTTTGAAGCTAGAGGTCACTTACTCTGTGATTCCTGTCAAATACAGTAGCAGTAAACTAGTAGGAACATATGGCCTGAGAAGAGCAAACAGGATACTATTAGGCTGATTTTGTAAAAAGCACAGAATACCCAAAGCTACCTTTGGCACAGTGCATTATCTTGGGGCTGCAACCACACTGAACAGAGATGCACCAGGTGCTCAGTACCATAACAGAGGGACTGTTGCTAAATATGGAGGATTCATCAGATAACTTTGTAAAAAAAATAAGAAAAGTTTTAAAAATGGGTCTCATTCAAACTGGGATCGCAGCATGGGGGAAGGAGGGGCTCCTGACCCCCCCCATGCTATTTCTTGGGACATCATATGCCTTTTTGGAAGGCTGCATGTGCAAGCATTCAGTGCATGTGCAGATCCTCAGTGGGGCTAATAGTGCTCCACAGGCCATTTTGGCTCCAGTCCCCTAGAGTGCTTTTACAAGAATTGCCCCTAGGGACTTGCAGCTGCAGTGTAACTGCAAGTCCTTGTGGTGAACATGTGTAAAATGTAACATGTTGTTTGGCCTTCACACGTGTTTCTTTTTGCTTTTCTTTTTTAACTGGTTATATTAGTACTTTAATTCATTTCTTCAGTTCTCATGTGAGCATATTCAGGGTGGTCTACTGCAGTAGCCAACCATGTGGGGAGGGACCATGGCTGAGTCCATGCCATCCCCAGTTGAAAGCATCATGTCGTAGGTGATGTGAAAGACCTCTTCCTGAGATCCTGGAGAGCCGCTGTCAGTCAGAGTAGATGGTAATGAATTTGACAGGCCAATGGTCTGACTGAATATAAGGCAGCTTCTTGTGCTGATGACAAAGAAATATTGTCTGCCCTCAAAAGCCACTGAGGGAGCGTCTTTAGCTAGTAATGTATGGCTGCGAGGGTTGGACTATAAGGAAGGCCGAGCGCCGAAGAATAGATTCTTTTGAACTATGGTGCTGGAGAAGACTCCTGAGAGTCCCTTGGACTGCAAGGAGATCAAATCAGTCAATCCTAAAATAAATCAACCCTGACTGTTCCCTGGAAGGCCAGATCCTGAAGTTGAAGCTCAAATACTTTGGCCACCAAATGAGAAGGGAGCATTCACTGGAGAAGACCCTGATGCTGGGAAAGATTGAAGGTCAAAGAAGAAGGGGACGGCAAAGGATGAGATGGTTAGAGAGTGTCATCGATGCAACGAACATGAAATTGAGCAAACTTCAGCGGACAGTGGAAGACAGGAGGGCCTGGCGTGATCTGGTCCATGGGGTCGCGAAGAGTCGGACTTGACTGTGCGACTGAACAACAAGAAACATCAGTTGACTATCATTAGCAACTGAGTTTACTTAATCATTGGATACACCATAATAGCATTTCTATTATAGTGTTCACTATTACTGAATATGGAAAATGGGTCTCACATCAAAAACGTAAAATATCCAATAACCTTAAATATATTCAGTAAAAAATGCTGGCACCTGCTCTGCAGAAGCACATCACGAAATAACTGTGTGTTTCTTAAGAGTTGTCTGTTTTTTATTGTTCTTTTTAGACGTGAGCTCCGCCCATTTGGGGTGAAAATAGCCATAATTGAACCAGGCTACTTTAGAACAAGCATGACAGACGTCCAGGGGAACCTCAACAAACTGGAGCAGATCTGGACCAATGTTGCACAGGAAACCAAAGATAGCTATGGCCAGACTTATTTTGACAACTGTAAGTCACTTATACTCTCAGTATGGGAACAATATGATGGGTTTGCTTAGTGAACTGAATCTGGGAGAAACTGTTCCTTGATTTAGCCATTGGGATGAAGGATCTATATTTTACCTAGCAGCTTCTGGATGTCAGAGCATTGGGAGGGGCTCAACTCCCCATCTAGGAAAGGCACTTCTGGGGTGGGGCTGGACTGTCACCATGGTAATTCTCCATCCACAGCTCCAACGGGTCTTCAGCTAGGTGACAATCTGGAGTATTGCATTCATGCCTCTCCTTGAGGTCATTTATGTGGAGCCTCTTCTGTTGACACTGGGAGGGGGCCACACTCCACCTTGTAAGAAAGGGGCCTCAGGACCTGGGTAACCCAGAACAGGCCCTGCCACAGGTCTCCATGGTCTATAGCCAGCGCCCTCCAGTTTACCACACCTTGTCCCCTTTTTGGAGAGTCCTTCCCAGGTCCCCTGGTCATATTGCCTTTTCTGGGCTTGTTGGGTCTCTCCCAGATATTGGCTAGCCTCTACTTGAGCCCTCTCCAACTGATTGTGAAGCTACCTCATGTACTCAGAAGGTGGTGATCCTTGCTTTGGGTGGGCAGGAACCCACTGATCCTCCATTAAATCCAGGATGCCCCTGGGCCTCTGGCCATATACCAACTCAAAGAGGGTGAACCCCATGGAGGATGGGGGTCTCCTGTGCTGCAAATAACAAGGGGTCCATGTAGAGGTAATGCTGAGTGGGGTGATCTCAGGCCAGTTTGCTGAGCATAGTTTTGATCATCGTTGTCCTGATCGCTGGCACACAGAGGCAGTTTCCAAGTGTCAGAGTTTGTAAAGCAATTCCAGGGTCAGGTGTCAAAATACAGTTCCAAGGTTCAGGCATACGGTAGGCAACATTCAGAGCTTCAAGTCCAAAGGGAAATCTGAGAACAAGGATACAAATGGACAGGCCAGGATCAGAGACAAAGAAGTCAATCCAGAGCACAGGCAGCAAGGTCAGTAACCATCAGACGAGTTGTTTCCACACAGCCACTCCCTTCCCTATAGCTCTTGAGCACCACACTGCTCAACAGCCTGTATTGAGTCATGCACATGCCAGCTGCCTCAGTCATGCTCTTGCAAGCAGTCGTCCTCAATATTGTTGCTGGGCTGGTGTTGTGCTGTTAGATGGGCACTGCGCCTTCTGTCTTGAAGGTCTCTCCTCATCTTCCTCCTATGGTGTTCCCAAGGATCAGGTGATGGCGGGGTGGTGAACTGACTGGCAACTGGCTCTCTGAAGGTCCAGTGCACTGGTTCCTGGCTGAGGATCTATGTTTGGCCCCCCAGAGACTGCCTCCTCCTGTAACACCTCTGCCGCTGGCTGTGGGTTGAGGTCAGGTCTGCTGGCTGACTCTTCCTCAGAGGAGTCTTCTGTGTCTCTTTGCTCTGCTGGGCTTGGCTGGTCCACAACAGTCCTGAATCTCTCTGCCAGCCTGTCCATCCGGGGGGTGGGGTGTGGACAGTGGTGAAAATCTGATGGATCCACAATGTCTGCCGTATTTGCTTCATCGGGGCTGCTGTGAATGGGGTTTCCCAATCGGTCAGGAACTCTCATGGCAACCCCAAATGAGGAAAGAAGTGCAACAAGGCCCAAGCAACCCCCACTGTCCTAATGTTGTGGTGGAGATGGCCTCGGGTAGCGGGTAGCATAGTCCATGATGACCAGTAAATATTGGGGGCCCCATGGGGTGCAAGGTAGGCGCCTCACAAAATCCATTGCAATGCTGCTCGAACGGTGTCTGGATGATGGGACAGCAGGACATGAGGAAGGTGTCTGCCCAAGGCCCGTTGGCACATCAGCCATGACTTACGAAACTACTGAAATCCTCGGCCACAGAGGGCCAAAAGAAGTGGACTAGGAGGACCCAGGCCATGGTTTTGTGGTGCCCTGCCCAGGTTTGGTCATGGGTGAGAGTCAGCACCTCCTGTCAGTACCTGTGGGGCACTAGCAGCTGCTTGACCTCAGCACCAATTGGAACCATGCACCCCCGTGCCTTATGACCCAGGGTAGCTGCCTCCTACACCGCTCGTCTCAGACCACCCCTTCACTCACCACCATAGCCTCTTGCAGCCACTCCAAGAATTCCAGGTCCCTGCCCGAGGCCAGAGTGGGTGAGTGGGTGGGGTTGTCTGTATCCTGGACGCTCCGTTCCACTGGTTCATCTGCCAGTCCTCCTGCAGCATTGCCTCAGCCACTGCTGGGGCTGTCAGGCCATGCGGGACATCGGGGGCATCTCTCCCTAGGATGATGGGACACAGGAGGGCCTCAGCCAATGCTCCTTCTAAGCTGTGGAGTCTTGTCTGCAAAAATTCTTCTTTGTGAGCTACTGGCATTAAAGTTGTGAGCAAGCAATTTGGCTACTGCATAAATTAGTTTGCTCTGGAGCCATCCTTCCTGAGCTGAGACAAAAACATGTGAGCTGGAGGCTAAAAAACTGTGAGCTAGCTCACACTAACTCAACTTAGAGGGAACACTGGCCTCAACCCAAGCGAACTTCACCTGTCAGGTAACTCCTTGGTACATCACCAGCACAGTGATCATTGGACACTGCTCAGCGTGGCCATGGAAGCACATGATAGATGCTGTGTGCACCACCAGTAGGTTATCTGGCAGCAGCTGCATGTGGATCATGGAGATGGAGCAACCAGTATCAAGCACTGTCGAAGCCTCTATCCTGTGATCGACACTACTGTCATTGGGGGGTTGGAACCCGAGAGGTCACCTGCATGGCCACATCCCAGCCCACGTTGCATTCTATCATATCAGGGGGCATTCCTTATAAAAGTGCAGCCACAGGGGCCATGCTCCCCAGTCCCTTTCTGGGGTCCCTGGGCCATGTCTTCCATCCTGGGTGGACCTTCCAGGGTGAGCCAGGTTCCTTGGTGGCAGGATCTTTGCTCTGCCTCCATGGGATCCTTTGGCCCTTCTTGTGGGCGCTCCTGCCTTGTCCTTAGGCTGGCTGCTCTCCTTGGGTTGTTCCCAGCTTTTAGCCATAAGAAAGTTCTTCCTTCCGATACACCAACTTGCAACAGGCCACACATTCCTGGGTCCATTGGGGAACGACATTCAACAACAGCTTCTCCTGCTTGGTCCACAATCCACCTCCTGTCCTTTTTGATGAGCTTCAGCCAGTGAATCATGGTGCCTTTCAAAGCCACCATAAGGACCTGGGGGTGCCCAGCCCGTTTGTTCAGTATGATCCTGAACTTCTGCTGGTAGATTTCTGGCGAGATCTCAAACCGGTCCAGGATGTCAGCTTGTAGTCTGCAGCATCTTCCTTTACCAGGGCTTTAAGGGTGGCTTGCACTTCCTCAGTCAAGTAAGGCCCCAGTGTACAGGACCACTGCTTCCTTGCCCACTGGACTGCTTCAGCTGTCCACTTGAAGGTGTCCTGAAAGATATCAACATCATCTTCTGGGCCCAGATAAGTCAAAGGAAACTATGGGCCCTGTCCTAGGCCCACTGTCGGCCCTGCCCTGCTGGGCCTGGCCCTCTTTGCCTCCAGCACTTGCCGAAAGTCTTGAAACAGGACAGCCTGGGACTCCCATGTTGCTGCATGACATCCCACAGTAACTGGGCTTGGTGTTCTGTCCATTGCCCCACCTTGCTTCTGAGGTGGCTCATCTCTCATGGCCTCTGTACTGCTTCCCCATTCGGTTGGTACCAACAGTACTGGAATCCACATCAAGGCCTGGCTGCCTTGATGGAGCAGGGGGCACCTCACAGCGAAATCTATGCCCACATACTCCACCACATTGTGAGGCCCTGCTTGCTCACCCTGGGGGAGCCTGTGCTCCGCTGTCTTGCTCGCTACTCGTAGGGAGGGGTGATGCTGACTCCCATAGGCCCTGCAGGCATCCTCCCGAGCAGCCCAGGCTCTGGGGGACTTCCACTTGGTGTCGGCATTGCTGTGCTGCTGGAGGCTGCTACTGCCCAGTGTTCCCAGGCCACTTACCCTAGCACCTGCCTCCTGGTTGACCTCCCCTGCTCCATGGCAGCTGAGGTCACCATTAACATGCTCCCCTCATCCCTTGCTGCTGGCAAGTGAGTCCCAGGCATCAGGGGAGGCTTGGGGTGCCATGCGGGGGTACTCTATTTGTCCCCTGTGCACTCTGGGACCACCACGGTGGGCTCTGCAAGACCAGGATTTGGCCCCAACCCCAGATAATAGGATATTTTGGAGATAATTAATTCCTAGGGTGGCCATAAATCAGAAGCGACTTGACAGCACTTAAGACATGCATACAAATGTGAAAGGCCTCCACCTGAGATTGTGGAGAGCCGCTGCCAGCCAGTTAATTCTTACAGTTCTGTCCTCAGCAGTGTTGCACTCTTCTAAGCCCTTTGACTTGAATGGATTTAGAAAGGCGTAACTCTGCTTAGGATTGCACTGTGGCCTTGATGCGTCAAGGGTTTGACTCGGTGTCCGACAGCTTCATGTGTTCATCTGCACATGCTAGACAATGCAGGCAAGAAATACTCCTTCAGGTTGTATATTATGTCTCTCCTCCCTCCTGTGGCAGGCATTTTATAGAGAAGGTATAGCTGGGACAGAGGAAGGATGTGTCTATAGCTACAGAGGCAAGTCTTTCTGGCAAGCAAGCCTAGTTGCCTGAGGTAAATAAGAATTGGCTCTGAACTGGCTTATTTGCAAGGCTGGTCTGATGAATATGATAGAACCACACTTGTGAGCCATATGTCAGCATTCCCTTGTCCCTTTGCTATGGTTTGTTTCCAGTGGGTGAGAGAACAGGCATATGCGCAGTGGGGAAGAAGTAGGCTGGCCTAACTCTGTGCCATAGCCAGACCCATTGGCCTTCCTCATGCTGTGTGTGTTTGTTGGCCACCATTTTGCCTTGGGCCAGCCCCACCTACACATATATTCCTTCACTTTAGGGAATGGGCGGGACTTTTCCAAATTCAGAGTGTCTCTTTCAAAGAAAGGTGCTTGAGATAGCAACTGCCACTGTTGATCTAAAACTGTTCAAAGCTGGGGTTTATTATTGCCTGTTCCATCACATCTCATTACAAACTTCCTCTCTTTTCCTTCCCCACAGATTACAAGTTATTCAAGGAGGCAATCATGACTCAGTGCTCCCCTGACCTGTATCTGGTCACTGACTGCATGGAACACGCCTTGACATCCAAGCACCCCCGGACTCGCTATTCTGGGGGCTGGGATGCCCAGTTCTTCTTCATCCCACTCTCTTACCTGCCCACAGTTTTGGCAGACCTTGTGCTGACATGGTCTTGGCCAAAAAGTGTCCGGGCTGTATAAAGAGGGCAGAGCAGAAAATAGTAGGGGGGCAAGAAAGGTGGTATGAGGAAAAGGTTGCGCTCTCTCTCATACCAGATGTGTACCTTTAAATAACCAGATGCAGATATGTGTCTCATGTCAGAGGTGACAGTTTTACAAGCATTGTATTGCCACTGCATTTTTATACTGCCTAATAATCAAAACTATGGGTTATGGTTGGCAACTGCCTGCCTCCCCCCTTTATTATACTATCAAGCTAAACAAAGATCTTGTATTCCCAATAATAGTCATAATCAAGTACTTTTAAATAAAATGATTAATTTACACCCTGTAAAAGTCTACTAGTTGACGGAAATGTCTGTAAATAAGTGAAATTGATGAGGGAGACGAGTGAGGTCGGAGTGTGTGTTTCTCTTCCTGTGAGGTTTTTTGTGGCTGCGGCAAGCTCTGCCATCCCCAGAGGGAGAGAAGAAGGGCCTGTGGGGCCAAAGAGCTAGGTGCCTGCTCCGACTACTAGTAAGACCATGCCCTCCCAAGGGGCAGCCAATAAAATCAGCTAACAACCTGGGGAGCGGCTGGAAGTGCAAAAGAGCAGCTGAGTGAGGGACTGGATAGCTTTTTCTAATTGCTCAGTGAGGAATTCAAAACTAGGATTTATCTCCTCAGTTTTAAGGAGTGAAGCTAACCTAACTGCATGCATTCAATAGTTTATTTTTGGAGTTATTTTGTAAAAATGAAGATGTTTTTATCCGGTTTTCTAAATGTAACTTTCAAGGACCCAAATCAGTTTATGTTATGCTCCTCTCCTCCATTTTATCCTCACAACAACCAAGTGAAGTAGACTGGACTGAAAATATGTGACTGGCCCAAGGTCACCCACCAAGCTTGCATGGCAGAGCAGGGATTCAAACCTGGGCTTCCCAGAATCTAGTCTAACACTCTAACCATACACCATGCTGGCTTTGACATGCTGAGGTGAATATTCCCTTAGTGCGGATCTCCTAAGCATGTTACACCCTTCTAAGGTCATTAGCTTCAAAATTTTCTCCATTATAGCCTATGGGTCAAAATGTCAAGTGTGTTAGGAAGAATGCTATTGTATGGAGGAGGTTATTCCCCATCCAAGTACATTGTGGAAGCCTTCTCTTGGCACTCTAAGGTAAAATATCAAATCAGCAGTTTTCCTTTTTTTGTTAAGAACCAAAGGTATTTCTCCAGATAAATCTAAAGTAACTACACAGTGAATTAAAACAGATGCTTGGGAAGAAGCCTGCTCTCAGGAAGTGTATAAAAGACTTCCAGAGCTATAAGGAGGTACCTCAAAAGCCTGAACAGGTTTCATCCAAGGCAGGATGGAGTAGCTTCGCTTGTCTCTAGGTTAAGGAAATAGAGGAAACAACATGTAACCATTCAAAACTAAGGTCTGAGATTTGGCAGGTGGTTATTAGCTCAAGGCTCTTTTATTAGTGAAGCTGGTGAAATTCAACTGGTCATCTCATTTGTTTGTTTGTTGTCTGCCTTCCTCACTGTGACTCAAGAAGAATCACACGATGTAAGTCAGTGCAACCACTACAAAGCAGATACCTGAAACAAGTACAAGCATTAAACATGGCATATTAAACAATAAACTAAATGGTATTACATTAATTGAAATACAAGGCAGTGAGAGCAAAATAATACATAAAGCAACAGATAATATGTCCGATACACAGACATATAGCCCACTCTTCTGTTCAGTTGATTAAAGCATCTACCTGAATCGTTTTAATATAGTCCTGTTCCCTTTATTAAAATGCCCTGCTGAACAATTCTGTTTTACATAGTTTGTGAAATGCCAGAAGATTGGGAGCCTTCCTGACTTCCTCAGGCAGGTCATTCCACAGGGTGGGGGGCCACGGCAGAGAATATACTTTTATGGCAGTTGTTGATCTTGCCCATTTGCAAGGTGGCACCTGTAGATGGGTAAAGTCACGGCAAAGCATAGAAGGAGAGATAGTCCTGCAGGTATGAGGGTCCAAGACCATGAAGGGTTTTGTACGTGATAGTGCCTTTAACTGAGCTGATGGGCAGCCAATGGAGTGACTGCAGAATGGGTGTAATATGCACGCTCTGCTTCGCTCCTGATAATAACTGAGCTGCAGCAATCTGCACTAACTGAAATCTCTGAGTTGACTTCAAGGGAAGGTCCTGTTAGTCACCTCTGCATGTCTGTTGAACTACGAAACGCACTTGGAAGTTGGGGCATGCCAAGATAGTGATCATTTACCAATCATCTTGGGTATAAATATTCAAAATCAATTGGCACCTACGTCAGAGAAATTTAATGTGGACCGAGACTCTTACTCTAGCTATAGAATTGTAAGGACTGAAAAAATAGCCCAACAATGCCAAGAATATTTGGCTCATATAAAGCCCTTCAACTTTATGATGACGTGACTGCTGCTGTCACAGCTGAGATGGCAGTACAGTCTTAAGTTTAATTCTTAGGTTGTCAGAATTATTATCAAAAAGATTTCTTTCTTGTACATTAGAAGCAGGAAACCAGCCACAGAGGCAGTGGGGCCCTTGGATGACCAAGGGGTAAAAGGAGTACTGAAGGATGATAGGGAAATGGCTGAGAAGCTGAATGCATTTTTTGCCTCTGTCTTCACTGTGGAAGATGAGAAGTGCTTGCCTACTCCAGAACCGCTGATTTTGGGAGGGGTGTTGAAAGACCTGAGTCAGATTGAGGTGATGAGAGAGGAGGTCTTACTACTGATAGACAACTTAGAAGAAGAGAAGAGAAGAGATTGGATTTATACCCCACTCTTCACTTGGAGTCTCAGAGCAGTTTACAATCTCCTTTCCCTTCCCCTCCCCACAACAGACACCCTGTGAGGTAGGTGGGGCTGAGAGAAGCCTAACACAAACTGCTCTTTCAGGAACAGCTGTGCCAGAGCTTGTGGCTGACCCAAGGTCACATCAGCGGGTGCAAGTGGAAGAGTGAGGAATCAAACCCAGTTCTCCCAGATTAGAGTCCATGCACCTAACCACTACACCAAACTTAAAAACTCATAAATCACCAGGCCCAGATGACATACATCCGAGAGTTCTGAAAGAACAAAATGTGAATTTGTGGATCTCCTGACAAAAATATGTAATCTTTCATTAAAATCTGCCTCTTTGGAACTAACTAAGTGGAGAAGTGACTAATTGCCCGAAAGCCCTAACCTAACTCGGAAGAGGAGAAGGAGTGAGGAATCCCCCCCCGGGAAAAAGTCGCAGCGTACAAAGCGAAGGGCAGAGAGTCGGTTGGTGCTGAAAATTAACCTAGCTGAAGATGGTGTAGACCAGTTCAGAGCGCAACTAAATAAACAGGCCTTCAGAGTGTCCAAACAAACTTTTTCTTATGTAAACAATGTCTCTATGAGGAGATAAAATGGTGGCGAAAAAGAATCCTTCCCCAGGAATTGCCAGCTCACAGACATTGAGACATACGCCTGAAGTGCCTACTGATTTCCCAAACATGTTAACTACGGCTTTGCGCCCTCTGCTGGACCAGATGACTAACCTCAACAGTAAATTTGATGATCTTCAGAAACAACTGAAAGAATCAACTACTAAGACAGAAGAAACTCATAAAACAGTTGTACAAGTTGAAGCTAAGACAAACTTGATAAATCAGAGACTGGAGGTGGTGGGAAAAGAGCAGTTTTCTGACAAGGAGCAGCTACTACAACTTCAAATGGAGAAATCATTACATGTCCTGAGATTCCAGGGTATCCCAGAACAAAAAGGGGAGAACTTAAAGGTGATATTAAGCGAAGCATTAGCACCAGTGACAGATTTGAAACTGGAACTGATACAAAGTGATATGGATATGGTTTACCAAACCTACCCAGATTTTATTAAGAAAAATAAACTGCTGGTGAAGTATTTGTTAAGTTCTCCAAGAGATCAACGAGAGATATAATCCTAAAAGCTACTAATGGGATAACCCTGAAAATCCAAGGTGAAGAGACACGAATATCAAAAGACATTCCATTTGAAATATGAAAGCGGAGGAGACAATATAAAAATTTAACTTCTCCGTAGTCCTTGGTTAAGGTTTTGGAGGTTAAAAGATTAATAACCCAACTGAAGCCAAGAAAGGCTCGCAGAAGTGACATATCTCCCCAGAACTGAGCAAATCAAATATTGTGGGGAAACCCAATGTGCTTTTCACACATATTGACCAGTCAGCCCAGATTTCTAGTGATTGGAGTCCGGCCATTATTGTCCCAATATACAAACAAGGAGAAAGGACAACCCCTTTGTATTACTGCCCAATTAGACTTCTTAGTGTGGTTACCAAGCTTTATTCTAGACATTTATATTGGAAACTCTGGGACTGGAGGAGCCAAGGAAATATACTAATGGAAGAATAGACAGGGTTTAGAGCTGGTCACTCAGCTAGAGATCGGTGCTTGATCGCACCATTTAGCAGAGAATACAGTTCTAAGCCCTATGTGGGGCGCTATATGCTGCATTTGTTGATATTAAAGTTGCATGTAACAGTTGTTAAGTACGAGACTTTAGGCAGCAGCTCATGAAGAGTGATTCAGCTTTATTTACGAGGTAGGGAACAACATGAAAACAGGAGAGCAACAGGCCCTCTTTTAAACTATCCGGGCTGGCATAGCCATGCCCCTTGTTGCATAAATAACCAATCAAAACAGTAACATAACAACCAATACATTTATCTCCCTCCATAACCTTCAAGCATCCTGATTGGCCTGCTACGCAGAGTAGCGAATCAGAGTTTGTTCTTTTGGATACGATTCAAGCTCCATTATTCATGTATACCAGATACATAACAACAGTATTCCTGGACACAGCCTATGGGCAAAGCTTGAGAACTCCACAATAGATAGAAGACTTTATATACTCATTCACATGTTGCATGAAAGTAATTTCCTAAGTGTAAGAGGCCCCAGGGCCATTTATCTAGAACAGTCCCACTTGCAAAAGGAGTGAAACAGGGATGCATTTGGGTACCACTACTTACCAATTTCCACATCAACTCTATGGTGCAGTTTTTTACAAATTTAGGTTTCCAGCCTCCAAAATTAGCAAACAGAGCAATTCCCACCTTATTATATGCAGATGATACAGTAATCCTGTCTCACTTGCAAGTATGCCTTAGGAGATAACTTCGGGCCTTTCCTGCATATTGCCAAGAGGAGAAGCTTATGATAAATGATCAAAAATCTAAAATTCTCATCCTCACCAAAAGGCATGACAGACACAGATGGCAGATTGAGAGACATGTTATCAAACAGGTAAAAACTTTTATTAAATACTTATGTGTAGTCTTCCAGTCGAATGGGTCGTGGCGAGCGCAAGCAGTGCATTTTACTGAGATTGCCTATAGAACAACCTCCGTCACCTTGAAATTCTTTTTTTCATTAAAAAGGTCTTCTTATATCGAAGCAGCAGTTAAGGTTTTTCAGGGGAAAGCAGTTGCCCATTTAATGTGTGGCTCCCAGCTTTGCCTCTACAAAAATCTTCACCCTCTAGAAGCAGAGCAATCTAAGTTCTTGCCATCAGTATCTGGAGTCCCTCGATGTATCCCAAATGCTCTCCTCTGGCTGGAGGCTGTGGTTCCACTTGAGGCAGGCATGTGTGGGTTCAGATGACCAGATGTTGGTTAAAACTAGATTGCAACCCTCAGGGACAAACTCCCTTTATTCTTTTGGATAACTACCATTCAAGCTGGCTGAGAATTGCTGAAGGTAAATTACAAGAGTATAGCTTCTCCTCCCCAGACCTTTTTCATGTAGGCTTTTAGAAAGCCAAAGAAATAATTAAGCAAGGGATCTGGCACCTGGCCTTTCAATCTGATAGGACCTGCTTACAGCAATACCCCACTGCAATGTAGCATACCACACTTTTTTTTTTGCCAGCGGACTATCTCACTGCCTCTGAGATTCCCAAACAATGGAGAAACTTCACTTTGGCATGCCTCCATGCCTTGCCCTTGGCTTTTCTGAAGGCAGATATTTTTGCATTCCTTATTTCCAACAGGCTTACCTTTGTCAAATGGGAAAGGCTGAGACAATTGATCACATATTATTACACTGTCCCTACTATAATGATATATACTCCCAATATATCACACTGATTTTAATAAATTGCCCGGAAGATCAAAACTATTCTATACTTCCCTCCTTCTTTCAGACTCCTTTAAAGAAATTTACTTGTAACAAAAGTTTGTATAATGGCAAGCACAATCTGAAAGCAGATGTTTGAGTTTTCAAATAACTGACTCCCTCTATTGTGAAATGTGTGTGAAAAATTTTTGAAATGTTGGATTATAATGGCACATATAAGTCTTTTTGTTGGTCTTGGTATTGTACGTGGCAGTTTATTAATACATTTCAAGGTGATCATATATTGAAATAAACTGAACTTAACTGAATTAAAAATCTGGTATCTTGACACAGATTGCTGCAGTAAAAACTGGTCCCAAACTAATTTTGTATCTTGCATGTTACCATAAAATGGGTAGCTAACAGTACATATAGAGAATGTGTTACTTTTTTTAAAATCCAAGAAAATAAGCAGGAAAGAAAATATTTCCAGTGTTTTACAAATCCTTTGTGCTAAATAGACAATAATGTTAGAAAAGACCTCAATTTGAGATTTATGAACTAATAGGGTTCCCAAATACTTACCACATGGGAGCAGGGGATGCATGCTCCCCAGCCGGACCAGTCCTCCTTTGAACGCCGCATGCTGTCGCCAGGACATGATGCCAGGTGACGCTCTGGCAATGGGGCTGAAAACTCAATGGTACCATCCAGGGCCGGCTCGCTCACTAGGTGAGCTAGGCACTCGCCTAGAGCACCGGCCCTCAGAGGCGCCAAATGGCGCCCCCGAAAAGCCCCCCCACCGCCCTAACCAGGCGCCTGCCACCCCTTCCCAAGCCCTGGGGGGGAAGAGGTGGGGTGGCATGGCGGCCGGAGGGGAGAGTCCCCGCTGCCGCCCCTCTAAGCACCCGCCGGGGCGCTTCTTAAGCTGGGGGGGAAAGGCGGGGCGGCATGGCGGCTGGCGGGGACTCTCCCTGCCGCCGCCGCCCCTCTAAGCGCCCGCCGGGGCGCTTCTTAAGCTGGGGGGGGAGAGGCGGGGCAGCATGGTGGCCAGTGGGGACTCTCCCTGCCACCGCCACCGCCCCTCTAAGCACCCGCTGGGGCGCTTCTTAAGCTGAGGGGGGAGAAGCGGGGGGCATGGCGGTTAGCAGGGACTCTCCCCGCCGCCCCCGCCACCGCCCCTCTAAGCGCCTGTCGGGGTGCTTCTGAAGCTGGGGGGGAGAGGTGGGGCTGAATGTCCCCACCCCCCCTTCCTCCCAGCCTGGAGGTTGGCAACCATTAATTGGTTGGCGGGGGGGCGCCAGAATGTAGCCTGGCCTAGGGTTCAGAAAACCCTTGGGCCGGCCCTGGTACCATCGAATTTCCAGCTGCATTGCCAGAGCGTCGCCTAGCATCACTTTCTGGCGACAGCATGGTGCTCTGCGCCTGTCCTTTCCCCGGGGATGGTACTGCGAGGACGTATCCATCCCCCGCCGGCACGCGGTAAGTTCTTGGTAAGCCTATGAACTAAGCACTGAACCAAGATGTAGCCATTTTGTGATGCTTTGTCCTACTGTTTCTGTACCAAAGGTTTGCTTTAGTATTAAAACATATGCTGCTGTTATCTGCACACCTATCAGCTGAGGACATAAGCTTGTTTAGATAACCTCTACCCCCTTATTAGCACCTTGTGGTACTTGGGAGGGTGCTAACAGAGACAGATCAGCCTTGCCCTCTGAGATATACTACATGCCAGCGAAAATGATGGGAGACAGACCCTCCTCAGGAATGCCCAACGAGGCAGAACTGCCCCTCTCCTGAATGACCTGGGCCGATGACCAGCAAAGGGTGGGAAAACTGGAATAAGGATTATATAATCTGGTGTGCAGCCCAAATGTTCCTGCACACTTATCTGTATTGCCATCTGAGCTCACTAGCCCACCTATTGGTGAGATGTCTGTGTTTTATGTTGGTGTCAGGATGAATGAGTTTCTGGAATACAATGCCAGAAAGTGAATGGGGTCTATGAGCGTGCTCTCTGGGCAGAGCTGAGTGAGTTTTGAATGAGTGGTCATGGTAGCTGTTGTATTGTCTAAGAGTCATCGATAAACCTCATATTTAATAAACTTTGTCAGCCTTTAAGAGTTGTGTGGGCAATCTAACAGTTCTGCAAAAGGAACGATAAGGCCTCTTTGCCTCAACAAACTGCGGGGCTTGATCACCTCAGCTGGGCTGGTGAGAAGGCAGAAGGCCGGGGTTAGCTGCAGCCTCCACTCGCAAAAAGGAATTTCCCCAAATCCATCACTGACACCATTACTCAGTTTTTAATGAATGTTGTCAAAACGACAGTTCTTAACTATTGGAACGAGACATTCATTACAAAACAAAGAACTGGCGCATTTTAACAAAATTGCCAAATATGACTTTTGCTATGTGATTGACAAAATTCCAGAACAAGGTATTGGACAAATGTATTCATCAAGGTTAGACTGGTTGTATTTCACACAGACCAAAGTGGAAGATCAAAAGGAAAAAGTTCTGTGTGATAAATAAGTGCACTTTAAATAGCTATGAAGTGGTGTTAAATTCTAAACTGTAATAAAACTATGTATAATAAGCCACTGCTGCTTGTTGCTTCACTAGGAGCCATGAAGTGGGCTGGCTGCCAATCAGAGAAAGACTCACAGTGAATAGGGCTGACCTTAGGCTGGAGCACAGGGTCATGACCAATACTTCCTCTAAGCTGTGGAGTCTTGTGAGCAAAAATTCTACTTTGTGAACGGCTGGCATTAAAGTTGTGAGTGAGTGATTTGGCTACTGCATAAATCAGTTTGCTCTGGAGCCATCCTTCCTGACCGAAGACAAAAATGTGTGTCATGCCAATAAAGGTCTATGTATGTATGTAGGTATGACAAAAATGTGTGAGCCAAAGGCTAAAAAACTGTGAGCTAGCTCACACTAACTCAGCTTAGAGGGAACCCTGGTCATGACTGTTCTGTGG
Source organism: Gekko gecko (assembly GCA_029375565.1). NCBI lineage: Eukaryota > Metazoa > Chordata > Lepidosauria > Squamata > Gekkonidae > Gekko > Gekko gecko. Next base: position 261,933,845 of record JAPDNY010000002.1, read on the forward strand.
CCATGAATATGGTAAAGCACGAATACTATCAATAGGGAAATCGACTGATGCATTCTGGTGCGTCATTCAAGTAAAGGAAGAATTTAATAATTTATTTGGAATAATTTAATATTGATTACGAAGCATGGGCCTGAGCTAGATTTACCCCCCAAAAACTGAGAAGTCTATACTCCTGCATCCAAGTGATGAAGATAAATAATATTCAGAATCGTCCTTTTCACTGGGCTCTTATCCAAAACTGCTTTTGCAATAAGTGCAGACCTACGTCATCTTCCTTCCTCCCAGACACAGTTATCTCATTTTTGCCTTTTACAAACTTGCATCAAAGTCAACTCCCACTGTTTCCTTTTGCAATTCATCTTCCACATTTTCCCAAATATAGATCACACTGGGGTTGAGGTTGTTTCTGTTGGAAAAATTGGCAAAATAGTTAAATATTCAGAGATTGCAATGGATCTTTGCTTCACTGGAGAGGAGGCATTGTCTTCTACGTAAAGATCTTTATTTCTAAGGGAAGGGTTCAGAGGAAATCTACAAAACAACAAAGACACCTAAGACTACATCTTTACACTTTGACCCCTAGAAGGAAATCACCTGAATGCATTAACCAGTGATTGTTAGTAAATAGGCTTCCGTTTTCCCAGGCTTTCTTCCCATTGGTTCTGTGCCAGGTTCCTGTCCAGGTCAGTCTAAACAATAGCACACAAGGTACACACACATTAACCTTATAATGACTTAATTTTAGACCTTGCAACACATATATTTCCAACAGTTTCCACACAGCTGTTTAGATTGGAATTACCATGACTTGTTCACAAAGTTCTTACTGGGAATCCAGATTTCTAACTTCACATGGCAAGGATTTCTTACCCCACACAGACATTTTGTGAGTCCTTTCTTGCATCAGTGTCATGGTTCCTACATTTCCCTCTTGCAACTCTGGAGGGGGACTGAGTTTTTAAAAAAATTGATAATGATTTTGCAATATAAAAGAAAGTAACTCTCTAACTTTTTGTTGCAGAGCTTTGCAAGATAAGGGGCTAGGGACTTTTAAAAATTAATGCTGAGACTTCAAAGGAACAAGAAGAATATGGCAACAGTTATGTTACTGTGCTATAGTGATTTAGAAAAGCTTTATAGCCACCAATAGCACCTCAAAGACTAACAAAATTTGTGGTAGGGTAGGAGCTTTCGTGAATCACTGCTGACTTCAGATATCTGAAGAAGTGAGCAATGACTCACAAAAACTCATACCCTACCACACATTTTGTTAGTCTTTGAGGTGCTACTGGACTCTTACTCTTTCCTTCTGCTACAGACAGACTAACACAACTACCCATCTTGATTTATAGCCTCCAGCAACCTGGCAGGGAAAATGGCAACTACTGGGGTATGATGGAAATAACACGGTATGGGATGGACCCATCCAGACGGCATGCTAACGCACTTGGTCCTCTTCACTCTTTCTGGAATATCATAGCAGGTCTGAGAGGGAGCTTATTGAGGATGGGGAAAGCTGGATGATTACAGAACAATATGATTTGGATGCACCAAAAATGTCACTAAGCTGGAAAAAGGCCTCCACGTAGATGAAGCCATACTCAGTTTGATGGACATAGGTAAAAATTTATTGTACATTACCAAAAGCCATTACAATATAATAAAAAAACTGTCCATGCAGGGATAAATAGAACAACAATAAAACTAGGGTTATCAGATGTCCTCTATTTAGAAGACATGTTTTCTTTTTTTGGTGTCTGTCCTCTTTTGGGCTCTTTTTAAAAATCTGCTGAAAATTTCCTCTTTTGGGGTTGGCAGGTTAGGGATATTCTGAGTTCGTAGCAATTATCACAGCTTAAACAGTATGGGTATTTAAAATTAGATTTGCCACACTTGTTTGAAGTAGTCAGTTGGGAAATATGTCCTCTTTTTTGCTTTTCAGAATAGTAGGGGAAACCCTCCAGTCCCTTGCTTGCTGAGAGACCAGTTTTTGCAAATAGCAACTGGCTAACATGGCAGTTGGCACTGTCTGAAACTGGACAAAAGCAAAAGCTTCTCTAACTTTATGAAAAGTCACATGAGACAAATAAAGAATTTCCCTCTTCCCCTCTATCTTCTCCTTTCCCTTCCTTGAAAGCCCCCATAGCCTCTCCCCCTTTCCTGCCTCCTCTCCTTTGCATCCACCAGCCACCCTACTTTTATCCTCTCCCCATCATTTCCACCCTACCATGCCTTCTCAGACAATCCCCCCTTCTTTCTCACCACCTTGGGAGCTGCCCCTGGGAGCCGCCATGGCCGCAGCAGTACCCTCGGGAGCCACCAGACTGGCCTCCTTGTCAGGAGCAGTGGTGGCTGTGGTGTGCCACCCTCTGTGCCACCCACATGCTTTTGAGAGCTGCCACGTCTCCCACAGGACCCCCAAGAGCTCCCACATTGGGTGCAGAGCCACTGGGTGCCAGATAAGTCATCTGTCCATGATTAAAGCAAAATCAACAAAGCTTAAAACCATTTTTTTTAAAATCTGCACGTAAAAAGAGAACTCTGCACCTGAATCAGGGAGGATAAAAACTAACTAAAAGCCAAGGGAAATACAATTATTTACCTGGCAGCACCTGAAATACCATAAATTAGGCTCTCCATAAATGCAGAAAAAGCTCCATCTCTAGCTGTCACACAACCCACTTCAGACAGTGGGGACTCAGAAAACCAGGCTTGAAGCAGGACTTATGCTCAGGTCACTATGGGAAAGGTGTAGGGGGACCCTACTAATGTGGCAGATGGGGCATCTACTGGGGGTGCTTCATCACACAATACTGCAACATCACATCTTGTCACGTATCCAGAAGTGATGTCACGCTTCACTGCAGTGTTGTAGCAATCCCCCAAATCTCTACAGTAAAATCATAGAGACTGGGGGATTGCTAGAGTGTTGCAGTGACATGTGATGTTACTTTCAATTACATGAACTGAAGTGACATCATGGCATCATGTGCCACCTAGCCCCACCCCTGAAAGTTCCCCAGGGTGGTCTTTCATGTATCCTTAAAAGATTCAAAATGACGCTTTGAATTGTTTCCAGGAGCAAACTGGTAGCCAGTGAAATTGTTTCAGTACCCCCATCAGTAATTCAGTTGTCACAATGCCAGTTTGATGTAAGGAGGTTGCCTGGGAATTTCAGCCTGAACTTCCTAAAATTTCAAATTTCAAAAGACACTGTGAGAACCGCAAAGCTTGCATTCCAAATACTAGATGAGCTATACTTAGTGGTTCAGAAGTCCCATGCAAATCCTGACATGCCACCTGTGGCTCTTCTAAGGACCCAAAGTGGCACTATTTTAGCTCAGCCTCTTAGCCCTGCCCCCTAGCCATTTCCTTTCTGTTTCTTGACAGCTTCAACCATACACACTTCACCATGTGTGCCTGCTTGCCCCCCCCCCCCCAGCAGCGTCCTGCCTTCCCTCCCGTGCACCAATAGCTCTCAAGCCAGATAAGAGCCCTGGACAAGCTGGTTCTGCTCCCCGGGCCATATGTTTGAAACCCCTATGTGTACTAGATTATTCTGTTGCTAAGATGTACAATTGAGACTGAGCTTAGATACGTTGCAGACGTCATACACCGGAAACAGATGCAACATTCCATTAAATAAACTTCCTCAATTTCTTGTAAACTCTTTCTTCAAGACAACTTCTTTGGCATAACTGCAGTTTTGCAGATCTAAGCAACGGCTCCAATCTTATTTAAAATGCTGACCTTTACAGTCATTGGGTGCCTCCTGACAGCAAACAGTAAGACCTTTCTTATATGATGTCTCTTTTCCAAAATGTTGCATTCGATTAACCTAATTCAAGGTACATTTCCCTCCGCCTTTCAGTCCAGTCATCTCTACCAGATGAAGAAGAGGATGAGCCTGATGAATCTGGTAAGTTTCCCTTGGCAGCTGTCTGCATGCTCAATGCAACCAAGATTTTTTTGTTTGGGTGGTTTCTTTGAGGTGGTTCTGGCCCCATACTGGATTAATGAAAGGACATTTTTATGAAGTTATAAATCAGCTGCACTATCTCCAAAAAAGGTCTATGCTGTGTATCTCCAAGCTGCATTTTGTTCCTTATTCTTTCAGTTCAGCTGTTTCTTCCAGACAGAGAGAATGATCAGGAGCAACAGGAGAATCCCCCCCCCATTATAACAGTGAATATAACAGAAGAGGAACAATAGTGGACGCTAGTGCAGGGGCATCTGCTCAAGCCTCAAATTAAAATATTATTAAAATATTGCTTGAGGCTTCCAAACGGGAACTGGCAAGCTGAAAATTTTGTTTGTATCTCTCTCACTTCTGCCAGTGCTTCAGTCATCAGTATCAACTTGACGGATAACTACATATTATACAGAAAAGATCACCACAGACTTCCATGATCTTATTTTTAAAAACAGCTGGGGGGGGGTTAACCAGAAAAGTGGTACCTGTCTCTCTGTGTGGCCATACCTTGCTCACTCCCACTCTAAAACCATAACTAAGCCCAGCTGCATGTCCTACTGTGAGGCTTAAAATATAGATAGGTTTAAGCCACTTTTTTGAATCCTATAGAGGAGGAGGGCAGGGAGGAGGTCGAAAAGAGTTGAACCTGGAAGGCAATTTAAAGCGGAAAAAAGGTTTACGAATCTCTGTTCCCTTGTTGTTTCCCTGCTCTGAATTCTGGGGAGGTAGACACATTAGGCTTTAAGTCCAAAACAAGTGAGAATCTTATGGCATCTTGTGAACAAAGGCCCACTGCAAGAGATACATGAACTGTGTTAACAGACAAGTGGTTCTCTCCTCTGTGGATGTCAAATTAGCTTAGCAAATCCAGGAAGATTTTGGCCTCACTCATAACTGCTGTTTTGAATGGTCACTGGTTTTTTTTATCTTGCATACATGAAAGCGTTGCATAGAAATATCAGATTCTGGCTGCAGTCTTAAAAACACTTTGTTGGGATAAGTCCCACTGAATAAAACAGGACTTACTTATAATCAGACTGGCTTAGGATTGCTCATTCTACCTTTTTCATTTCATTGGCTTTTGACTGCACTGTTTACAGTTCCTCCCCCCTCTATGCCAGGTAGGACATTTCATGCATCTGCTTAAGTAGTCACTAGCTCCTGATAACTTTTGTTGTTGTTGTTCAGTCGCACAGTCAAGTCCGACTCTTCGCGACCCCATGGACCAGTTTACGCCAGGCCCTCCTGTCTTCCGCTGTCTGCTGAAGTTTGCTCAATTTCATGTTCGTTGCATCGATGACACTGTCTAACCATCTCATCCTTTGCCGTCCCCTTCTTCTTTGACCTTCAATCTTTCCCAGCATCAGGGTCTTCTCCAGTGAATGCTCCCTTCTCATTTGGTGGCCAAAGTATTTGAGCTTCAGCTTCAGGATCTGGCCTTCCAGGGAACAGTCAGGGTTGATTTCTTTTAGGATTGACTGATTTGATCTCCTGGCAGTCCAAGGGACTCTCAAGAGTCTTCTCCAGCACCATAGTTCAAAAGAATCTATTCTTCGGCGCTCGGCCTTCCTTATAGTCCAACTCTCGCAGCCATACATTACTACGGGGAATACCATTGCTTTGACCATGCGGACTTTTGTTGGCAAGGTGATGTCTCTGCTTTTTATCATGCTGTTTAGGTTTGCCATCGCTTTCCTCCCAAGGAGCAGGCGTCTTTTAATTTCATGGCTGCAGTCACCATCTGCAGTGATCTGGGATCCTAGGAACGTGAAGTCTGTCACTACTTCTACGACTTCCCCTTCTATTTGCCAAGGAGTGATGGGGCCAGATGCCATGATCTTAGTTTTTTTGATGTTGAGCTTTAAGCCCACTTTTGCGCTCTCCTCTTTCACCCTGAGCAAGAGGCTCTTGAGGTCCTCTTCACTTTCTGCCATCAGAGTGGTATCGTCTGCATATCTGAGGTTATTGATCTTTTCCCCAGCAATCCTAACTCCAGCTTGTGATTCATCCAGGCCAGCATTTCGCATGATGTACTCTGCATATAAGTTAAATAAGCAAGGTGACAATATACATCCTTGCCGTACTCCTTTCCCTATGCTAAACCAATCAGTTGTTCCATATCCGGTTCTAACTGTTGCTTCTTGACCCTTATACAGGTTTCTCAGAAGACATGTGAGGTGGTCCGGTACTCCAATCTCTTTAAGAACCTGCCATAATTTATTGTGATCCACACAATCAAAGGCTTTAGCATAGTCAATGAAGCAGAAGTAGATGTTTTTCTGGTACTCTCTTGCTTTCTCCATAATCCAGCGAATGTTGGCAATTTGATCTCTAGTTCCTCTACCTCTTCGAAACCCAGCTTGTACTTCTGGCAGTTCTCTATCCACGTACTGTTGGAGCTTAGCTTGTAGGATTTTGAGCATGACCTTGCTAGCGTGTGAAATGAGTGCAATTGTGCGATAGTTTGAACACTCCTTGACATTGCCCTTCTTTGGGACCTTTTCCAATCCTGTGGCCACTGTTGTGTTTTCCAAATTTGTTGGCAAATTGAGTGCAGCACTTTAACAGCATCTTCTTTTAAGACTTTGAATAACTCAGCTGGGATACCATCACCTCCACTAGCTTTGTTGTTAGTAATGCTTTCTAAGGCCCATTTAACTTCGCTTTCCAGGATGTGCATGACTTAACTTACTATAATAAATCATTTTTGTTTTTAGCACTTGGCATATTACAGTGTGGTGCTTGAAAGTTAATGGCTGACTCTTGTCCGTCCCCCCGCCCTCTCTCAGAGCCCATGTCTTGTCCCACAATCAAGAGTCCCTCAACAGAAGTTGCCATAGGCGAGAATGTGACACTGAAGTGCTCCTCGGAAACAGGTTCTCTGCCAATTAACTACACACTATATAAAGGAAAAGACAGAGTGCTACCTCTTGCAAGCAAGAACGAGAAAGGAGAAGAGGCTGCATTTCACTTCACTATCAATTCAGTCCGTGAACTGGGTGAATATAAATGCAAAGCTGAAAACAAATTTAATAAAAATAAATACAGCCTTGGTTTCAACTTCACACTGAGAGGTACGTCTGTATTTTCCAGACACACATTTCCAGTTGCAGGGTCTGATCTTGAGACATGCCTTTTCACAGGGACAGTTCAGCCATTATGGGCACTGGGGAAAGTCCCACTGGGGCAATGGCCTGGGGGTTACCTGGCACAAGGTAAGGACTCTCTCATCTTACACTCAGGGCCTTTGGCACAGCTGCCATCACTAGCCAGCCAGCCCTCCCTCCATGGGGAGATCATGCCAGGGAGGAGAGAGCGACCCTTTTCCTGGGTAATGTTTTATCCTGGTAGGGGTGTGTATTTGGATACTGCCAACCTGATAACATGCTTGATATTTGTGGTATCAGGTCAGGGTCGGCAATATCCAGTGCCACCGATGCCCAACACATCTCCCAAATCAGACATTGTTACCCCTGATAACTCTGGATTCAAGAATCCTGTTGGGAGTGCAGGTGCTAAGAGACCTACACTCTCTCAGCTCCATCCATGAAAGTCCTTCCCATCTGTCATGACAGATGAATGGAAACTTCCTGTTCACTACATATCCAGTAAACCAAACAGAATATATTTTGTAAACATTAAAATACTGTGTACTTTAATTGTGCAGAAAGTGACACACACATAACATCCCTTCTGTAGACATACAAATGCTGAGGGCTGGCAACATTTGGATATTAATAGTCAGAGTGCCATTTTTCTGTCAGCATGTTGCAATATGACGCTTAAAAATTAATGGTGGACTTCTGCTGATGTGTCTTTTTGCTCAGAGCCAGTGTCTCAACCCGTGGTCAACAGTTCCTCAGCAGAAGTTCGTATAGGTGAGAATGTGACACTGTCTTGCTTCTCAAGGAGCGGTTCTCTGCCCATTAAATACACACTATATAAAGGAAAAGACCGAGTGATTTCTGTTGCAAGCAAGAACAAGAGGGGAGAAGCAGCTGAGTTTCACTTTCCTATCAATTCAATCAGTGGATTGGGCGAATATAAATGCAAAGCTGAAAACAATTTTACTAAAGGAAAATATAGCCTTGGCTTCAACTTTACAATGAGAGGTATGTATGCATTTTCAGCAGCAAGAGGAGAGAGCCCAGTTTTAGTTTCTCTTCTTGAGAAGCACCAATTATGTGTTCTCACTGATGGACACAAGACCCTGACAAGTTGGGTCCTAATCGCTTGTAATAATCCAGCAAGGGAGATCCATATGACTGTGCAGCATTTGGAACATATAAAATTGCCTTATGCCAAGGCAGACCATAGGGCCATCTAGCCCTTTAGGGTCAGCTCTATCAGTATCTGTCCAAGGATTCCCAGTAGGCTATGGAAAGTTGTGTTTGTGACCTTTTTACTGGAGATGCCAGTACTGAAATGGGGATCTTCTGCATTCATAGCCTGTACTCTGCCATCCTTAGGTGGGTTAGAACATAAGAACATAAGAGAAGCCAAAGGCCCATCTAGTCCAACACTCTGTCACATAGTGGCCAGAAACACTAGGTGCCCTCAGGAGGTCCTGCAGTGTGGCCAGGACACTAGAAGCCCTCCCACTGTTGACCCCCCAAGCACCAAGAATACAGAGCCTCGCTTACCCCAGAGTTCCTGCCTATACCTTGTGGCTAAGAGCCACTGATGGACCTCTGCTCCATATGTTGATCCAATTCCCTCTTGAAGCCGTCCATGCTTGTAGTCACCACCACCTCCCTTGGCAGTGAATTCCATGTGTTAATCACTCTTTGGATGAAGAAGAAGAGGAGGAGGAGGAGGTGGTTGGATTTATACCCCGTCCTTCACTCGGAGTCTCAGAGGGGCTTACATTCTCCTTCCCTTCGCCTCCCCACCCCACAACAGACACCCTGTGAGGTAGGTGGGGCTGTGAGAGCTCTTTCAAGGACTGCTCATGAGAGAACAACTCTGAGAGAACTTGTGACTGACCCAAGGTTGCTTCAGCAGCTGCATGAGGAGGAGTGGGGACTCAAACCCAGTTCTCCCAGATTAGAATCCATTGCTCCTAACCACTACACCAAACTGGCTCTCAGCCTCGGAATATCGCAGCCTATTCATTCTTTGCCATTCCCCTCCCCATGAGTAGGCACACATCTGGACATACATTCCTGTCTATGTCATGATACCTAACTGAACCCTTTTGAGCTGCTTGGCTGCACCTTTTGGTGTAAATGGCGTCACGTACATCTGAAGTCTCTAGTTATTACATGGGAATGTATGCTTACAACTGGATTAGGGTCAGAATCTGTGTTTCCTGCATAGTTTTCTTAAATGAGGCCCAAAGACAAAAAATTGGAAATGTACCAAAAGGAGGAAATGTTACCTTAAACTTTGAAGCAAAATACAGACTCAGAAACATTAATTTAGGAGCACATCTAGTCACTGGTGATTACATCTGACTAAAAGACATTGTTCTTTTAAGTAAAATTAAACAACATTGTATTGAAAAGGAAACACTACCACGCCTAATCATTACACCTTTTTATTAGCAGGAGAGGACAACAATTTAGTTGTGTTCATCGTGCCACCTCTGCTATTGCTGCCGTTGGCATTAGTTTTAGCAGTTCCATTGCTTATCCTTCCCAGGTGTAAAGCAAGTAAGTTTACCTTTGCCTACCAATAGTTTTTTCCAAACCACCAATACTTTTTTCCAAACCATGTGTACCTAGGGTTGCCAGGTCTGTGTTGGGAAATACCTGGGGACTTTGGGGGTGGAGCCAGGAGAGGGTGGGGTTTGGGGAGGGGAGGGGCCTCAGCGTGGTACAATGCCATAGAGTCCACCCTTCAAAGCAGCCATTTTCTCCAGGGGAGCTGATCTCTGTTAGCTGGAGGTCAGTTGTAAAAGCGGGAGATCCCCAGGTCCCACCTGGAGGCTGGCAACCCTATGTGTACCCTAGAACTTGAAAACAGAAAATCATTTTGCTTCCCGCTTGCCAACTAAACATGAGCCTTTCCATATGTACCAATGTGCTGGCTGGGTTAAAAAATTAGTAACAGTGATTTATTCCCTGTGTTGTGTAAAAACCATTTACTAGTATGCTGGAAGTACAAGTGCTTTAATCTGGGGGGGGGGGGAGGTCCCAAAAGGGATCATGGAGGAGGAAGGAAGAACAGGCACATTTTTCTTAGTTTAGTTTCTCTCTCCTGAAGAGTATTCAACTATGAAATCTGGTGCTGGAAGGAACTGGAGGCCTGCAAACAGACTGGCAGGCAAGGAGATCATTTGGAGAGCTTCAGCCGGGCAGTTTCTCATACGATTCCCCATCTGCCTTTAACTGACTTCCACCTGTTCTCTGAATCCAGTTCTTTCTAGAACATGCTCATTCTTCAGCGGGCTGCTTTAGGAGGCTCCCCCCCCTTTGGTTAATTTATAGTCATATTTTCTGCATAACTCCAAAGTCCCACAAATATGTGGAACCCTCTGTCTTGTCTGCAGGGTGGAGTGAGCTATAATGATAGCTGAACATTAGATACAGTCATTTGCATTGACACTGCGTTAGGTCCAGTGAGAAAAGTGACTCATAGACATATGATTCTCTACTATCACATGGGCAGACCATTACCAGACCATATTCCTCTTTTCCCAATGATGTAGAGAGTACTAAAATGGAGACCAAAAACTCTAGGGGCATGTTGAATTCATTGTCAGCCAGAGTTCATGTAAAGTCCCCACAGTGAGCTCAGTCTCTCTTTTTTGGAATTGGAATGTAGATTGTTTCCATCGCATTATAGTCTCTGGTTGCATGTGCTACATCTCGCCTATTAGAGAAACTCAGTTTCTTCAGTGTTCGCCATTCCCTGAGTAAAATACTTTGTAATTCTCTGACTTGAAAATGTCTTAATCCAGTCCACTTAAGTTTACTCCCTGCCAGGATTGCAATGTTCAATTTCTCATTTAATGATTTTGAGTTTACCTTGATTTATACTACTCATGTTCCATGTTTCCAGGGCTATTTTTAGGCAGGAACACACGGGAATGGAGTTCTGGCTGGCTCCTGAGTTGGCCACGCCCAGCAGGAACTCATTAGCATAACAGGCCACGCCCAACAGCAGGAACTCATTAGGTTTGGCTATATTGGGGCTGTGCGGCCTAACATGCAAAGGAATTCCTGCTACAAAGAAAGCCCTGGGTTCTGACAACAAAGGTAAACAGAATAACAAGGCTGGATGACCACACCTCTGGTTACATGGGGGTGTGGCCTAATATGCTAATGAGCTGTGCTGTCAGGGATGTGGTCTAATATGCTAATGAGTTCCTGCTGTTGGGTGAGGCCTGTTATGATAAGGAGTTCCTGCTGGGCTTTTTGTACAAAAAAAGCCCTGCATGTTTCTATATGTGGCTGCGTTCAGACGGCCAGTCAATCGCGCCATGAGCCCTCCTAAAATTTTATCCCGATTTTTTAAATCCAGCCTAGCACGACCAGACGCCCCCCATGAAATAGCCTCACCGCGCGTTGTTCCCACCGTGATTTGTCTACACGGCATCCACCAAGGATTTTTTTTTAAAAAGTTTTGTACATTCGCATAGGCAAGGCTGCGCCTCCTTGGAGAACTGAGGCGATCGTGGAGGGTTTTCAGCAAAGTCCCGGTCCTCCCCCTTGCCATCATGATCAATGGAGGGACTATTTTGCAAGTTAGAACAGTCCTTCCCCCCTCCATCTCCCATCGCGGTAACATCTTGTCCCTAAAAGAAATAAGCATGAATATTACATTCCTCGTAGCGCTTATCGCTGAATGCGTTTCCTCGTTAAAGCGCACATGGGGTTTCAATTTTTAAAAATCGCGCCCCCGTCGGCTCGGTCTGACGTCAGACCGAGCCGACGGGAGCATCGCGCGCTAATGGAGTGACCAGACGGAAGAAAGTCTGCAGTTGTTGTGCGGGTAAGCGAAAACCCTACATTGAAACTGCTACTTTTTAAATCAGGATTGGAGGCGCAGCAGAACGGGATGCCTATGGGACCGGAATATTTCCCAGATGTTTCTGTCTGGTCGTGCATTTTTGATCCGCAAGGGAGTCGTTTCTATGGCAGATCAAAAGATCCGTCTGAACACACCCTGTGTGTCAAACAACTTCACACTTTCCTTTTGTATCTATTCCCATCAACAATGGAACACCCTTGAGGCTTTAATCCAGTTGTATAATTAAGAACAGCACAATTCAAATTTATCCTCTGCTCTTCCCCAGTAGCTAATCTAACCTAGGTGTTCTGTCTTCCAGCACTACATCATAAGGTTTTCAAAGTATGAGATGATCAGAGGTGGTTTACCATTGTCGTCTTATGTGCAGTACTAACCAAGATTAGCTGGCATTGCCATTGTTTATGATGGATCTCTCGCAATGTCACCTTGCACTGCTGCTGCTGCTGCCCAGCACCCTTGTCGAAAATGTAGAATCACAGAGTTGGAAAGGGCCATAAAGGCCATCTAGTCCAATCCCTTGCTAAATGTAGGATCAGCCTAAAGCATCCCTGACAAGTATTTGTCCAGCTGCTGCTTGACAACTGCCAGTGAAGGAAGCTCACTGCCTCCCTAGGCAGCTGATTCCACTGCTGAACGACCCTTATGTAATAAATATGGTAAACCCCATTGATTACATCTTAAAGCATAACAAGTCTTCTCCCCAATTAGCAGTTATCAGTAGTATTAAAAAAACTGTGTTCCCTTCCTCTGCCACTAGGAACATGTCAACAATAACAGCTGTACTCGTTGACAGACCCTGCCCCTGAAGATCCGCGATGGCGGCGGCGTGGCCCAAGGGCCGGCAAGGCCGCCACCAGCACAGAAGCACCCATGCCCCAGACGAACACAATAACACACAATCTGCCCCAAACTCCAAACACTTCAAGTAAAACCAAATTCTTAGATTTACTTATTCTATGCAATCAATCCTCCCTAAAAATGTGGAGTATTGTTGTTCAAAAGGATAGTGTAGCAGATTGCAAATGAGTAATAGATGGTAGTAAGAGAGTTCAGAGAATGTAGTAAGTAATAAGAGGTGTTTGAATGAAGCCCTCACTTTCTGGCCTCTGGAATCCCATTATTCCTGCATCTATTCATACCTCAGATTCCTTACATTACTCACATACTTCCAAGCCATTCTCTGTAACCATAATTCTTGAAATAAAAAGCCAAACCTTAAAGATACCATTTGGTATTTTTGCTACAAGCCTGGTGGAGAGGAGGGGAAGGGCCCCAGCGGGGTGCCCATGCCACAGAGAGTCCCACCTTCCAAAACAACCGTTTTTCCCCAGGGGAACTGATCTCTGTAGCCTGGAGATCAGTTGTAATTCTAGGAGATCTCCAGGTACCACCTGGTGGTTGGCAACACTATCTACAAGGAATCCTGAGATTACTCTTTAGATTCAGTTCTACTACAGATATAATACACCTTTCTTTTCCCTGCATATAGCATGTGAAATAACTGGCAGTAACAAACTATTGTAAATTATAAGAAGATATGAAGTTGCCTTATGTTGAGTCAGTCCATTTAGCTAACAGGGACATTTTCCAGGTTTCGTGGAGAAAGACTTTAGAATGTCTTCCCCGACAGCAGCGATCTGAGATCCTTAAACTACAGCAGGGGAGGCAGTCTTTGTTTCTGGGAACTACTTACCTTGAAAGATATAGGGTGCGTTCAGACGGTGTGCTGAGAGCAATTTAAACTGGTCCAGTTCTGACACAATTTTTTTTTTAATCTGGATAATCACCTCCTTATCCCAGCTTCCCGTGCAGTCACATCACTCCCTGCCGTCTACACTACTGACGCTCAGGAGCGTGTGTTGGTGATTTTTAATTTTTTTTCTCAGTTCGTGCATGTGCATAGGCAGTCATCCGTAGAATTGGAATCTTTGCACATGCACAGAACAACTAGTTTCCCACCAAAAGCATGCCTTGAAGTGTCTCCAATCCCTGTAACAGAACACTTCCCTTTAAACTTTTGACCTGAAACTGGCCTCTGTTAGATCCTGAACTCATCTAAATGCTAAAATAAGTCATCATTTAAACAGCCTGTCTGAACGCACCCATACAGTGTTTTCCCTGGAAGATAGCAGAATTGATATTGGGGGTGGGGGTGGGGGGTGAGTCAACAGCATACTCCTTTCCAATCCAGAGCAAGGGTGTGCGCGCGTGCATGAGAAGGAGGAGGATGAGATGTGGAAGGGAACTGGTGCTGAGATTGTCATCTTCCCATCCAGAGTAAAGGGATGTGTGTGTGCGGGCCAATTTTTCACATGAAAAAGGGGATAAGCTGCCACAGTAGTTTTAGTGGGGAGAAAAAGAAAGTAATTACAGCAGCACTGGTGGAAGGGCAGAGAGCTATTAATTGCTTGTAGAGTTACTGGTCACTCCTGAATAATCTCCTGCCCTGTCAGGGATTGAATGTAGCACCTTCTACATGAAAAGCACAATTGACCCACAGCCCTGCTCCTTGCCAGCCAGTTCTCCCTCATGTGTCTACAAAATCACTGTGGGCAATAACTGTCACTTCCTCAGAATCTTCTTACCAAAGATGGTAAATCATTAAAACTTTGCTGCTTCTTGCAGGAAAACTGAGAGACGTCTCCCCCACTGGTTTTGCTCCAACAAGTTACCCAGGCCTAGAAAACGATGTGACTTACGCTGAGATTGGTAAAGTCCAAGAGATTTACTCTTTAATATGTCTATGTACAGAGAAATGACTGCAGAAATCAGTAATATCTGGGGAATATTTCTGAATAGCAAAAGAGAGAAGTAGAGAAATCGGCAGTTCTTGCCTTACAAACTGATGGAACTGCAAGGGGTCCAGGAGCCCTACAACTTTTGTGCCTTCGTGTAGCCTTCTTTGTGCCTTCATGCAGGGGAGGGGGAATCACTGGAACATTATACAGAAGTTCTATCAGGAAATTAGGCAGGTGGAAAGCCCACCTTGCTCAGCCACGTCAAAAGCATTGTTATGAAACAGAAAGCCAGAAGGAAACTTTTTGTCTTAGGCACAGGGGACAGGTGAAACCTGGAGAAGTGGAATATACATACATTAGAGGCATAGTCCCCACTACAAGCTAAGTGAAAAGGCAATGGGTTACATCCAGTGTGGCAATTTGGTTAGTGTAAGGACACACAGATTGTGACCGGCAGCTCCCCCTGCTGCAGCAGCCTAATATGCCCTCCCTCTTGTTCCTTGGGAAGAGGTGACCCCCTGGAAGATTTGGCAGGGCCTTTCGGATCACAACAAGAGGGAGCTAAGAAAGCCATGCCCCGTGCACGTGAGTCCTTACTGTACTGGATCCAACTCCATGTATAGAACACTAGCACTCTTTTCTTGGTATAATTATAGTCAAGTAGAGATTCTACAGCAGGGGTGTCAAATATGCAGCCCGGGGGCCGGATCAGCTCCCCGGAGGGCTTCCATCAGGCCCCCAGTGGAACTGGCCATCTCCTGCTTCCAGTTCTGCTGCTGCTGCTGCATCATAGCTTGCTACACCAGACTCTCTTAATCATTCAGCCATTTCATGTTTTAACCTGGGTCCTAGAACTCTGAGCATGAGATTTCTGTGGTGAATGTCAATAAATCAAAAGCAGGTTTGCAGCTTACAGATACACACTTGAACAGCATAAGATTGCAACAGCACAGACATTTTGATGCAATAATTCAGAGCAAGAGGTGTCAGTAATCAGATACAGTTAAACAAACAAAATATTGCAAGAGTGCTAATGTTTTAAGCATGTTTTTATTTTAAGTAAAAAAAAGTTCTTGTGTTTGTGTCCTTTATAAAGTTTATATCTCCGCTACCTGGCATCACCTTTTATGACACACGTGGCCCGGCCCAGCAAGGTCTCATTTATGTCAGATCGGGCCCTCATAACAAATGAGCTCGACACCCCTGCTCTACAGGGTTTACAATGAAAACATACAGAACTTATATCAGTCTAACCTGGTTCCATAGACATCAGTGATTTCAAAACAATCTCAGCAGCAATTGACATTGCATCAGGACACTCCGCAGTTAATTTGGCCATGGCAAGGGACTTTGCAGAATGTAAATCTCCTACTAAGCATCCTGCCAGCTGCAGTCAAAGCCAGTGCTAGAAAACTGGCTAAGAAGATGGGATAAAAAACAGGCTAAACAGAAAATAACAGAAAGAAAAAACAAAAAAGGCCCAAGGTCTTTACATTATGCAGCTCAGGAACTGTAGTGGCGGAGTTTTATTTAGGTCTATAGCCCAATCCAGGCACAGCTATAGGAATATAGAGTATTTGGAAGTGCAACAAAGCCATAGGAAAAGGGGGCAGAATTTCTTTGTTTCAGGGTCAACCAACCTTTCTATTATCCAGACAGCATATAGGCGAAGAACTACCAGCTTGAGAACTGAGCAGTTCAGAATGATTAATAGCGTGGCAAAGAGGTTTCTAAGCACAAATGAAAGAAATGGATACATTTCTCCTCCTAGTCCTTTCTGCATTCTATCAGAAGCAAATGTGGTTTAAAAGTTTCATTGAGCACATGAGGTCACTTCAGACACATAATTCCCCATCTTCCATATCCTTATTTGGAGCTCTAGAAGATGATGATTAAATAGAGCCCTAGAGAACATAAGAAGAATAAAGTTCTGGGAACTCTGGCTATTGTTCATGCATTGTACAACCCAGGCATGGATTTTTCACTGATCAAAAGACCCTTTTTCTCTTTTCATTTATATTTCTTACTCGCATTCTATTCAGCACATGAAAAAGTCCAAGAAGAATATGTCAACTTGGAATTTAGTAACAAAAAAGAAAAAGTGAGAAAAGGTAATGTCTATGTGTGTGTTCTGTAACTGAAACAAAACCAGGACATGATGTGTATGATGTTCTTAGGAGGGCAACTCTGCTCAAACCAACTTTCAGTGACTGACAATGACCATAGGATGAGGCCGGGATCTTTTTTTTTATTTAGCACTGCAGCCTTTTTATTGTGGCTCCTACGACAAAGTGGTATCTCAGAATAGTCTATCAACAGCAGTAGAGCTAGTCAAAAGATTATGGGGAACTGCGGTCCCGTTGGACCCTATGCTAAACAGGAATGTCTTACTAATAATTTAGTGCATTTGTCGATAGATCAGCTAACTGGAGGAGAAACAGTAATTCACACACAAAAATAGATTTCCAGGATCTTTCAGGTTTAAAAAAATCCTTGTAAGAGCATTAGAAGATTTTGTAGTTCATTTTAAGGTACCAAAAATTCTTAGTTAAAATTAGAGAACATTCACGCATACAAAAGTTATAGACTTTATACACAGGGAGTGCCACACAACTACTACTGCAGTGAAAGGAGAGTGAACATTTGCCAGTGCTGCTGGACTGCACCTTAAGTGTTTGCAAAGGCTTTCCTCAAGAGTCAAAGAGACTACAGCAACAAAAAGGAAATATTACTATGATCCTTCCCTGTGCAGTTCTAAAGTCAGTTTCCTGGGAGTGAGCTCCATTGAATAGATGGCAGTAGGATTCTGAGCAGGCCTTTCTGGGATTGCTCTTTCAATTACAGTCCTGACCTGGATAGCCCAGGCAAGCCCGATCTTGTCAGATCTCAGAAGCTAAGCAGGGTTGACTCTGGCAAGTACTTGGATGGGAGACCTCCTTGGAATGCCAGAGGCGGGGAGGCAGGGGCAGACTTTATTCAGCCGCCTCTCTGAACATCTTCCAGGCCCCTAGTAGAGGTCAGTCATTAGAGGTCGCCATGACTCCCAGGTGCACGCACGCATGCACACACATGTTAAAAAATACAAAAAAAGTTATCTAGTGAATCATAGTCACTCTAGGCTGGATCCTATGCAGTGCCAAGGAAAGATAGCAGTAGAAGGAAATCATTCCTGACTTCCCCTTTCCTAGCTACTGCATGTGAGTACCAAAAACAGTGATGCCCAAAGTTGAGAGACCCCTGTGGATAAAAAGCCATGCAACATGGACAGCTCCTTCAAGGAGGAAGAAGCAAATTGAATCACCTCTGTTGCCTGTTGTGAGAGGGGAATGTTTCTTGCTTGGAAGGATCCAACTACTATAGGCAGAATTTCCCAGACTGCACAAAATTTGTATGACAGTTCATTTATATGACTTGCAATAGCTGTTTAAGATTTCATTTACATTTTTGATGTGTTTATGTATTTTATGTTATGCATAATGTTTACTTCTGATTATTCTAGTGAGTTTCAGAGATGCTACTACAGTAGCCTATTCAGAAGTCATAAGATAAAAAAGGTAAAATCCCTTGCTCATGATTTATGTCCAATTGTGTGTGTATGTAAGTGGGGTATCTTTCTTCTCTATACTTCTGACCTACAGGTCTTGTGTGTAGTATTGATCTATCCTAGCTAAGAATAAAAAGAAGAATTCAAGCCAGAGTGGACAGGCTATACTATGTTAGAGAAGGTGTCTTGTCACAAGCTGCCTGAACTCTCAGGGCCTGAACAAGGAATTCAGCTTTAAAAGCCATCAGAATTTTAGTAAATTAAATGTCTAGGGGAGGCTCATTTTTCTGGGGCATAATCCATTTCTCCCTAGCCTCCTTATACCATGGACATTCAAATTAAAAAATGCTTCACAGTTGCTATGATCCCTAAGCCACAACTGCAATATCTAGCTGAAAATGATATACCTAATATATGGTCTTCAGAGACTGCAGATGGTAGTGCATTTAATCTTGTGAGCATAATTTCCCATCTGTATCTTGAAACTGTAAGACTAAACAAATATTTGGAATTGTAAAGAGTGATGGGATTCCCATGTGGAGAGAAGAGTAGATATGCCCAGCAGATTGTTACCAGCCCCCCCCCCGATGCAACATTTCACGCACTGCCTGAAGGCATTTTAAATGGCACACGCTGATGTTGATGTGGACGGCATTTCTGTGTTAAAACTCCAGACTGTCTAATGACAGCTTTAAGGCGGCCCTTCTTCAAATGACAGTGATTCCACTAATCACAGCTTATCTGTGATGGCTTTCCAGTTTGTATGGCAGAACAGGGCAACACTATTGCGTAACCTTGTGCCAAACCTTTCCATCTGAAAAGGTGATTAATTTAAAATAACTGCACTACTTCCCAAGGCAGAAATTCAAACTGGATATCAGTAGAACTTACTCAGATACGTTTAGTTGAACTCAAAGTTGTGGCTTACCAGTAGGGAACCGAATGCACTCCTGAAAATGGCCCATTCGGGCTTCTTTTGGGCTGCTCTGGGCCGATTCTGATTCTCTGATCTGAATCGGCTTGCTGCCGAATTGCCGCTGAAATTCGGTGGCAATTCGGCCCCATTATATCCTATGGGCCATTGAAGTCAATGGCGAAAACATAGAATGTATTCTGGGGGCTGGAGGGAACTGTCCGAAGACAGTTCACTTTCCCTGAGATTCTCTGGGAGAGTCTGGCTGCTGGGTGGCTGCCTGCTTGCTGGTCTTAAGTGATGCTGGCTGGGTTTCCCCATTGGAAACAATGGAGGTAATGCGGGTAACCTGTTTGGGTGCCCGTAGAATTGGGCCCACTGGTCCAAGTGTTTTGGGACATGGGGGTTTATGTGAGAAGAGGCCCCTGAAGCTACCCTGAAAATTTGGAGCCTCTTCCTCAAACCCCCTCTCCCCCAGAGCCACTAACAGCATTGTGGGGAAAAAGTAACTTTTATTCCCACCATAGAGAACAATGGAGGGGATGGGGGCAACCTGTTTAGGGGCCTGTAAAATTGGACCCCCGGTCCAATATTCTTGAAACTCGGTGGGTATCTTGGAGAGAGGCCCCTGCAGCTACTCTGGAGTCTCTCTCTCAAACCCCCTCCCCTCCAACCCCCAGAATATATCCTATGCTTTCGCCATTGACTTCAATGGCCCATAGGATATAATGGGGCTAAAATTGACATTTGGCTGGCCAAAGACTCCCCAGTGGGCTGGTACTGCCGATATTGACATGCAGGAGTCTTTGGGCCTGCCGAAATTGATTCTTCTGATTCAGCCGAATCCGAATTGGGACGAATTTATTTTTTTTGCACACCCCTACTTACCTGTCCTTCTATCTCACTTTGAATAAAAGAGCTCCCTCTGCTGAACATGGCGGGGTACTGAACTCATGATTTTTGGTTTTTGTTCAGTGGCTTTGGACAATTTTACTAAAATGCATCCAGACAGGAAGATACAAAATTATTTTTATTATAACTCACACATTTTTAGCTGCTGAAATGTACTTGGTTAAGAAGTCCTTTAATCTAGATATATGCATCATTTCTTTCGTTGTGGTGTCCCTGCTTCTCAGCTGGACCACACCACTCTCTAGTGTAGCATCACTGACCAGGATTGTGAAGAGGACACTCATTTCATCATACCTGTAAACAAGGAACAAGAGCAGCATAAGAGTTACTCTGCTTTGGCATATTCCAGAGTAACACTACTATTCAGTAGTAGTATGAGATGTGGCAATACTGGTACAGACATTAACTTCCTGTTGGGGAAGATGAATTTGATTTGATATTGGGATGGATCCCAAGATTAACAGTGTCGCCATATAGTTAATTCAAGTGTAGCTTTGCTCAAAAGATCAACTGCTCTACTGGAATAACTGAAGGTCTTCAAGAAGTTTAATTGCTACTTGCCTCAAAGGCAGTCAAATGAGTGGCAAACTACAACAGCACCTTTCTTGCTCAGCTATGATGTATCACCTTGGTCTTCTCCCACAAGCCACCATAGCGCTAGCATGATCCACTAAGGTGAGAGAGACGGAAAGCATGGCACAGCCACTGTGTTGCTACACCTGCTCTTTCTCCAGCTAATCTCATGATTCATCAGTGAAAGACACTGACTGTCATGGATCTTTCAGCTTTTGCTTCCCTCCCTGCTGTCTTTTCTGACCCTGGGAAACTTTATTCCCAGGGAGGAAGGAGGGGAAAGCCAGGAAGATCAGTGATCCTTGCACTGGAGCCAATCCATAAATTGCAACACAAGCCTATACCAGTTAGTGGAGTAGCATGGCAGCCAGAAAGAAATTTGGGGCAGCAGCATGGAGGTGGGAAAGAGGAATATGAGCACCCATAGCAAAACAATTTGAAATGCTACATCAAGTTAACATGGACTGTTATGAAAATCAATCCTGGTATTTTCAAAAAGCATATAAGACAATGAATTAAGCATACTGTTTTTAAATGCTGTTTTAATTAACTATTTATTATTATGTTTGTGTTATCAAATGGCCTAACTACTGCTGTGATCCTCCCTGAACCTGTTTGCGGGAAGGGCAGACTATAAATTTGAAAAATAAATATTATAAGGAACAGAGTAGATACAATTTGACAAATTACTGCCATTGATTATTTGGATAATCATATGATTAATTTGGACTTGATTATATTTTCCAGCACATTATTGTCCCCAACTCTAAAGTTCTAAAGGCTATAACACATTTATTTCTTCTTACTTTGTATACAGCTGTTCCAGTGATGACTGCATTGTTTCAAGATATCCAGGCCAAACAGAAATCCCATTTTCTAAGAGTTCACGTAACAATCCCTGGCACACCTTTGAGAAAGGAAAAATATTGTTACTTGAAACACTGTAAGGGACAGTAAATCTCCTTTTATTATATAGGCCAGAATATTTGTGCACTATAAATTTCAGACACATGATGAAATTAGAGAACAAAAGGAGTTCTCTAAAATTAAAATTTCAGCTTTGTTTATTCCCCCTAGGTATCTCACAACATTTTATCAGGTATCTCAACATCTCAAGTTTAAAGGATGAGGCCCTGACCTGGATAGCCGAGGCAAGCCTGATCTCGTCAGATTTCAGAAGCTAAACAGGGTCAACTCTGGCAAGTACTTGGATGGGAGACCTCCTTGGAATACCAGAGGTGGGAGGTGGGGGCAGGCTTTATTCAGCCACCTCTCTGAATATCTTCCAGGTCCCCAGTAGGGCTCAGTCACCAGAGGTCACCATGACTTCCAGGTGCACGTACATATGAAAAATACAAAACAAACAAACAAAAAGTTTAAAGGATCAGGTAGCAGATGAAATAAAATATCTCTAGCTGTACTTTGCGCAATGCTGCTCCCTGTCAAAGTAAACAGTACTGACCTGGACAGATCAATGGTCTGACTCAGTAGAAGATGGCTTTATGTGTTCATGTGTCAATCAAGTCTACAACTACCACAATTTTAGAGACTAAGACAAGGATACATAAGGCAGCTTCATATGTAACTTATGTGTACTTAGTCCTTCTGTGGCTCCAACCAGCCTCACAGTCAGCTAGCATCATAAGGAGCGTCCGAGTCAAACCCTTCAAGTGTTGTGCTGATGTGACTAGAGGTAGGACACATACATACACACAAGTCTCTCTCTGCCCACAGCACCAGGCACGCAAGCAAACCTCTGGGTAGGAGGATGGGTGGGTTTTGTTTTGTTTTGAATTCCCTGCATAGTAGCTTGATGTAGCTTTCAGAATTGATGTACACAAGGAAACCTCTTGCTGCATACAAGCTGCTCTTCTGTTTATTCTGTTTGTCTATTTATTTGATCGTATTTTAACTGTTGTAAGCCACTCTGAGCCTACCCATGTGGGGAGGGTGGAATATAAATCGAAAATATAAACATAAATTCTGGGCCAGGATCTAATTTTTAAACATTATACCAGTCCCTTGATTATGAAATCCTTATTGGAAACACCCACAACATTGACTTTACACCCCATCCATCCTTACACAGGGAAACGCAGAACACAAACAAGTATTTGATCCAAAAGAACAGAAAAGTTATCTTTTTAGACTGCTACATTAAGAGAGGAATGGCAGCTCTAGTTTCAACGCTCACACACACTGCTCACCTGCCTCAGTTCTGTGGTTGGGCCTCTTCCCATATCCAATGCAACTTTGATTGGTGTTAAACATGGGTGAAGCTTAAGCACCTGAAACAGAACATTACAAAGAATTAGAAAGGTAATGCAAGCACACAATGCATTTTCTCTTTATCAGGCCTTCACGCACATTGAGGGGAAAGTCACCTTTCTCTGAAAAACCTTCTTTCTTGGTAATGCATTTTCAGTCAGATGCATACAGTCACAGAGATACGCTAGCACTCCATAGTCTAGATTGCCACTCACAGACAGGATATGAGGAACAACATTCTTCCTGCCATCTCGACCCTGCAGGAGAAACACCACAATGTGCATTCTGAAATCTATTAATTTTTTTTTTAAGTTTGTGCATTGCATCATATGGCTTATGTTTAGAAATTGTCATGGCTCAGTAGTAAAGCATCTGCTGTGCATGCAGAAGGTCCCTGATTCAGTTCCCAGCATCTTCAAACCTCTGCCTGAGATCCACTGCCAGACAGAATAGACAATAAAGATCCCGACAGGCCAATGGTCTGATTCAGTATAAGGCAGTTTTCTGTGTTTGTGTAAAGAAACAGTCTTGATGTGTGGGCTCCATTTCAAAGGAGAACAGAAAGCGAGACACACCCCAGTGTCTATAGAAGAGCTGCATTGTGCAAAAAGCAAAGGAAGACCCTTTGCATTTCACCTGTGGGGAAGAACTCCGTCTGGTATCCCATATGTCTGCACTGGGGTAACATTAGCCCAAGTGGCTTGGCCATCCTATAGACAGAGGCATAATTTTTTAGCCCCGAGCCTGTAGCATCAAGACATGTCTAAACACACAAAAGTAGCAAATAAAAAACCAAAACATAATAATTCTTGAATTTTCAACTATCATTTATATTGCCTCTGTTGTAGAAATATCCCTGTCTATAGACCATTCCCTTGCCTTGTAGGCAAAATGTGTGTCCTCCCTGGGTCACTTGAATCCATGTGAAACAATGTAAAAAAAATACATCTTACATGCAGCTGAGGTGCTTTTCCAGGATACATTTGCAGCAGTTTAGTATCTCCTAAATTCCGCAATGTTTCTATCAGTTCTTCTCCCCAGGGAAAGCTGTAATAAATATTGCTTCCTCTTCTGCCTTCTTCACCATGATAGTCACTACTGCTGAAGTTGGATGGGCTCATTGCAAACTAGGGACCAGAGAGAGATCTATCAACATACCAGTTAAGTCTATATTAGGTTTAATCACTATGTAACTGGCATAAATAGGTGTATTTCTGTGGGTAGCTAAAAAGTAATGGTCCTTCTGTTCCACCTGACAGAAAGGTGCACACCCATTAACTCTAGAAATCCAGTCAGAAAAAGATAAATCTATAAGATTTTTACTAATTACAAATTCTTCTGTGATGTCATGGAACTCAATACAAAAACAATTGCTTTTCATTACACAAAATCAAAGCTGCTCCAACTTTAGGAACTACAAGTGGAAATCCGCAAAGTCTTGCTGGAGATATCTTACTTCCCACTCCCCTACTATTTCCTCTTTCCTGAAAGCCCCTTCTCTCATCCTAGGGTTGCCAACTTGGAGATCTCTTGGAATCACAATGGATCTCACAACTATGGAGATCAGTTCCCTTTACCGGTGTCACCTCCAAGTTGGGAAATTCCTGGAGATTTGTGGGTGGAGCCACAGGAGGGTGAAGTTTGGGGAATAAAGTGACTTTAACGCTAGAGTCCACCCTCCAAAAGCAGCCATTTTCTTCAAGGGAACTGATCTCTGTCCTCTGGAGAGCATTTGTAATTCCAGGTGATCTCCAGCCCTCACCTGGAGGCTGGCAACCCTAGTTCCCCTGGAGGAAATGGCTGCTTTGGAGGGTGGAGTCTATGGTATTATATCCTTCTGAGGTCCCTCCCCTCCTCAAACCCCACCATCCCCAGGCTCCACCCACCCCAAACTCTAGGAATTTCCTAACCTGCAGTTGGCAACCCTGTCTCGTTCCCATGCAACAGCCAACCTATATTTATCTGACCATCTGTCTTAAGTCCCCCCCCCCGGGCCAGCAGCCTCTACCTAGGAAAACCATGACCCAGTTATGTGGTGCCTGCCACTGGGCCAGGCCCAGTTGCATTGTAGGGAACCCTCAAGGACTTGTGGGGGGTACCTCACTTTTTCCTGTATCCCCCTACCCACACTGTTTCCTCTTCCCCACCTCCTGGCAACCCCCATACCCTTTCCTCTTTAACTGTCTCATTCTCTCCTTCTCAGCCATTCACCAACCTACCGTTTATTTGCCTCCCATTTTCAGCTTTATTTATTTACTTCATTTAAGGGACCACAATGGGGAACAAAGCAGTTCATTACATTATTCTCCTTTCCTCCTTTTTATCCACACAAGAACCCCGTGGGGTAAGTTAGGTTGAAAGTATGTGTCTCCCAGACCCTACTTTGAAGTCCCCACTGCCCAGCTGCCTCTCTCCTCCTGAGCTAGCTGAGTGGGTCTCATGTGTGCTGGTGGAGACCCTAAGACTGATGGCCCTGGGTAACTCTAACTTCCATGCTGAGGCCAAGTTCTAAGGAGTAGCTTAGTCCAGCCATCTCTTTTCCTAAATACATTCTAAAACAAATGAAATGAATATTCTGAATACCTTTCTCCACCACTGAAGGCGCTGACGTAACCAGTAATCCAACCACTGTCCTGCAGTTCTAGCAGAGCTGTACCACACAAGGGAAGCCATTGTCCTTTCACCTGTTCTTTAAGCAATAGTAAAGGAAGTAGCACAAAATGCAAGAGATTATTTCTCTTTCCAAAACTGCATGAGCATGTATTGACAAGGCCTTATGACTATCTAGTGAAGGGAAAAGCTTGTATTACTGTACCTCACATGACTGTCTTCTTCATTATTTTTAACTGGCTGGAAACATACACCAACCTGAGCTACTCCAAAAGGCAGCCTCTTGTTTACCAATTCCAGGCAATTAACATATTGCTGTAATGCACCTGTCAAAGAAGAATAATTGGCTTCACCATTTCTGGCTAATATTACAATTTTAATGGATTAATAAAATTCCAGTTTAGAAGGGAAAAGAGGAAGCCTCAGGGACACAGACAGAAATGCAATGGCTTTTCTTTATTTACACAACAAACTTTAATGACAATTGCCTAGTTACACTATGTCCAAGTTACCATTGTGAATTACATTAAGTGTTAAAACATTTGCAGTGCCTACATTTACAGGATAGTTAAGAATCACACACATTTCAGCCTTCTTCACATTTTTTACTGAAAGTTCCCAAAGTAAGAATAGATGATAATATAGCCATACAATCCAGTGTTCATCCATTTAGAAATCTTAGAATTTCACAAGTTAGTATACTACCAAAACAGCTTATCTACAACGGTGGCACTTTAAGGTCTGGAACAGAAAAAAAGGTAGCTCAGCTCAGCTCAGCTCAGCTCAGCTCAACTGAACTCAACTCCACTGAAGCTAAAATTTCAGGATTGCCACAGCACCCATACACTAACAGACACTTCAGCTGGAAAGAGCCATAATAATTACGCATGAACAAGCCTTTTAAGTGTTACAACCTTGACAATGTTGGTTGTATAGGAAACCCCCACGGAGACATTCTGTTGCCACTGTGAATGTCTCTGTATTTGCAGCAGCAATGGCGTCGCAACACTGAAACTATATCAAGAAGTATATGGGCAGGAGAACACTTGCCTGATTCTTGAACAATCTTGATACTGTTTTGATATTTGAAGTTATTAGGCTGTATCTAGACACAGAGATTCTCCACCTCCAGGATTCCTGAGGTTAAAGGGGAGCAGAAGGAGAAGAGATAGTAACCAGTCACTTCTCCCATTAAGCCTGGATCCAGCTCTACCTGAGAACTGTCATCTGTACAGGAGCCAGAAAGAGAAAAGGCAGTAGCCAAGTACCTTTCCCTAATGCCTTGCTCAAGAAGACACCACCAAGGTGCCAAGCACTTTTTAAGTTCTACTGTAATTGGTATTTGAATTAGCTACTACAATAAGCTAATTTTTGACTGAAAAGTGGCATAAAAGCACACAAAATAAGGAAGAGCATGTGTGTGTTTTTTAAAAAAAAACCCTTAAAACTGACCATGAAGAAGGCTACCACGCAGCATCCCAGACACCTTCAGCATCTTCATCAAAGAGGCCAACAGTTCTTGCTTGCTCAGGTCCTCATTCTCTAATACTTCCCAAAGGGTTTTTGAAGGCATCACTCTCAAGTCCTCCCCTAGTGGTGCCTCAACAGCCTCTGAAGAGTCATGTACTGGGGTATCAACTGCAAACACTTGTTCTCTAAACACAACAGTGGTCTCCCACCACTGAGCAGCCAAGTTCTTCCTCAGCTCCACCCCCAGAGGCCCAAAGCCCAGGTGGCTTCCCTTCCGGTGCAAGTGCCAGGTGCGCTGCTGGGGTGCCTCCCATCTTCTCAGGAAGTGCCTTCTCTCGCAGATATCCAGGAGTGCTTCTGCAGCCTCACTGTGCTGCTGCTTAGCATTGCTGTACGAACCTGTGTGGAAACGCACCTTAGCAAACACGAGAGTGGACGACCTTCCAAGAAGCCCTGACCGAACACCTGGGAACTCCACAGGCAACCTGAGATTCTGTGCATACATCCAAGGGGCTCCCACAGGAAGCCTGCGGTTATCCAGCCAACCCCTTCTAACTGCTTTTAAGCCCCTGGATCGTCCAAATTGCCTGACCCATAAAAACCACCTAGAGTCACGTGCTCCGATTCTGACCCTAAAACAGCACCCACAAAAAGATCCACTTAGCAGCATGTCGCTGAATAAAGCACATCCCGAGACACGCAGCGCACGCGCACCTTCAATGGCGAGCATTAACAGCGTAGGCGAAGGGTGGAGAAAGAAAGCGATGGTCCCTCTTGGACGCATGCGCATTTAGCCGAAAAGCCCTCTGCATAAGCGTCGCTCTTAGCCAGAGAATCATAGCATTGATAAAATTATAGTTATAGTTCCATTTCTACAAGGAACGTACGGGGTGGGGGCAAACAAGACAAACCATGTTGACATTTAGGAGCAGAACGAAGCCATTAGTTTGCGTTGTTTTCTTCCTGTTCCGGCGCGTCCGAATGGAAACGGGAGCTGAGGGCTGTTTGGATTTACTGTCTCCCCCCCCGTTGCTGATACGGAGGTTAAAATTCCAGAAAGTAAGCCGCGTATTAGTCTGTTCCATCAGAATTAGACAGGAGTCTTGTGACACCTTAATAAATAAATATTATCCTAGCGAGCGCTTTTGTGGACTAGATTCCTAATCCATGGATGCTGGATTGGAATAAAGTGTTGTTCGTCTTTAAAATACAAGCAAGACGGGGCCAAACACCCAGCCGGTCACAAATGAAACGCCACCGTTCACGGAGTCGGCAATGTCGTGCAAATAAGTGTAAGCAATATAAGGATGGGTGGTAAAGCGGCTCTCT
The DNA here is from genome assembly GCA_029375565.1 of Gekko gecko. Taxonomy (NCBI): domain Eukaryota; kingdom Metazoa; phylum Chordata; class Lepidosauria; order Squamata; family Gekkonidae; genus Gekko; species Gekko gecko. The sequence continues at coordinate 261,962,152 of JAPDNY010000002.1, forward strand.
TATGCACATTGTGCGCCTCCTGCTCAATCAAGTTCAGTATCCTTAAATTTTCTGGAAACATAGGCAAGGGGGTGTAATTTACCATCCTCCCCCTCTTGGAGGATCGCCCCCCCCCCATAGCAACATCGGAAGTCTACTTGGACAATGAATTTTTTAAGTTCATTCGGGTGGGCTAACACAGGTTCCGATGTAAACAGGGCTTTCAATTTGTCAAATGCCCTCTGGCACTGTGGCGACCACTCTAGTTTGGCCCCTGGTGGAGTGCATTCGGGTGGCTTCCCTTTGGTTTTCAATAAGTCAGTTAGGGGAAGGGCCACCTGGGCAAAGTTCGATAGGAACATCTATAAAAGTTCGCGAATCCGAGGAACCCTTGGAGTTGCTTCGTGTTTTGGGGGCCTCCCACCCTATCACATCTTTGATTTTATCAGGGTCCATCTCAATCCCCTTTTGGGATATGCGGTAGCCCAGAAAAGGGATCTCTGTTTTGTGAAATTCACACTTGGACAGTTTTGCAAACAGTTTATGCTTGTGCAACGTTTGTAACACTTCCCTCACCAGTTTCACATGGGATTTCAGGTCGGGGGAATATAAAAGAATGTCATCAAGGTAAACAAGGACCCCCTTAAACAAATACTTGTGGAGCACCTCATTAATCAAGTTCATGAAGACTCCCGGGGCTCCCTGAAGCCCGAACGGCATGACCAGGTATTCAAATTGGCCCAGAGGGGTGTTGAACGCCGTTTTAAATTCGTCCCCCTCCCGAATCCGGACCCTGAAGTAGGCATCACGGAGATCTAGCTTCGAGAAAACCTTCCCCCCAGCCACCGCAGCCAACAAGTCTTTTATCAGGGGCATGGGGTAGGCGTTTGTGTTGGAGACTGCATTCAAGCCACGATAGTCGGTGCACAGCCGCAACCCCCCAACCTTTTTCTTCCGGAAAAGCACAGGAGCCGCGAACGGGGAGGATGCTGGCCATATAAAACCCCTACTCAGATTTTTGTCAATGAATTTCCTCAGTTCCACTTTTTCTGAGGGGCTCATAGAATACAACTTCCCTTTCGGTAGTTTCTGGTTAGGCAAAATTTCAATCGCACAGTCTGAGTTCCTATGGGGGGGCAATTCGTCGGCTTCCTCCTCCCCAAAGACAGGGGCCAAGTCGTGATACTCAGGGGGAATGTCTTCCAGTTCGGCTTCCGCCACCCCCACCGTCACTAGAAGTTGCCCCCCCGTCATGGGTCCCCATTCATTCTTCCATAAGTGGGACTGGCATTTGTCGGAGATGAAATTCACTTTCCCTTCCCCCCATAGAACGTGTGGATCGTGATCAAAGAACCACGCGCTTCCGAGTACTAGGGGAAAGCGGGCAGACGGGGTAACAACGAAAGGCCTTTCTTCCCAATGCTGCCCAATTCCCACCCTCAAGGGCACAGTCTCGTATTTACAGGGTTCTTTCATGGTGGAACCATCCATCTGAGTAAATATCAAGGGGTCGTTTAGTTTAATAACTTTCGCCCCCAGTCCCGTCACTAGTGTGGGATTGATGAGGTCTCTCCCACACCCAGAGTCAATGAGAGCCCGTACTCTCACATGGGTCAATAGACCCGGGTCCATTAAAGTCACTGTAAGAAAGAAAAGAGAGGGGGTTTGCTCACCGGGGTTTGCGCCTGGGAGTCCGGGACCTGCTGTTCAGCGCTGTTCACAGCAGGTCCGTCTCGTTTCCCTGCGGCGCAGCTTCGCCATCGGATGAGTCGGATGCCTCGCTGAGCGGTTTGGCTTGCAGGGCTTTCGCCCCCCTCGGCTTTGCCACCGGTTTCGGCGTGGAGGTGTCGAACTTCTTCTTGGCTCCCTTGGGCACTCCTGACGATGCTGATGCGGTCTGGCAGTTCGCGGCGAAGTGGCCCCCTTCTCCGCATTTGAGGCAAAGACCTTGCTTCATTCGAAGTTCCCTCGTACCATCCCTCGGTTTTGGATTCGGGGTAGGGGGTTTCCCCCTCGCTGCCGGCGCAGGGCCGCTGTTGGCCATCGCTGCGGCATCATCTAGTTTGATGGTTTTCAGCTGGTTCTCCATCGTGATGGCGGCTTGTATCCATCCCGAGAGGGTGTCTGGGTCTTGGGTTTTGGTGACTTCTCGTCGGATCTCCGCGTTGAGTCCCAACTTGTAGTAGTCTACGAGGGTCCCATCTTGCACCCCTCGGATTTTAGCCGCACACCTACGGAACTCCGCCATGTAATCTCTCACCGATCTCGTGCGTTGCTTGAGGGCTCGGATCGCTGCCTTTGCCGCTTTGTTAGAGTTCGCGTCCTCGAATTGTTCTTTCATGGCCCACATAAAAGAATCGATTTCTCTCAACTCACACCCATCAGCCTGGTGAAGTCCCACATACCAGTCAGCGGCCGCTCCCTTCAGGTGGGCTGCTATGACATCGACCATGCGCTCTTCGCGCTGGAATAGGTGGCCCCAAGTCTCGATAAACCTCTCGGCTCTCACGAGGAAGAACGGAAACTTCTCGGGGTCTCCGTCAAAATCTGCATCCAGTAGTTCCGCAGGTTTCGGTGGCAAAAACCCCCAAGGTCGAGGGGGTGGCTGCCCCGGCGGCCCCTGCGGCCCTGGCCCCGCGGGTTGATCCGGAGGGCTGGCCGGTACGTTCTGCTGGCCTTGATCCGGCGCCGGGCGTTGATCCTGGGGAGCTTGGTCTGGTGGCTCCTCTCGCCTTTGTCGCTCACGCTCCTCCCGGATGCCCTCCGCGATCATCTGTGGGATGCGGGCGAGGGATTCATCTAGGAAGCGCATCAGGCGGTCTTGGCTCGGTTCCCCACTCCACCTCCGTCTTACCACGGCACCTTCCAGGCTCTCGGAGTCTCGGCCAGTTTCCTCCAGGGCTCCCGCCGTAATCAGTCTGCGGACCGATCTTTCGGGGTGGCCTCCCCCCACCGATGCTTGCGGGGTTCCAAACCATGTCTCGTGGGTTTCAGCCAGGGGTTTCACCCAGTCTCGTCTACGCCCGACTCGGGTGGTCACCCCTCCGTAGGCCGCCCCATATGGATCCCCGTAGGGCCCTCCAAAGTCGTACTCCGGACCCCATTGTCCCGGCACATATGTGTCAGGGGTCTCTCTGGGTACGTCCTTCCCGGGAGGTTTCTTCTCCTTTTTCTTTTCTTCTTCAATCGGGAGAGTGTCTTCTTCACCGCTACTCATTTTGGAGTTGCGGGTTTCTGACCAGTCCCGAAGTTGATAAAGATTCTGAACAAACTGTCAGAAGCCCTAACTTAGTCAGCAAAACACCATGCCTTGCGGTTCAAGCAAGAATAGCATTTATTATAGAGCTGCAATAGAAAGGTCACTGAAGCAGGTACATTGTTCAGAATGACTTGGTTACAGAAAGCAAGTGGTTATACCGGGAAGGGGGTGAATGGGGACCCCCCCTTCTACCAATCAGGGAATAACATGCAACTGGGAATCGAAAGTTACTACGCTAATGAAGTTCCCAACGCCCCCATTATTCTCAGGAAAGCCGGAGCTTTGAAAGCGATAGTAAAGCTCGCAGCTTGACTCCTCAAGGTCAGAATGTTCAGTCTGCGAGAGATAGGGGTTACCAGATACACATTCCACTCTCACACCCTAGACAAAAATCAACACCCCTCGGATTCCAACCTCCCGCCTGTCACGCCATTATGGCGCCCATTGCCATCCTCCCCTCCCCTCCATCCATCATGGCAGGGCTACCTGACAGGCGGCTTTCAGTTGGGAACCGGAAATTAGCGTTGCGTACCCATCTCTACCATCATTTTGGCAAGAGTGTGGCCATGTAATTGTTAGCATGGTAACGCAGCCTGTGTTAAGTATGAGACTCAACAAAGGATTCAGCTTCAAGTGATTTCAGCTTTATTAAACAGCAACTGTAAGTCAGGAGCACAGACTGAACACACACAACAAGGGAAGCACAGCTCCTTCTTTTAAACTCTCCTGGGCTGTCAAAGCCATGCCCATTACAAGTTAAAGACCAATCAGAATACAGGGATAAAGGCCAATCAGGACCGTTCCCTCTTTGCAACAATATCACTCAGTGATTGGGTAATTACACAGGTTTTGCAGAAACCGACCAATAGCAACGCGACATCTGAAGAGCCACATTCAGACTCAAGCTTAACATGTGAATAGATAGGAGCGATTCACATTCAGTACATAACAATGTGTTTCCATGTAAGTGAGCTGAGCTTGAGATTTCAGCGTTCCCTGAGCACTGGCTGTGTGGATTTGATGATACAATGGAAACGGTCATTAACAACATTTATTCCCCCCCCCCCAGCTCGAGATGCGTTTACTGTACTTCAGGACGATTTCAGGATATTGATTCTGCAATCCAATGCACTGGATTGGTTTCAATGGTCTTAGACTGCATAGGATTGCACTGTTTAGGTGCATGAATACAGTGAACCATCTGTGTTACACCGTTACTTAATTATTCTGTTTGTTTGTGGCTTTTGGATAACACATGTGAGCTGTGAATATCCTCTACCTACCTATTTCAACCATAGGCATCAAGATCATGATATTATTAGAGAGCTGTAAACCTCTGACTGTAACCCTGGGACCCCCATCCAAAATGTGGGCATCATAAAACAACAGTTTATCTTAACTCCTGCTAAAGAGGATATTATCAATATATTGTAGTTACTGTAAGATGTTACTTTTGAGTACCACAACACAACACGCAGCTCAAGGGTGTTAATAGTGGGCTGTTGTAGTAGTAATCCTATTCCTGTTGCATTGTTTATTGGCTATCTTAGGCGGCCTGACTTGTTTTTATATTTCGTACTCTGCCTTAAGTCTCAGTGTGAAAAGTGGGCTACAGATGAAGTAAACCAATAAATACATTGCAGGGCAGTCATGTCACTTAGCTTAAGTTCCCCATCAAGGTTGAAGTATGAGGATATAACAAACATTATCAAATAATATAAAATACATGCATTTATTACAAATTAGATAAAACTATTTTGTGTCTTTCTCTCTTGGTCCAAGGCAAGTATATTCTCATGCAATTTGGAGCCAATAGCAAGTAAAAGTGTCAGTCACTTTGCTTCCCATGTTCTTCTGCCAGCTCCAGATGGGCCTGTTTGCCTCCTCTTTGAATGCCAAGTACTCCCAGTTTTATTCACTGGCTGGGGTGGATACCTACTCAGCAAGGGATGTTTTTCAGTTGACGTGGCAAGAAACCCAGTTTTATGCCTTCCCCCAATCCCTTTAGCTAGGGAAGGTTCTCTCCCAAATTCAGATGGACAAATTCTACTGCATTCTGATTACACCCTTCTGGCCAAAAGGTTGTGGTTTCCAACACCCCATGGCCTGTGTCCAAAGGTTGCCACCACATGCCTCTGCCCATGGTGGGAGACCTGCTTCACATAGGGCCTCTCTTTCACCACGATGCCCAGTCCCTATGCCTGTCAGCCTGGCTGATATATGTAACCATTAGTGTGGTCTGACAGGGTGGCATAGGTACTGTTGTCTTCCAGACGATCCTTGACAAGAAAGCTTTACGCTATCAAATGGTATAGGTTCTCCTACAGTTTTTCTATGCAGGCAAAAATCCCTCCTTCCTTCCTTCCCCACTGTGTGTGATCCTTGTGCTCCCTGGGTCCTTCCATGACAGCAACAAAAGGACTGAGGAAAGGAGTTCTCTCCCTGCCTTGTCACATGCTGGATGGGCAGGAAAGAGCTGGCCCATGAGGGGAGGGGGAAAGCACTCTGAATCTTCTAGAGAGCTTTTAGAGTAGATCTGCATGGCAGGCCTGCACAAGTGTCATCCCCTGTATGCCTGCACAGAAGACCACTTGATGAACAACAGTTACAGGTAAGTGCAACTGTTTTTATCCCATGCTCAGCAAAAGCTTACAAAATAATACATGACTTTTATTATTTATTTGTGCATACAGCACTGTCAGGTACAAAACGTACCATCAAAAAAACAAACCCAGACCACCTGCAGTCTTACAATATAAAATAGACAGTGGGCAAATACTGGAGAGGGAAAGGAGAAACAACCGTTGTCTGTTAAAATAATCACCAGACATGTAGTCTCACCAACAAGTACAGGTACATAAAACTTGGCTATGCTTGATGAGAACTGAGATAGTCCCGTGATCAAAGGAAAAGGAGAAACTTGAATAAGACAGATGGAACCACAAACTTGTGCAGTGAGGGAGTTTCACACAGAATGAGCAGTGTGGTGAATGTGCCCACTCTGGCCAGTGGGCCCCATTTCCACCCTGCCTTCCTGGTTCTTTCTCAGACCTGGAGAGGCTTTTCTTCCACTCTTGATAGCACACCGCCATCACCTGACCTTTTGCCGGGGTTACCCACTGGGAGGGTCAGGACTCCCAGCTTCCCTTCCAAGTACTGAGGCCTTGCCTCTGTGTCTCCTGCTGCCCAGTGTCTGGTCACCATGGGGACAATTTACAGCCTTATGCATGCTTGAAGGAATGGCCACTTGCCAACTGTCTGCTTTCCTCTTGGCACTCCTTTTAAAATGGTGTGTCTGAGTCACTGGAGGTCTATGTGGTACAGAAAATCACTTCCAACATCAAAAGTTATAAAGTAGTTATTAAAAAGAAAAAGTTTACAAGCATACTTTTGGCACAGCAACAAACTGAGCAAGTGAAACCAAAAGAAATGGGTAAAATGCTAATCCTCTATCCCTTAAGTCTATACATGCCCTATCAGATGTTAAAATAGGACAGGCTTTTTAGCTTAGAAGTCTAGATCTCTACAGAGTCACTATTACCTTGAAGCTTTCTCCAACTCTTTAGCCCAGCACATGGACAAAACATCTGTCTAGTCTAGGAGAGGTCTCTGTGTGGTCATGGACTCTGTACCCAAAGAAAAGAGACCTCCTTCCTGCTGCAAGGAGTTTTTATCGGTTTCCAGGCCAGGTCAAAAAAGCATTTCCTGGAGATCTCCACCCAGAGAAAAAAACCTTTTAAAATGCGAAGTGGAGGTTTTGCTAATTTCAGACCTCCCAGGAAAAATGCATTTCTTCACAGGCATCAAGGGAGAACAAGGTGGAATCTTGCTGAAGAGCAAGGCATCTTCTGGCTGCTGATGGTGAGAGAGGAAGGAGCAGAAATTCTTGGTGAGGACATAGCAAGAAACATGAGCCAAAACACAGGGTAAAATCAAGTCTAGATCTCTACAGAGTTGCCATTACCTTGAAGCTTTCTCCAACTCCAACTCTTGTTGGAGAGCCAGTTTGGTGTAGTGGTTAAGTACATGGACTCTTATCTGGGAGAACCAGGTTTGATTCCTCACTCCTCCACTTGCACCTGTTGATGTGACCTTGGATCAGTCACAAGCTCTGGCCCAGCTATTCTCTCAAGGACAGTTTGTGTTAGAGTTCTCTCAGCCCCACCTACCTCACGGGGTGTCTATTGTGGGGCGGGGAAGGGAAAGGAGTTTGTAAGCCGCTCTGAGATGCCTTTGGGCAGTGAAGGGCGGGGTATAAATCCAATCTCCTCCTCCTCCTCCTCTTCTTCTTCTTCTTCAGATCCTTGTGCTGGAGATGAAAGCCAGTATAGGGATCTGAGAAGCAGCATTGCATGGTAAATGATGTGGGCAGCAGTTTTGAGTAGAACTGAGAAATGTGCTATATTCCAAGCAGAAGATAATGAGAGCATGAGTTGGCATTTTAGCTGGGAAGTGGGCAGACTTCTGCAATGAGTGAGAAAGAATGTGTCAATTGTTATTTTGCCTTTCTCCCATCCCAAAAGACGACCTTTTCAGTAAGTAGATTGAAAATGCTCATGGACTTCCTTGGCCACCCTTTCTCTGTCAGAGCAGTCTGAATGATGAAGTCACAAATTCATGGTGAGACTGATATAACTCAGTTTTCTAACAGTTCAGATCCAAATTTCAGTTCTAGGATCAGACACACTTGTAGGCATGAAGGAATGAAAAGACATAATTGGATTTCCCAGCAGGGCTGCATTCTATCCAGCTACTCATCCCTTCCTACCTTTATGTTGCAGACACATTATAGTCCTATTGCGTTAACGATTACATATAACACACATTCCAGAGTATGCTAATTGTATATGCAAATTAATTTACATGTATTGCATGTTTTTCACAGAAAGATGTTTTAACTGTGATTGTTTGGAAGCTATTGATTTTAAAGGTGAAAATAGGAACACTACCCAAACAGGGTACTGTTTTGGTTTTGAGAACTGTACCTTTAACACTAAGGACTTCCAAGAATTAAGCATGCATCCCTTTGTCCTACTGCCCCAAAGTGTTACTAATCGGTAAACTAAATGTAAAATGATGTGTTCTCTGTTCTGCCAGTGTCAACAATTCTGTTCTGGCACAGCCTGACTTATCAGCAATCCAGTGGAAATTTCCATTAGGCAACACTTGCTAAAGCATCTTTATAACCTATGTCCTTTAGGTAGAGCTTAACAATGAAGCAATATTAAGCCTGCTCAGCCCGTTATGGAGAAAAATCAGCCACGTGTCAGGTTCAACAGCAAGCAAGTCCAGGCACTCTTCACAAAGAAAGATATGCTTTATTGGAATACAAGTATGTTGCCACTGGTAGCAGAGTTATTGTCAGGAATACCCCACCAGACATGAAAGCCTACAGATATAGTATGATGCAGTAGCTCAACTAGCAAATGAAAACTGAGCGCGCACACGGGAATTCTCCCGGCGGGAGTTTACATAATGAACGGGAGAACAGCCCCCTCCTTCCCACTATCAAAAGGCAAGAATATTTCCACCAGCTGGGAAGACATGCCTTCGCCTCTTGTTCAAGGTCACTTAGATAGCAGTCGGCGGCAGAGAGTTCTCCCAAAGCGAACTATGCTCATGTGTGCAATCTAATTAAAACAAACAATGGAAACAGTGTCTAAGGCAAGACAAGTGAAACATGGCAGTTTATCTGACACCATGTTCTAGTTGAATAATCCTAATTGCCCCACTGCAGAATCCACTGTGTGACAGACCGGGACCACAAGAGGCAGCAGTTATGAAGACATTGGGGACTATGTAGCACTTCTCAGCTAAAGAAAACCGATGTAATACTTTCTGCCCCAAACACTCTTGAAATAAAAAACTTAGAAGCCACAGGTACCTGTGGAAATCACAGAATCAAGTAGATCTGTGCATAAAGATTTGGTACCTGGGATTCTACAATACGCTTATGTTATCACATCGCATCTCACAGGCTTTTGGTTATTGAGACTTGAATGGAAGAAAGATTCAGTGAGGTGTTTGTCTCTCAAAATTGTGCCAAAAATACTTTGTACACTGTGTAGGATGTAAACAGAAAATGCTTTTCCCTCCTCCAAAGGGTACTGCATGAAGAGTGATCTCTTTTTCCAGCAGTGATGTTGATGTTTCTAGGCTAGGCAGCAGGGCAGTGAAATCTAGATGGGTCTGTGCACTCAGGAGATTCCCCAGACAGAGAAAAAATTGCTTAAAGGAAACCAAACCACAGACTGTCACTGGGCATAACATCCCCGCTCAAGAGCCAGTGTATAGATCAAGTATCAGTTGCATAAGAGAGGGAGGGAAGAGCACTGACACTTGAGGATGAGTATAGTGCTACATGTCTCCTGACCCGTCTTCTCTCCCCTTCACTGAAGTTCAGGACACTAATCTTTTATGATCTGCTATAGCTGGAGCTACATGTATTGTGAAAGAATCTGGATCAAGGACAAAGCCCTTAACAGCTTAGTTGCACCACTAAGGCTTAACAGTTGGATGGCTTCCTACCCAGTGGTTAGTACTGTGGTACTAGGCTTCTCATGTTCAAGCTACCCCAGAGCTTGGTGGTGGTGGAAATTGCTGTCAAGTTGCACCTGACTTATGGCGATCCCATAGGATTTTCAAAGCAAGAGACATGGTCTGCCATTGCCTGCCTCTGTGTAGCAACCCTGGATTTCCTTGGCGGTCGACCATCCATATACTAGTCAGGGCTGACCCCGCTTGTTTTCCGAGATTTGATGAGACTGGGCTAGCCTGGGCTTAGCGGTGTTAAACTGTCCCAAACAAGACTCTACAAACTTCTTTAAAACCAAGCAATATGATACAATAAAACAAACATTTATTTATTTACCTTATTTATAGTCTGCCTTTCTCACTGGGACTAAAGGCAGATTATAAAAAGTGAGTCATTACAATCAACAGGATGGGGCATTCAATAAACAATGAAATAGGATTTGGGTTGTAGAACCAACCAGAAATCTAAAAAGCAGAATTGAAGCAATGCATAAGTGTTAACATGATACACAAAATGATACAAGATCACACACTAGGACCCTACTTACAGCAAACTATACCCTAAAGATCTCCAGTGTGGTACCTATGATGCTGTAGGGCCAGCCAACACTTTTCTGGTGCCCCCAAGAGTTTTTAGAAAGTGGCCAGGGCCAGGTGAGGCTTTTGTCCAGCCACTGCCGTTTTGATTGGCTGTGCAGTTTTTAAATACATTGATTGGGCTGCAGCTGCCACCACAGCAACAAGGATCTTCACTTCCAGGACATTCAGTTGGTGACCTAAAAGTAGCAGTTCTCTTACAAAGGAATTTCAAAGGGAGATTAGAACAGAAGACTGCTGAATTGCAACTGATAATGAAGCTCAAGACAATGCATCCACCTAGATTGAATCAAGACCTAGGTTTCCTGTCTCATTACCTATGCTGGTTTCTCCATGCCTATTGCCCCTCTGCGTATCTCACTTAAATCCAATCACGCCTGCTATTGTCATTCTCCTGCTAATGTTATTTGGCATCTGAAATCTTTCCACTTTCCAATAAATAGGACAGATGGACTCCCATTCTAGCTGTATCTGAAGAATTGAGCAGTGACTCACAAAAGCTCCTACCCTGCTACATATTTTGTTAGTCTCTCAGATGCTACTGGACTCTTGCTCTTTTCCACTGCTAAGGATCTTTACTGCATGACTGAAGGTAAACTATGACAGCCATTTTGCGGCTGTGCCCACTGGCCTGTGTTAGAATTCCAGAGGTGCCCACAGGCTCAAAAAAGTTGGAGACCCCTGCTATACACAGTAGTATACACCACAGTCCTGAATAATTTGTCCAGCTTTGTGAATCATTTGGTGCAGTGGTACCCTATTGCCCACACTGAAAAACCCCCTTGAATTTCAGTTTTGCATAGTTTGTGGAAAGCCTGAAGAGTGGGAGCCTTCATGACCTCCTCAGGTAGACTGTTCCACCAGGTGGGGGCCGCAGCAGAGAAGGCACATGTACAGGCAGTTGTTGATTTTGCCTGTCTGCAGGGTAGTACCTGCAGAAGATGCTGTTCAGATGAGCAAAGGTGTCATGGTGGAGTATAGGGGGGGGATGGTCTTGCAAATAGACCCTGAAGGTCTTTCTATGTGATAGCCAATACCTGAAATTGAGCCCTGTAGCTGATGGGCAGCCACTGGAGTGGCTGCAGAATGGGAGTAATATGCATGTTCCATCTAGCTTCTGATAGTAGCTGAGCTGTGGCATTCTACACCAGATGGAGTTGATTTTGAAGGAAGAGCAATGTACAGTGCATTACAGTCTCCATGTCACTGTGGCATGGATTCAAGAGCTAGGCTGAGTTGGCAGAACGCCTTTTTTTGCAACTGTATTAGCTTGTTTCTCCAGCTGTATTGTTTGGTCCATTTTATCTATTGAATTGTTTTAGTTGGTTTTATGACTGTTACAATTGTTATTTATGGTTTTATCTTCCATGTAAGCTGCCCTGAGCCTGCCTTGGCGGGGAAGGCAGGGTATAAATTGAATAAATAAATATAACCCCAGGGCTCTTAACTGAATCAGCAAGGGTCACATGAACCCTTTCCAATGTGGGAGGCATATCTTTCAAGACCTCCCAACTTCCAGCCAGCATTACTTCTGGTAATTGTTAGTGTCTTCCATTTTAAATTATACCTACAGCTTCAAATTGTTTTAAATCTGTGCATTAATGAACAAAGTGATAGGTATGAGGTTTAGCAAAGTAACTAGTAGTAATAATCATCAGGCAGGGTTGGGTTTATTGGTGTTGGAATGCCCTGATCCAGTTAAGAAAATAGGTTTTGCTAACCCAGACTGTAAGGAAGGACACTGTATATGTAGGTAGATGTGAACACTGTACAAAAATGATGCTGATGGATATGCTTTTACTATGGCTTAATTATGCCCTAGTTCACATATCTAATGGTATTCAGCACTAGAACAAAGAATTAAAGATGCACAGTTTTTTGTAATTTTATGAGTTTTAAACTAAAGAGGAATGTGATAAACTAGCTCAAGTCCAAAATATATTTGGCCTGATTTAACAACAGTGCTAAGGGCCTCTGATTTAACTGCTTGAACAACCAATACTTATTTGTGAACTGTAACTAGAGATAGATTCAGGTGGGTAGCTGAGTTGATTGTTAATACCAACAAAATTTTATTCAAGGTATAAGCTTTTGTGTGCAAGCACACTTCTTCAGATACCTTAAATGTGCTTGTACATGAAAGCTTATACCTTGAATGAATGAAACTTTGTTGGTATGAAAGGTGCCTCTGGATGCAAACTTTGTTCTGTAACTAGAGATGCTTAGATATATCTGATCTGAAAATATGCCTGACAAAACTTTAAATACACATCAGAGAATTTCTGCCAAAGGTGGTAAATCCAATCTAGAGCTGGCGTTTTAAACTTTAAAGTTCTCCAAGACTGCTTTTCCAAGGCAAAAGGGGGGAGTGAGAGAGATGTCACAGACAAGTGACATTACGTAAGAACCAATGTGTGTATATTGAAGGTCTGCCTGGTTGTCTCTGGTCCTTGTGGACTGCCACTCGCCCTGGGTTCTGCTGGGCTTCTTTGAACTGCATTGGTTCTGCTGAGCCTGCAAGTCTTCCCGTAGCTTGTTTGTTCTATGGGGGTTCTCCAATTTGACATTGCTTGCCTACATTAGCTTGTGATTCTGCTAAAGTTCCCTAGCTCTGCATTGTTACCCACTGAGCTTCATGGGTGTCTAATAGTGCAACCTAATGCAGAGTTACTCCAACCTGAACCCATTTCTTTCAATAAACTTAGACTGGAGTAACTCTGCATAGGACTGCACTGTAAGCCCCTTATCCAAGTTTTGCACTATACTACGTTAAATCTCTATCTTTGCAAGTTACAGCATCATGAAACTAACCTGTTTTTGGGGGGAACACTGAAGGGGCTCTTCAATAAATAGTTGATTCCTTTGCTAATATTAATATCCAGCCGGGGAAAGCAGTACTGCAACATGATCTCCCACAGTGCTTTCTTGAAAAGGAAAGATTGCAACCAGATCAACTTTTGGAGGTATGTATCTACATCTTTGCTATAAGTAGGTTAGTCACTATGCAGAATGAGCTGTGCCGTTATACCATTCAAGAGGACATTCTGTGTCTGCAAAGCCAAAACCAACAGTTTTACAAAAAAACTTTGAAAGCTTCAGTGGATAGTGCTGAGAAGATCCACTTGTGTGGAGATGGTCAAAGTTGGCCTGTGGTCCATATTAGTTTCCCAAGATGGACTTTGGCCCACAAGATGCTTTCTGGACTGCAGTTCTAGGTAGCATGTTGGTTCCTTATTAGGGAAGCTGCTTGCTCCTGCAATGTTAACCTGATCCCTACATTTGGGGGGCTAGCTACCATCCATACTCACCTCAGCACACTCCTAGCCTTTTCAAATAGGAAGCAGAGCTGACTCCAGAGGATGGAGAGGGAAGGCCCCTCTACCTGCCCCAAAAGTGATGTCATTCTCATACAGCACCCAGAGGCAGAGTTTAGAAGGTTCTTGGTTTACAAACCCAACCCTCTTCTGGGCTAAAGATGGTCTTGCCCAAAGCCCCCCAAATCCTGAAGCTGGGATTTGTCTATATTTATCCTTGGAGCAACAATACTCCTCCTGTGAAGAATGAACAGTCTCACGGTAAGCTTACTGCTAAAACTAACTACTCCACAGGTCACAGAAACTAATCATCCAATGAACCACCAGTTAGAATGCAGCTGCCAGTCTCTACACCAGGAAGTGAAACCTGTGCTGCCCTGTCCTTTTCACCAGTGCTGACACACACACACCACTCACAAAGTTCCCGAAAGACCCATTCCCCCAAGCCCCATTACTTACACTGAACTTTTCTGTCTTGTTTTCAAAAGCTCCCAGCGCTGGATTGAATTCCACTTTCCTTCTGCAGTGTCTCTCGAACTGGTAGCCAAGTTGTTAAGGAGTTTGAAGACTGGTTTAAGATATTTTGTACCTGAGGCTGAAAGCCCAAATACCATCCCCATGTCTTTTAAAGCTACTTGCTATCTCGAGTTCTGTCCTACTGTTATTTTCAAGTTAATGCATTTAAGTAACAGAACTTTTATGTACATGGAATTTGTTTTTGATCTGTGTTGAGTTTAATCACAGTGGGAGGTGGTTTTTTAGAGGGGGCTGGCTGCTGGTATATTATTCATTCTTAAGCACCAGTAATGTTTTTCTGTTGTTGTTGTTGTTCAGTTGCACAGTCGATTCTGACTCTTTGCAACCCCATGGACCACATCATGCCAGGCCCTCCTGTCCTCCGCCCTCCTCCTGAGTCTGCTCAATTCCATGTTTTTCTAGTAGCATACATTTTCAAATATACCTCCAACAAAAGATTTTTTTTTCCAGATTGTGTTGGGGATTCTTTACAGCACGCTTTCAACAAAAAACGAATTTCATCAGCACTTTTACCTTTTTTTTTGGCTTTGCCATTTTCTCTGATGTTTGATGTATCCCCTTCCCTTCCATTGCTCACCACTCCCCCCACATCAATATAACATGGGACTCCGCTCACATTCATTTCAGGGAGGCCAGAACAGGAGAATTCTTTGGTCCCCACCCCAGATAACTAGCCAGACATTCTAAATTCTGTTCCACGTCAGCAGCTACCTGATTGCATGTGGTGCATTAGTTACATTCTTTGGACGCTTCCCTATGTAAAATTCCCCCTGCAAAGAGAAAATTAGGACACAAACGGAATAGGCTGGGCTCAAACCCCACAGATTTTTTTTTTTGGCTTTTTAAAATTTTCCTGGAGAGTTCTTTTTAGAAGATCACAGTGGTACATTCCAGTCTACTGCCTTTGGATTCTGCCACTGCATTCTGTTCCATGTACAGACCAGACCACACTTTGAGAAACCCTGAGTCTCAATCAAAACTTCAGATGCTCACAAGGTTTCCTAAGAGCCACGCAGAAGCATCTTCCTGACTCCTGTACCAACTCAGGTGCCCATCACCATCTTTTTAAAGGTGTCTTAACCTATTTATGAGCAGGATACCAATAACTCACTCAAAACCATTCTCCCTAGTGAGTCCCATGCCCCCCTGCCCTTCAGAGTACCTGGATAGGATATATTCCGGGACCAAAGCCAACACTTTATCATAGCTCTCTTTATTTCCAAGTATGTCCTGACCCACAAGGGCATAGTCTTCAAAGTATTCCTTCACCACATTTAGTGACTCACTAAAAAGAAGAGGGAAAACATCAGTAACACACCTGGGACACCCAAACTTTTAACTCTTTGCAGAAGAGAGAAATTTGCTAGTCTTGCAGAAGTGAGAAAAGCTGCACTCATTGAAATTCCCTCCCTGGCATTTCATTTGCTCAGAAATCTAAACTGAAGCAAAGGGCCGTTTTCGTAGTTGTCCCTTTCCACACTGTGAGAATGCGGAAGGCTTTTAATACTCAATTAGTGCAAGGCTTTTTCTCACCTTGCAAATCAGAAGCAGAACAGCACTCATGGGTGCATGAACTACAGGTGTCCTTCTGGGCTACCAGGACAAGCCAAAGAGCCCCATCAATCTTTTCCCCAGAAAGCAGACACTGTTCTTGTTCAAGACTCAGTGGCAGAGCAAGTTGCTATCAAAGGCAGCCTCCCTTTGACATCCATGGCACCAACTTGCATTCTCTTTTCCATCAGATACCCACAAAGCATCATAGCCCTTCTCAAGCATAACTTAAAGATCTACATAAAAACTGAGGATGCATCCCTGAGCTCACACATGCCCCACTGTCTTCCATTGTCTCATTAACTGACCTGATGAATGGGTGAATGGGGTCAGAGAGGATCGCCTTCTTGATGGTCTCCTCACCGCCCTAAAGGTAAAGTTAACCTAGAATTTCATGCTCGCTTTTCTACTCAGAACTGGGAGTCAGTAGAACACTGAATCCCAAAGTGTCCTCTGTTCTTCTGCCTGGTCTGCAGTTTCCCCCATTTTTTTTAAGGCTGCTCTTTCTGGAGCATTCAAAGCTTAAATCCACATCAAAGCTAATGTGGCCTCATTCCCATTGACTCAGTGAAATAAGGAGGAACTAAGCTATCACTACAGCACCATAGCTAAGAGCAAGGCCAAGACCAGACCTGGCAGTGGTAATATATTCCATTATGTTGGCCTTGGACATTTACTGATGATACGGGCTGTGTCCAAGAAAGGTTCCAATTCCCAACACAGTTCAAGATCTTCATCAGGGGAAGTTGTTCCAACAGCACGGCTAACACTTTCACATCTGGTGAAACCTGTATAAACACCAGCCCAATTTGAAGATGCGGCCCCTCAACAGGAGATGCAAGGAGTCTGCCTGACAAGCAGATTTCCATTAAAAGCTTGAAACACATGGGAAGTTTTCAATTAATAATGCTGCATGTAGTTGGCTTTGCCTTCTGCAGTCAACAGGTGAGGGCTGTTACCAGTGGGCCTTGCTTGCGGACTTCCCTGTGGCATCTGACTGGCCGTTGTCAGAAACAGGAAGCTGAAGTACATGGGCCAGTGGTCTGAATCATCATGACTATCCTCATGTTCATAAAACAGCTCTAGCAATAGGTCTATCATGACCAAATGAATGCACCAAGATCAATTCCTGTTCCAATTCCTCATTTCCCGCTGCAGTACCCAAAGATCTGTTTCACTCACAGCAGTGTACTCTGACCAGCTTCATTCTTAGTGTATGATTGGATATGACCAATCAGCTTTGCAAACTGTGGAACATCAATCTCCCCCTCCCCAGTCAAATTCCAGCTCCCTCCATCCTGAAAGTACCACACCTTGACCAGAGTTAGATATTCCACTGCTGCAGAGCGGAGAGTTGTGGACCACTTCCTGACGGAATCATCACACACCCAGCAATGAACACCTCTACGTCCCGAGTACACCCAGAGGCGGTGCTTGATTCCAAAGTCCTCTGGAGGTGCAAGAGGGAAAGAGCAGAAAGCACAAACTTAGCATGTACTTCAGCATTTACAGTATATAGTGCTCGAGGCATCTTCACTGCACTTCACATACATTTTCTCAATAAGAACATAAGAGAACATAAGAGAAGCCAATGTTGAATCAGGCCAATGGCCCATCTAGTCCAACACTCTGTCACACAGCGGCCAAAATGTACCAGGTGCCATCAGGAGGTCCAGCAGTGGGGCCAGGGCACCAGAAGCCCTCCCACTGCTGCCCCCTCCAACACCAAGAATAGAGTGCATCACCTGCCCCAGACCGAGAGCTCCCATCTATACCCTGTGGCTATTATTGTACAAACAATAATTCTTTACAACAACCATGTAAGGTAGATTAGCATTATTGATCCCATATTGCAGATGGATGGGGCCCAGGCTGAGAGAATAATGGCTTACCAAAGGCTACCTAGTAAGCTCACAGCTAAGGAGAGACTGGAACCTACAACCTCCTGGCTCTCAGTCCTCATTCATTGCCCCTACACTACACCAGCCCCTTCACTGGTATTAATAATATGCATACAAATACTAATATCAGCAACTAATAAATACAAAAAATACTGAAGCATAGCAACATAAAACACACAACTATTTCACCATGTGGTATTAACTGCTACAAAATAGACTGAGGGAGAGAGGGAAGGAAACCGTGCAACTGTTTACAAATTTACAGAGAAGAGACAGCAATCTGCGGCTACCTACTCATTTTTATCGTACCCTTCCCCCGAGTAGCTCAGGACAAAATACATGACTCCTCTTCCTTTTTATCCCTACAATAGCCCTGTCAGGTAGGTCAGGCTGAGTGTGTGTGACTGACACAAGGTCATCCAGCAACCTTTATGAGAAAGTACGATTCTAACCCAGGTCTCCCAGGTTGTAGTGTAACATTCTAACTAACCACTACACCACTTTGGTCTGCAGAAAGAGGTGTAGGCCCAATCATAGTACCAAAGCAGAAAGAGATACAAAAGGGAGACAGGGAGGCCACAAAATAGGGGGGAAAGTTATAAAAGTAGGCTGAATACCCATCTACCCCAGATTAAGGGGCAGATGAGAGGGATGGGTTCGGTGCCCTCCAAGAAAACCATTCCAGTCTTATAATTCCTTTTCTGTACACAGCTGCAAGTTTTCAGGACTACAAAAAGCAGCATCAGCACAGGAAAAAACAGCTGTCTACATTCTCAGACCATGAACTAAGCTTTTACTGCAACTTGGGACCCACTTTAAATCTTTTACTGTAATATATCCATTCTTTTATGCCTTTTTCCTTTATTCAACAATTTCCCTGTAAAGCATCAGAACATATGGATGGCACTGAATAAGTATAATAATGAAAACGCCCCCCACGCCACACAGAGGAACAATATGGTTTAATGTTTATGTGTTGGACAAAGAATAGTAAAGGTTTCCCTTGCTCGAAAGCCAGTCGAATCCGATTCTAGTGGGTGGTGCTCATCTGTTTCCAAGCCGAAGAACCAGCGCTGTCCGAAGACTTCTCCGTGGTCATGTGGCTGGTATGACTAAACACCGAGGTGCACAGGACACTGTTACCTTCCCACTGAAGCGGTACCTATCTATCTCCTTGGGATTTCTTGCTTTAGAACTACTAGGTTGGCAGGAGCTGGGGCCAGAGGTGGGAGCTCACTCCATCATGCGGCACTGGGGTCTCAAACTGAACTACAGACCTTCCAGTCACAGCTCAGTGTCTTAACCTCTGAGCCACTATGGCCCCCCAGACAAAGAAGATGACCAGGGGTTTAATCCCCACTGACTGTGAAGCTTTCTCAGTGACCCTGGACCCATCATCCTCACTTAAGACTCACCTAACTCACAAGGTTGTTGGAAGGATGAAAAAGAGGAGCCGGAGCCATTACTGCTGCTCTGGGCTCCTTGGAGAAAAGGTGAGGTACAAACGTAGACAGAAAGATTCTGGAAGACACTCAGATTCCAGGTCTGGTACATCTCCATGGGAAGGCTTACTGAAGCAAACAGTCCAACAGCAGCCACTGTGCGCCCTAAGCCACTTACCCACAAGTGCCCAGTCTATAATGCGGATGGCTAGAGTCATGAGAGTCCAGCATTTGGAGCAGATCTCGGCAGATCTCGAAAGAGCAAGTGTCAGGCTCAATAGCAAGTAGATCCAAGCATTCTTCAAGTAAAGAAGAGCTTTATTGGAATACAATGCTGTAACACACAGTAATACGGTTATTGTCAGGAATGGTGGCACAAGCTGCTCAGGCAAAGCGTGACTGGCAAATGAACTTTCAGTGCGCGTGCGGGAAACTCCCGGCGGGAGATTACTTGATGATCGGGAGAACGAGTTGCCCCCACCCCTCGGTCTCACAGGACTGGAAAATTCCCTTAAACAAAGAATACTCCATAGCCTCCTTCCAAGGCCGCCGTGATAAGCCAGAGTGGCTGAAACCATTCTCCCACATTGCAGCTGGCAATGCTACGCAAGCGCACAAGTGAAAGACAAGATAGTAGACACAGCAGAGCACAATGAACTCATTGTAAAAATAACCCAAGCCTCAAGTCTCTGACATTCTGCCCTCCCCAAAATTCATCCCACCCTGTGAACAGGAACATATGCAGGGCCTTCAGGTTTGGTTGGGAATTTTCTGTGGAATTGTTTAATAAGATAGGGTGCACGAATGTCTGTAACTTTAACCCATTCTCTGTGTTGGGGACCAAAGTGAACCCATTCCACCAGATAGTGGAGTTGACCATGAATCATTTTTGAGTCCAGAATATCAGCCAGTTCGAAATTCTCACTGTCATCCACAATCACCGGGGGAGGCACCGGTTGTTCGGGTCGCCATTTATTTGGGGGATGCCCAGGCTTCAGGAGGCTGCAATGGAATATGGGATGAATATATTTCAGGTTCTGATGTAGGTCCCATTCTACAGTCACCTTATTTATACAGCGGACAATTCGAAAGGGACCAATGTACTTCCAGGCCAATTTCCTAGAAGGCTGAGACAGGCGCAAATTCTTTGTAGACAGATACACATAACTCCCAGGCTGAAGATCCCAACCCACCACCCTTTTCTTGTCAGCCTGAACTTTATAGGCTGCCTTCGCAGCCTCCAGAGTTTCACAGAGAAGTGGCCAAGAGTCTTTCAGGGCTTTGCACCGGTCTGCCGCCTCGCCAACCCCCCCTTCCATTGATTTAAGGAACAGCAGGGGGGCTGTTATAGCCCAATGCTGCTTTGTATGGAGAGACCCCTGTAGAAGAATGCCAAGAGTTATTATATGCAAATTCAGCCAGAGGTAGAAGGTCTACCCAGTTGTCTTGTTGGAAATTGGTGAAGCAACGAAGGTACTGCTCAAGGGTTTGGTTAACCCGTTCCGTCTGCCCATCAGTCTCTGGATGATAGGCGCTACTCAAGGCACGCTCGACTCCCATCAACGACATTAGCTCTGTCCATAATTTAGAAACGAATTGAGAGCTGTGGTCGGATATTATCTTTGCTGGCAGGGTATGTAACCTAATGATGTGCTGAAGGAAGGCTTTCGCCAACACTTTGGCAGTAGGTAGCCCTGGGAACGGGACGAAGTGAGCTTGTTTGGAGAAGAGGTTCACCACCACCCAAATGTGTTTGCTGGAGGGTAAATCAGTAATGAAATCCATGGAAATGACTTCCCAGGGCCAATTGGGGGTGAGCAACGGCTGGAGGAGACCTGGGGGCTTGCCCCCCCTTGCCTTGCAGAGGCTACACACAGGGCACGAGCGCACGAATAGAGACAAGTCTTTTCTCATTTGGGGCCACCAAAATTCACGTTGTAACAAGTGCAATGATTTAACGTAGCCAAAGTGGCCAGCTGGCTTCAGCCCATGGACTGATTGTAAGACTTCTTGCTGCAAAGCCTCGGGGACAAAAAGTTTCCCTCCCTTGTACCAGCAGTCATTTACCCGGTGTTCTACGGAAGGGTGGGACTGGAGCATTTGCCTTTCTTCATCTGTTAATGCTTTGGCAAAGCGCTCCTCCCAGGAAGCCCCCAGGTGCTGGGGGGCATTGGCACTTTGGCTCTGTTTTCGAGTAGTCACCACCCCGCTTAACTGGGCAGGGGTGAAGAACGATTCGTGGATTTCCACCCACTTGCTTTCATGTTGGGGAAGCCTTGAGAGCGCATCTACTAGGGGTTGGACTGTCCTGGGAAATGGTGCAGGGTGAACTGGAACTTGGAGAAGAACTCGGCCCAACGGAATTGCTTAGCATTAAGGTTGGAGGGTTTGCGCAAAACCCCAAGGTTCTTGTGATCTGTCTAAATCTCAAAAGGCACTTGGGCCCCTTCTAACCAATGTCGCCAAGTCACTAATGCCAGGTGGATTGAGGCCGCCTCCTTATCCCACACCGGCCAGAACCGCTCAGTGTCATTAAATTTGCAGGAGACATATGCTAGGGGGTGTAAATGTCCATCTGAGCCCTCTTGCAAAATCGCCGCCCCCATAGCAGTGTCGGAGGCATTGACTTGCACTACGATTTTTTTTGTTTCATCAGGGTGAGCAAGGACTGGTTCGGTGGCAAATAACTTTTTTAGCTGCTCGAACGCCTCCTGTCACTTTGGGGTCCATTCTAGTCTCGCCCCTGGCTGCGCGGCTCCCGCTTCCTTCCCCTTGGTTTTCAAGAGATCGGTGAGGGGCAGACTCACTTGGGCAAAATGGGGCAAAAATTGGCGATAGAAATTTGCGAAGCCAATGAAGCTTTGGAGCTGCCTCCTAGTTTTGGGGGGCTCCCAATCTAACACGTCTTGGACTTTCTTGGGATCCATCTCTAAACCCTCGGGGGATATGCGGTAGCCCAGGAAGTCGATGCGGGTTTGATGGAATTCGCATTTGGATAGTTTGACAAACAATTTGTGCTCTAGGAGTTTCAGGAGCACCTGCCTCACCAACCACACATGGGATTCAACATCAGGTGAGTACAGCAAGATATCATCCAGGTAAACAACCACGCCCTTAAACAGGTAAGGGTGTAACACCTCATTGATCAAGTTCATGAAGACTCCCGGAGCCCCCTGGAGCCCGAATGGCATCACTCAGTATTCGAACTGTCCCAAGGGGGTGTTGAAGGCAGTCTTAAATTCATCCCCCTGTCTTATTCAAACCCGGAAATAAGCATCCCTCAAATCAAGCTTGGAAAAAATTTTGCCCTGTGCTACCTCGGCCAGGAGGTCTTTAATGAGAGGCATGGGATAAGCATTGGTGGCTGACACTGCATTCAACCCTCTGTAATCCGTGCACAAGCGGAGTCCCCCGTCTTTTTTTTTACAGAACAGCACAGGGGCTGCAAACGGGGAGGAAGCCGGCCGAATGAAACCCCGAGCTAGGTTCTTATCGATGAACTTCCGCAACTCCTCTTTTTCCATGGGACTCATTGCATATATCTTTCCCCTAGGCATTTTCTGACCCGGGAGTATTTCGATAGCACAGTCAGAGTTGCGATGAGGGGGGAGTTCATCTGCTTCCTTCCTCCTCAAACACACGGGGCAAGTCTTTGTACTCCTCGGGAATGCGGGCAATTTCCTCGGCAGCAAGGCACGCTCTGGGGGGTTCATTATCCAGTGGGGTGCCCCACTCAGGATCCCACTTGTGCTCTGAACATTTTGGAGATATGAAACACACGATTCCATCTTCCCATAATATGTATGGATCATGGCCATGGAGCCAGGGGCTGCCAAGAACAAGGGGGAACTTGGCTTGTGGCGCCACCATGAAGGGTCGGTGTTCCCAATGGTTGCCCGCCCCCACTCGCAAAGGTACAGTCTCAAATCTACAGGGCTCCTTCATGGGTGACCCGTCCATTTGGGTAAATGTTATGGGTTCCTTTAGTTTTATCACCACTGCTTCCAACCCTATGACTAAGGAAGGGTTGATGAGGTCCCTCCCGCACCCCGAGTCAATCAAGCCACGCACTCAAATGTGGGTCATCATGGCCAGGTTCATAATGACCACAGTCACGAAAAATAGAGAGGGGTAATTGCTCACCACATTTGGCGCTTCAGGTGTTGGGTCCTGCTGTGCTGCGCCGCTTACAACAGGACCGGCTCGTTTCCCGGCAACTCCGGGGCTTCCTCCTCCATCAATAGCGGGTCGAAGGTTTCCTGATGCACATGCAGGGTCCGTGGGTTCTTGGGTTTTGCGGTTCCCTTCCGGGTTGGAGCTCCCACTCAACGTCGATTGTCCTCGCGAGGTGGGCTCTTCTTGGGGCCTTCCTTCAGGCAGGAAGCAGCAAAATGCCCCTTTTCTCCACATTTCAGGCATAGGCTTTGCTTCATGCATTGGTCTTGCAGGGCGACTGCGGTGGGAGCTGGCTTATTCTTTGGCCAGGGGGTGGAAGTGGAGGGACGGCTATTGCCTAAGGAGACATCCAGTTTCATGATGCATAAATGGCTCTCGGCACGTTCTGCCTCCTCCATCCAACCCTGCAAGGTCCACGGTTCTTTGGAGCTGAGGACGTTGTTGTGGACATCCATAGCAAGCCCCATTTGGTACTGTTGGGCTAATACTGGGTCTGTCCAGTCTCGTATTTTAGCCACATGTTTCTGGAATTCTGTAGAGTACTCGCAGACTGTGAGGCGTCCCTGTGTGAAGGTGAGGAGGAATGCCTCGGCCTTCCGGGCAGCTGCCGGATCTTCAGAGCGGTTTCTTAATGCCCACATGAAACCATCCACACTTCCCAATTCCGCTGCCTTCAAATCATGCAATGCTACGTACCAGCTGGTAGTGATTCCCCTCAGGCAGGAGGCAATAAACTCCACCTGTTGTTCCTCATCTGGGAACAGGTGACCCCAGCGCTGCACAAACTTCCCCACTTGTAGGATGAAGACGGATAAGCTTTCGGGGTCTCTGTCAAAAGTAATATCTAGAAGATCTTTAGGTCGCGGCATCAGCTGGGGCGGTCCCATCCCTGGACTGGGACCCGGCAGTGGCAATGGCCCTGGGGGCAGTGGTGGAGGCATGGGTGCTGGTAACACAGGAGGGCCACCCGGTGGAGGTGGCCCAGGAACCGGCTGCCCCGGCGGAGGTTGTCCCGGTACCAGCTGCCCCAGCGGAGGTTGTCCTGGGACTGGATGCCCCAGCGGAGGTTGCTCCAGGACCGGCTGTCCCAGACCCGTGCCCGGGGGCGGGGCAGGCACCGGTGCAGGTTGCGCAAGCGTATGGGTATAAATCGCCTGTTCCATCATCGTTGGTAGGTTTTGCATTAACTTCCCCATGTCTCGCATCAACCTACGACAGTCCTCTTCCAAAGTGTCCATACGAGCATCAGCGTCTCTCTGGGCCTCGGGGTCTCTCCGGGCCTCGGGGAGTGCGCCCCTGTGGTAATCCAAAACTTCCATGGGGGTCCACCAAGCTATCCCGGCTCTGGCTCCCCGGCAAAGCCCATGTCGTCTGGGTTGAGTCCAACAAGTTCTTAGACCAATCACGAGGCCTCCGTTGAGTGACCCACTTATCCCATGGAACCAGAGCAAACTGATAATGGGTCCGGGGTATCGCTCCACCATCCCTCGGGGTCGGTCCAGCCAGACTGTAGATTGGGGTGGTGAACGTAGTTGCTGGAACCCCCGCCGTAGACGGGGTAACTGGACTAGCAGTTGTCCCAGGCACCGAAGTGACTAGGGCCATCGTGACCGGGGTCGTAGTCACAGGTACGGTGGTAAGCGGGACCACGGTGACCGGAGTAGTCGTAACTGGAATCAGGGTGATGGGAATCATGGTAATCGGGACCGTCACCGGTACTCCCCCAGTGCTGCTCATCCTCGGTTGGAGAGGCGGTATCCGGTGAGAGGTGCGATGAGGATTCCTGACAATTTCTGTCAGGCTCAATAGCAAGTAGATCCAAGCATTCTTCAAGTAAAGAAGAGCTTTATTGGAATACAATGCTGTAACATACAGTAATACGGTTATTGTCAGGAATGGTGGCACAAGCTGCTCAGGCATTATTATAGTATGATGCAAAAGCGCGACTGGCAAATGAACTTTCAGCGCGCATGCGGGAAACTCCCGGCGGGAGATTACTTGATGATCGGGAGAATGAGTTGCCCTCACCCCTCGGTCTCACAGGACTGGAAAATTCCCTTAAACAAAGAATACTCCATAGCCTCCTTCCAAGGTCGCCGTGATAAGCCAGAGCGGCTGAAACCATTCTCCCACGTTGCAGCTGGCAATGCTACGCAAGCGCACAAGCGAAAGACAAGATAGTAGACACAGCAGAGCACAATGAACTCATTGTAAAAATAACCCAAGCCTCAAGCCTCTGACAGCAAGACAGAAAACAGTTAAGTCCCACTCCATTTACTTATCATAAAAGATTTCTATCCTACCTGGCTCACCACTGCAAGCACTATTAAGTCGCCATGTAATGGCAGATACCTAAAATAACAACAAAACAATTCTACCAAGGCAGGCAGAGAAGAAAACAGAAGCAGCACTAAATTAAAGACAGCAGCAAAAATACAAAGCTCTTTCCCTTTTCAACTATCGCTTATTTGATGACCAACAAGGAGGGACACACATGACCCTCGGCAGGGAGGCTGTTTCACCTCTGCAAGCTTTGGTTCTTTAGAAGACAGTTTGACCAGGGTCCTAATCTTTAGGGGAGACAAGATGGTCTCATGCAGATAAAGAGTGGCATGGTGGCTTTTTGAAATGGCATCCGCTCGTGCAGGAGATGGTCTGTGTTGCTGTGCAGCAGCCCACCACATGAGAGATTTCCAGGCCACTCCAAAATATTCCTGCCAGCACTCCTGGTGCTCTGGAACCAAATAACATGATAGAGACTGACCTGCAAGGGACACAGATTTAAATATATACCACCTCCAGCATACTGCATTTTGGTCACTGGAAGTAGTCTGAGATAGATCACAAAGCCATATTCTGTGAGACAGGACAGGGCAAAGGAAAATGGAGCGCAGAGGGAGGTCCACCAATTCTTATCAGTTATGGTATTATGGCTTTCTGGAATTAAAAACAATGTATTACATATGACTTGTAAGCTGCCTTTTCATATAGCAAAACAGCAGCCTTGAGGGTTTAACAATTAAATAAATTATAGCTAGGAAGGAAATGTTGCCAACCAAAACTGTGAGACCCCTGCCCTCCCCTCTTGATGAGACCCTCAATCTGATCCCCAGTCTCCTCTTAGTTGCTTTGAAGGGCATCCCTTTAAAGGCTGAGTGGAGTCGGGATCCCTAGGATGAGTCTCAGAATGTACACCTGGTCTGCCACGACCAAGGCACATTCTAGAAGGGAGGCAGGATATCAGCAATATGCATAAAGCATTTACATACCCTCAGCTCCAAGATATGCATAGTGTAAGCATATCCCTTGCTTCAACAAATGATTCATCAAAAACAATATAAATAATTTCTAGTTAATGGTCAACACTGAAGTGTTACCTCCGATACAACAATTCAAAGCAACCTAACATCTGATCCACTCAGAATGAGCCATCAAGGGGACAGTTCTATACTGTTTCCTATCCGGTTCTTTTTAATGTGCTAAATCTAGCCAATGATCACCCCAACTTGGAATATTAAATGTCACCTCATCTTCCTGTCAGATTTGGGCAGCAAGTATCTTCAAACTGCCCAGTCAAACACAAACTTCAGTTCTTGGACCAGTCCCAATCCTGGGCAAGTGGGGTCTCATGTATAGCTATATAAGGACAGCCCAGGTCAGTGAAATGTGTGCCAAGTTCTCTGACTACCTGGATACCCTGCAACTGCTCTGCGGGCTCCTCTCCCTCTCTCCTCAATATTCTGCTGCCTTGAACTTTTGCTGCATGGACTCCCCACAATTCTCAGCCCCACACATACCTTGGATCAGGTAGTATCACCCATCTGAACGTCCTTTCTTCCCTTGTCTCATCCCTCATCCTTACTCCTATCCACAAAGTGTGTGTACTTGGGTGCACGTATTTGGGAAGGAGAGGGTGGTTTATTTTGTTTTACTATGGTTTATTGTGGTTTAAGGTTTGTGCTCATAGCAGTGTGATTGACTGCTAGTGAATAAAGTCTTCATTTCATTTGAATTGGCTATTTTATGTTACTTTTTACCAGGGAGCATTGATCTGGAATAAAGCCGCTATATACAGAGATAAAAGATCCCTCGTTTATCTGTCTGGAAACCCAGTAACAGGGGAATTCACCCCCTCCCCCGGGTCCAGTTTGGGTAACAAAATGGGAGGGCTTTTGTCATCTTATTCCCCTGGGGAACAGAGCACCTGGCTTACACATTCTTCCAAGACACAAGAAAACAGGGTCCCTGAACAACAAAGAGACTTCTATCTGGCATACTATTAGGTATCAGAAATGACCCATATACAAAGATACGGAGCACAAATAAATAATAAAGATCAAATAGTCCTCAAGCACTGCAAGATATCAAAACATAATAATGCCTTGTGAAGTCCAGAAAGTGGAGCTGAGAAGGAATTATTAATACTCTACACACCTCCCTTTTCAGCTTTCAGGACCACAATATCCTACCAAAGCAGGCTGCCCACCTCCACTAACCCAGATAAGAAATAAAAATACCTGCAACACTGTCATAAGAACATAAGAGAAGCCAATGTTGAATCAGGCCAATGGCCCATCTAGTCCAACACTCTGTCACACAGTGGCCAAAATATACCAGGTGCACCCCGGGAATGCCTTTCAGGAGGCCATCCATCAGAGACTGGAAGATGCCTGGAGCCACACAAACCCCGAACTTGCAGGCGCGTGACCCGGAAAGCCCCCCTGTGAGTTGCGATGGTCTGGGCCTCGGCAGCAGCGGTGTCAACTGGCAGCTGTTGGTAAGCCTGTGCCAGATCGAGCTTACCAAAGACCTTGGCCCCTGCCAGAGACGTGAGGATGTAGCTCACCACCGGGACCGGGTAAGAGTGATCCTGCAAGGCCTTGTTTAGCGTGCACTTGTAGTCGGCACAAATGCGCATGTCCCCGTTAGGCTTGTGGATGTTACTATGGGGGTCTCCTAGCGCATGGATGCGACTGGTTCCAGCACCCCTTGAGCAAACAGGTGATTGAGCTCCACTTCGATTTTAGCTCGCATCGCAATGGGAGGGACCTGAACCTTCATGCGGATGGGGCGGACAGCTGGGTCCAGGTCCAGGGAAATGGGGTCCCCGGTGTATTTTCCCAGAGTCCCGTCAAACACCTTGGGGAACTCCTGGCACACCGCCTCCCAGTCCGCTGATTGGATCTGGTTCAACCCCGTTATCTGGAGGCCCAGGGGTTTGAATCACGAGAGTCTCAATAAGCTGGAGAGCCATCCCTCCACCACCAACAGGTCCAGGACACCCAAGAATCCTTTGAATTGGACCTTGAACTTGCCCCAGCCCCGGACGGCCACAGGGTTCTTATTAAAGTCCCACAAAACTAGATCCTGTGGCTTGCACAACTGGGGTCCCCCTTTCGGGCATAGGGCACGGAGGGTCTCCGCCGATATGATAGAAAATGAAGACCCCGAATCGATCTCCATTTCACAGGGGGACCCTTCAATCCGGACAGTCACATGCACTTTGTCCGGGCTGTTAGGGGGCAAGTCACATACCATTTGTTGGTGGTGGACCGAAATGGTGTGCAGGTCATCAACTTTGAGGTGCGCCGTGCGGGGTGCCAGTTGACCTCTGAAGTGGCAGACCTTCTCGATGTGCCCCGTTTTGTTGCACGCCCTGCAGCTCGCGGTGCAGAACTGCCAGGTCCGTTGTTCGTGAGTGTTGCTGCAGCTCGCACAGGCTACGGATGGCTGGGACTTGGCCTCTCGGGTCGCCTGAGGTCGCTGGGATGGGCGCTGGAGTACCTGGAGTACCTCCTTGTCATCCGAGACGTCGGGTCCTTGCATAGCTAGGGTGTGGTGGACCGCCGAGCCGGGGTGGTCTTGGTGGGCCTTTTCGTACGCCGCGGCCTCCTGGATGGCCTTCTCCAGGGTGAGGTCGTTATTGCTAGCCAGTTTCCGTTGCAGTTTGGGCTCACAGAGGCCCACGAGAAACTGGTTTAGCAGCGTATCCGAGAAACTTGGAAACGTGCATCTTGTGGCCGCCCGCCAAAGACCCGCCAGGAACTCTGTGGTGGACTTGTCTGGGCCCTTGGACCCTCACGAAGAACCCCAGGCGCTCGACGAATTCTGTGGGTTTTGGCGAGAAGTGGTCCGTTAGGGCCTTTACCAGCGCAGCATAGGACTCCTCCTTGGTGGTCTTGGAGTTTATGAGGTCCCGCATGAAGAGGAGAGTGTCGATGCCACAGACGCTTAGAAACAATTGCTTCTTTTTCTCGGCATCCACCACATCATGATAGCTGCAGTGGTTCTCCAAGGTCTCCAGCCAGGCGTCCCATTTCTGTGGTTGGGAGATATCGAAGGCGCTGAGGTGGACGGCAGGCGCGGCCATCTTACCACGGGTGGGTGAGTGGTTTTGCGAGTTGCCAGAGGTTGCAGTGGCCGGGTCGGAGCTTTAAAGCCGGGTGGAAGACGCGCTGCTCTCAGGGTCAGCGGTGAGGCTCGGGAGCGGTGCAGGGAGCAGCAGGCTCGATGCGGTGCTCGGGAGCAGTGCTTCAGTTGCGGTGAGCGGTGTGGTGCTGCTCTCGGGGTCAACGGTGCAGTGCTTGGGAGCGGTGCGATGAGTGGCAGGCTCGATGCGATGCTCTTCTTCGTGGTCATTGTTCATGGAGGGAGTTGGCATCCCATCCTCGTCGCCAGTGAAAAGTACTGAGACTGACGAGTGATTTCAGCTCTCACATACTTTATTAGATCAGGAACAAGACAAGTAAGCCGGCTCGCAGCCCGGCTTTTATTCACAAGTGAGCCCTCACCCCAAACACACACACACACATGTGATTTGCTATTTACAGTTAATTGAGTTACCCCAGGCTCCCTGATTGGAAGAATGCGAGGAGCCTACAATCTATTGTCTACCAGAACGAAGCTCAGGCCCTTTGCCTGACCGCGTGGTGGACCGGCCCAAACCGGTCGGAGCACATGGTTGCCCCGAGTCCATGTTTCTCTGTGGATACTCTACACCACCAGTAGCCAATTAAGAGAAGCCCTGCCTTTCACAATGCCTAAGTCTAAGGATTTATGGGAATTGTAGTTCTGCGGAGGAAGAAGCATTGATTTCAGTGTGTCCTCTGACGCCCGGCAGTGGTCTGTTTTAGTTTTTTTAACTGAAACTTTCAGTCTGAAAATATCAGCAAGCGCTTGCCAGCACAAGGCGGAGGCGGTTGGAAAACTTTATACCCTGGCTCTGAGTAAGGGGAGGGTGACCCGTGGGGTTATTCAGTAGGGATTATTGTTGTGTAGTAGAGAAGAAAATCTGTTTAACTGTCTACTACATTTTTATCATGCCTTCCTCCCAAGGACACTTGATGGCTTATATGGTTCTCCTCTCCATTTTATCCTCACACTGGGTAGGTTAGGCAGAAAGAGAGGAACTAGCTTGAGGTCACCCAGTGAGCATGGCATGGTGAGGATTTGAATCCACATCTTCAAGCTCCCTGCTTACCACCACACCACCCTGGCCCTCTTCCTTCAGACACTAGGGCCCATTTTGTATCTAGCATTTGCTCCATTGTTTTACCAAACCCACACTGAAACAGAAAAAGATGTAGCTCAAAACAACCCCAGGCAGTGTCACCCCTGAACAGCCATAAAATGGCCATAAATCTAAGCAGACAGTACCATAAAACTGAGAGATCAAAGGAAGTGAAACTGGCATGCAGTGTAGACACTACCATAAAATACAACAAAGAAAGTAGCATGCAATGTAGAGGGGAATTTCTGTTCCAACGTGGGTTTGATAAAACAGCAGAGTGAATGCTAGATGCAGAATGGGCCATGGTCAGCCCCCTCCTAAAGGGTGGAGAGGGGAAAGATTAGAGTGGAAAGGTAGGTGATCACAGAGGAGGCTTCAGGAACAGGCTGGGGAGCAAGCTCTACTCAAGTGTCTGTCATTCTCTGTCACCACTCCTCATTGGTCCCTCTTGCACCAGGCCATGTCATGCCTGGCTCTCTAACCCCCCCTCAAGCCCTGCCCCCACCTGAATCAGCCACTTTATTAGTTCTGAAGACCAGAGAGTTACAGAAAATATGTAAAAACAAAGAAACACTGTGATGAAATTGACAATAACATTTAATAATTCCTATGAACATCAATTTGTATATCAAAAAAAACTTTTTCAGTATAGCTCAGGAAATTCTAACATATTCAAGAAAAAGTCCAATATCCTCAATGAGCCCCCAGTTATACACTCATTTCAACAATCTTCCTCAGGAGTAGTCCTATTATGTAAGAAGGTGTCAGCCTCTTGATACAGTTTAACTTCCTTTTTTGCTTCCTTCAAGTAGTTGCAGCATTAACTTTTTTTACCTTCTTCATATTATTGTAGCTTAACTTCTTTTTCAAATTATCCTGAAACAAACATGATTATTTAGAATAGAAAGAAACATGAAGCTGAATGGAAAATAGCTTTGTTATAATTTTTAAATTTTTGAAAATTATTAATTTTTAACTTTAACAATTTTAAACTTACTTCCAGTTCCATTTCAAGTATTCAAGGAGCAAGCCAGTTAATTAATTTCTTAATAGTAGCAACCAGTCCTCTTTTTTATCTGGCTAGAAGCCTTCTTTTTTCAAATTGGCTGGCAAATGCTCTCTATATCTCACGCTGCTGGCTCAATTGCTCTCCAGTAGATTACAGAAGTAACATTTCAGTCTTCTTTTCTATCTAGCTTCTTTTTAAATAAGCTGACAAATGCTCTCCACCTCTCAAGTTGGAACTGAAACTCTCAAAAAATTATTCTAATTGACTCCATGCAGCTGCATGTTACATGCTTCTTTCTTAAAGGTGTAGACCATTGACAAGATTGCTGAAGGCTGAACTCCTAAATATAATACATTCACTTTTAAATAATGTTTAAATAATTTTGTGGGTAATCTTTCAATGAACTGCTCCTGTGGCTCCAGCTGATGACGTTGCTGAGGCTCCTCAGCTAGAGGGTTTCAGCTGCCAATCTTGGGCCCAGCTGCCTCTCACTGCTGTGGCTGTCACTCCCTGTTCCAGCTGCAGCACTGTCAGCCTTTGCAAATGGGTCACTGTGGCTCCTGGCAGCAGGGCCCCGGGGGGATACTCTGGGCAGCTTTTCTCACAACTCAGATGTCCATGCTTGGGATAAGGAACTCTATGGAACCAGGACCCAGCACTATCACTGGACAGTATCAATAACAGAATAATGTCAGGGAGTGGAGTCTGTAGCTATTGTAAACATTTCATCAGTCATCCATCAAGGCTTTTCTTTTCTTCTGGCTGCAGGAACAGTCTTTGCACATGCTTCCTTGATAATATCTCTGGTTTCAACCCATAATTCTTCCAGTTAACATTCACTTGAACTTCGTAATGCAAATCTATTCTTTAAATGGTCTTTGAACTCTTCAGGAATGTTATTTAGATTATATTTTGTCTCTACAAACGTTTTGGTGTTTTTCTTCAGCTTTATTCTAATTGCCTGGTCTTGCTTTAGCAGATAGAATAGAGCTTCCCCACCTTCTGCTTCTGATTATGTAACCTACTTGATTTCTGTATTGGCTCTCCAGTGATGTCCATTTATACAATCGTGTGCTCGGTTGCCTGAAATATGTGTTCACAATGAACACATTGTTGTCTTCACATAATTCTTTGAGTCACTCTCCTGCTTCATTTCATGTTTTGAACCCAAATTTTCTGACCCTAGTTGATTCTACTTTGTTCCCCACTTTTGTGTTCCACTCACCTATGATTATAAACATACCTTGCTTAGGTGTGTGATCTGTTTCTTCCTGGACACTTCCATAAAAGCTTTCAATTTCTTCCTCTTCAGCCATTTATAGCTGCAGTGTAAATTTGATTGATGGTTATGCTGACAGGGTTTACATGAAGTCTGATTGATATTATTTGGTTAGACTTCGCATTATAGCCCCTGCTTGTGCTACGTCTCCCCTCATTATTAGTGCACGGGGCCAATTATAAAATGGCTGCCACAGGGGCATAGCAGATCATCCAATGTTGAGAAGCTCCACAAAATGTGGCACATTCTAAGCCAAGCATCCTGCTACGATGAGGGCAGTTAGTTCTGAATGGTCCCACTCTGCAAATGCAGAAGTCATATCTTCTGGGCACCTCCTGCAGCTGGGAAATTAAACACTGTCTCTCTCCTTACAATCAAAGCCATTGCTCACTGTAAGTCTTATGTTTATTGTTGTAACTGTTCATTTATGAAATTACATCTTAAAAAATAAAATTAAAAAATAAAATCAGTCGCTTTGACTACAAAGCCAAAAGCAGCACAATATCCCCCTATCCCAAACAAAAGGAGCTGCGGTGGCTCAAGTGGTTAAGATGCTGAACTGCAGGCTGTGGAAGGTCAGTAGTTCAGCAGTTTGAGACCCGGGTGCCGCATGACAGAGTGAGCTCCGATCTCTGGTTCCAACTCCTGCCAACCTAGCAGTTTGAAGGCAAGAAATTGCAAGTAGATAAATAGGTACCACTTCAGTGGGAAGGTAACAGCATTTCGTGCGCCTTGGTGTTTAGTCATGCCGGCCACATGACCACGGAAACGTCTTCGGACAGCACTGGCTCTTCGGCTTTGAAATGGAGATGAGCACTACAAACGTACAGTCGGATTCGACTGGCTTTTGAGCAAGGGAACCTTTACCTTTACTATCTCAAACAAGAAATTTCCATTAATGATTCGTTCAGGAATGCCATAGCCAGCTCTGAGAAAGTTCAATAGCACTTCAGCATTGAATGATCTGGTGCTGCAGTTCTGTTTTAACTTTCAGAAACTAAAGCAAGACCAGAACCACCACAATTAGGTATGGAAAAGAGAGGCCTGGAGTAGGAAAAATACTGGAATGCAACAGGCTGTCAAGTACTGTTCCATACAGTCTTCTCTTGTTCCCCCCCCCATCTTGCTTTGCTTCTCCTTTCAGTTTCCCTTTTATGCAATGTAGTGCATTCTTAGGGGAGATATTGTGAGGTTATAATCCTAGTTATTTGAGAGTAATAGGAGCATTTGCTCTAGGTGAGGGCTCTGGAGACGATGCCAAGGAGTCAGCTGAATACTTCCATGGCTAAATACTTCCTCTCTCAGGAGTGGGGAGGTAAACTGTTGGGCCAAATCCAGGACGGCTGTTTATGCACAGATATCATCCAATACCTTGGACCCTTTGCTTGGCTCATAGCCTGATTTTTTTCCAGCCTGTCCAGAACCTCTGTACAATTTCTGGAGTCAGAGGAACAGAAAAGCGTGTTTGTTTGCCAGTCACATGCAATGAACAGGATCCTCCTTCTGAATTTCAAGAGCTGTCATTTCAAACTGATCATTTCAAACTGATCAAACAGCCAAAGTGTGACCTGAAATCTGAGGTAAGCAGAGCTGTTTTAAAATGTACACCTTTAACTTTCTTTTTGGGTGAAGGCTGGTTTTAAAAGAAGGTAGTGGCTCAAATCCTAGCCAACCTTTTTTCAAGAAAGATGGGTAAGGGCATTAAAATTTAAGAATGTTGACAGCTGTTTAGAGCCTTATAACCACATCAGAATATTTATCGATTTATTGTCTACTCTGAGTGGCAGAGGCTCTCCAAAGTCTTTATTTCTGTTCCCTGAGAGACTGAACCCTGGACCTTCTGCATGCAAAGCATATGCTCTGCCATTAAGCTCTAACCCCTTCCTGTTGGGGAAACCTATATGAATTTCAAAATGTAATTCATCAGTACAGGTAACTTGTGGGTCCATGATGTAGCGTAAAAGAGACATAGACGTCTACTGGGACAGACATCCTACAGCTCCATAAAGCAAGAGAATCAAGAGCTGGACGCTTGTGAGGCTTTCCTTGACTTTGGAGAACACCAGCAAAGCTTAACATTAGTAGAGAAAGGAGCCCAGAAACAAAATGGAATGAAGAAGAGGTGGAATGTAGTCTAAAACTATGGGGAACAGATGCAGGCAGAAGACAGCTGAGGAGAAAAATCACTTGGGAGGTGCAGCCCATTAGGTCAAGGTCAAGGTCAAGGTTCCCTTGCTCAAAAACCAGTTGAATCTGACTCTAGGATTGCAGTGCTCATCTCCGTTTCCAAGCTGAAGAGCCAGCGCTGTCGAAAGACATTTCTGTGGTCATGTGGCCAGCATGACTAAATGCCAAGGTGCACAGAATGCTGTTACCTTTCCACTGAAACGGTACCTATTTTATCTACTTGCAATTTCTTGCTTTTGAACTGCTAGGTTGGTAGGAGCTGGGACCAGAGACGGGAGCTCACTCTGTCAGGCGGCACTCGGGTCTCGAACTGCTGAACTACCGACCTTCCAGCCTGCAGTTCAGCTTTTTACCATCCCTTTGTGATCAAAAATAGAGGACTGTGGCCTCTTTGACATCTGACCAGCCTATCTGAAACAAAAATGAGGGTGCTTTGGGAAAGCTATATGTTAGTGACAGAAAGCAGTTGCAGGCACTGGTAAAACTGCTCCGAGTTCATGGAAGTACTTGAAGTAAGATTCTGTTTCTTCTATGCCTGGTAGGGTTGCCAGCTTTGGCTTGGGAAATTTCTGGGGATTTGGGGGTCAGTGCTGGGGGAAGGTGGAGTTTGAGGAGGGAAGGGAGCTCAACAGGGATATGATACCAAAGTGTTCACCCTATGAAGTGCCTGACTCCTCTAGGGGAACTGAGCTCTGTAATGCAGAGATCAGATGTCATTCCAGGAGAGCTCCAGGCCCCACCTGGAGTTTGGCAACCCTAACATCAGGTTTAGTTGACTTGGTTAGGCAGCTTGCACAGCACAGGAACTCAGGGTCTAATAAGATGAGATACTGGAAGATCCATGATTGGCTTCTCCCAGAGTTGGGGGGGGGGGATTTGGCGTTATCTTTTTGTATTTTTCATATGTGCATGTGTGTGTGTGCGCATGCATGTGAGTGCACCTGAGTCATGGCGACCTCTGGTGACTGACCCCTACTGTGGCCTGGAGGATGTTCAGAGAGGTGGCTGAATAAAGCCTGCCCCTAACTCCCGACTGCTGGTATTCGAAGGAGGCCCCGTCCAAGTTGACCCTGCTTAGCTTACG
>JAPDNY010000002.1:262673610-262806110 GCA_029375565.1 Gekko gecko
GCTGGATAGATAGATAGATAGATGATAGATGAATGGATGATATAGATTGATAGATGGTATAGATAGATGGTATAGATAGATGATAGATAGATAGACAGACAGATGTTATAGATGATGGATGGATGGATGGATGGATGGATGGATGGATAGATAGATAGATAGATAGATAGATGGATGATAGATGATACATAGACAGACAGACAGATTATAGAGATGATAGATGGATGGATAGATATAGATGATGGATGGATGGATGGATGAATGGATACATTGTTTGTGAGTTTTCACACGCATTTAGTTGGCCCTCACACAGAGGAGCGGGCTGGGCGAGGTCAGTCTCGGGTCTCTTCCACAGGGCATGTTGTATGTTGTGAGGGTGCTCCAGCTTTTGAAGAAAGCCTTTGCTCCACTTTTCCCTGAAACTACAATTCCCAGCCTCCCTTGGGGGACTTGGCAGCGCTTCAGCCATGGTGGCACTGGCTCCAGCGTCTCCGAACCAGCCACAATCTAATTCTCGGTGCTCCTACAGGAACTCCGTGCGCTTGGTGATCCGCAAAGTCCAGTATGCACCGGAGCGGCCGGGACCCCAGCCCATGGCAGAGACCACCAGGCAGTTCCTCATGTCAGACAAACCCCTCCACCTGGAGGCATCCCTGGACAAGGAGGTATCCTGGCTGGATGGGAATCTTGGAACAAGGACGGGCAATTCTGGGGCTCCCAGAGGTGGTAAAGGGCCCGTGGCTCAATGGCAGAACCTCTTCTTGGCACGCGGAAGGTCCCTGTTTCAGTCCCCGGTTCAGTCCCCGGCATCTCCAGTTAAAAGGACCAGGCAGTTGGTGATGGGAAAATACCTCCGCCTGAGACCCTAGAGAGCTGCTGCCAGTCTGAGTAGAGAATGCTGACCTCAATGGATCAATGGTCTGATTCAGTAGACGGCAGCTTCATGCATCCTTGGGAGGGGCCGTGGCTCAGTGGCAGAGCCTCTGCTTGGCACTACAGAAGGTCCCCAGTTCAATCCACGGCATCTCCAGTTATAAAGGACCAGGTAGGAGGTGATGGGAAAGGCCTCTGCCTGAGACCCTAGAGAACTATGGGGAGGGGCTGTGGCTCAGGGGAAGAGCCTCTGCTTGGCGTGCAGAAGGACCCAGGTTCAATCCCCAGCATCTCCAGTGAAAAGGACCAGGCAACAGGTGATATGAAAGACCTCAGCCTGAGACCCTGGAGAGCTGTAAAGAGGGGCTGTAGCTCAGGGGAAGAGCCTCTGCCTGGCATGCAGAAGGTCCCAGGTTCAATCCCCGGCATCTCCAGTGAAAAGGACCAGGTAGTAGGTGAAGCAAAGACCTCTGCCTGAGACCCTGGAGAGCCATGGAGAGCAGCTGTAGCTCAATGGAAGAGCATCTGCTTGGCACGCAGAAGGTCCCAGGTTCAATCCCCGGCATCTCCAGTTAAAAGGACCAGGCAGGAAGTGATGGGAAAGATCTCTGCCTGAGACCCTGGAGAGCTATGGGGAGGGGGCTGTGGCTCAGTGGAAGAGCATCCGCTTGGCATGCAGAAGGTCCCAGGTTCAATCCCCAGCATCTCCAGTTATAAAGGACCAGGCAGGAGGTGATGGGAAAGACCTCCACCTGAGACCCTGGAGAGCTATGGGGAGGGGGCTGTGGCTCAGTGGAAGAGCATCCGCTTGGCATGCAGAAGGTCCCGGGTTCAATCCCCAGCATCTCCTGTTCAAAGGACCAAGCAGGGGATGATGGGAAAGACCCCTGAAGAGCTGCTGCCAGTCTGAGTAGGCAATACTGATCTTGATGGGCTAATAATAATAATACTAATCGTATGGCATTGTGTGTAGAGTAGCCAGGAGATCCTAAGACTGTCTGGCATCCAGAAGTTCTAGCTCTATTCACCACTGGGTAGCAAGCTGGACGTTTTTAAGGCAAGAAACATTTCAGAGGCGGTTTGTCGTTGCCTGCCTCTGCGTCCCGCCCCTGGTATTCCTTGGAGGTCGCCCTTCCAAATACTAGCCAAGGCCGACGCTGCTTGGCTTCTGAGATCCGACGGGATCGGGCTAGCGGGGGCTCTCCAGGTCAGGGTCCTCGATGGACTGATGGTCTGACCCAGAATAAGGCAGCTTCATGCATTCATGGGATCACGCTCCGCTGGGAGCCGAATCTGAGCGTGACCGCTTGTGCGATCCCGCGTCATGTGCAAACAGTACCATCCATCAGTGGTAAGACCTGCAGGCCTGACCCCACACTCTGAAGCGGTCGTGTGCCGAGGTGCCAGGTTGCCTGCTGCAATTGCTGGCTCCGGCGGTGTTTGTGCGGGAGAAGACCCCAGTGGATCCTGCCCAGAATGGGTTGCAAGGCTCAGTCCCATTCAAAGAGGATGCTGGCAAGGCAGGGAGTTGTGCAGTGGGACTTGCGTTGTGCCGAGGTCTTGTTCAAATGGCCCGGCCACCTCTGCAGGACAGCTGTGTCTGCTTACGTTAGTTCACCGTTGTTCAAACTGAGCACATGCAGCTTTTCTGAATTGGGTAGAAACAGAGAGCTGGAAGGGACACCAAGGGTCATCTAGTCCAACCCCTCCTGCATAATGCAGGACATTCACAGCTGTCTCTCCCCCACTCCCCCAGTGACCCCCTGCTCTATGCCCGGAAGAAGGCAAAAATATCCTCCAAGATGCCTGGGCCAATCCGGCCTAGAGGAATATTCCTTCCTGACCCCGAAAGTGGCGATCGGCATTTCCCTGGGTATGTAAGAAAGAACCACAAGAACTAAGCACCGAGGCAACCCTTCCTGCCCTCCCTCTCACGGTCTGCCTAAGTTTACAGAATCAAGCACTGCTGTCCAATGGCCATCTGTCCTCTGCTTGAAAACCTCCCAGGAAGGAGAGCCCGCCACCTCCCGAGAAAGCCCTTCCCACTGAGGAACGGCTCAGACTGTCAGGAAGTTCCTCCTCACGTTCAGCCGAAAACTCTTCGGATTTAATTTCAACCCGTCGGCTCTGGTGTCCGACCGTCTGGGGCGACAGAAAACGACTCCT
Source organism: Gekko gecko (assembly GCA_029375565.1). NCBI lineage: Eukaryota > Metazoa > Chordata > Lepidosauria > Squamata > Gekkonidae > Gekko > Gekko gecko. The sequence continues at coordinate 262,676,650 of JAPDNY010000002.1, forward strand.
CTCCATTCTTTATATGGACAGGACAGCGGTCCCGTTAAAAGGAGACCCTGAGCCCGTACGGAATCTCACGGCACAGCACTTTCCTTCTCCAGTTTCATATTTAAACTATATTCCGAAAAGTAGAGAATTCTCTCCATGATGGCCAGGGATGCTTTGGGGTCTTTGTAAAGGACAGAGGGTCCCCTCCAATGCTCTCTCCAAGACATCCCTCCCTCCAGTTTGGTGTAGTGGTTAAGTGCCTGGACTCTAATTTGGGAGAACCGGGTTTGATTCCCCACTCCTCCACTTGACAGCTGCTGGATGATCTTGGGCAAGCCATAGTTCTCTCAGAGCTGTTCTTTCAAGGGCAGTCCTTGAAAGAGCTCTCTCAGCCCCACTTACCTCACAGGGTGTCCGTTGTGGGGAGGGGAAGGGAAAGGAGATTGTAAGCTGCTCTGAGACTCTGAGTGAAGGGCGGGGTATCAATCCATTTTCTTCTTTTCTTTTTCCCTGCTTTCCTAATTCAGAAATTCACAACGTTTTGCCCTTGTCCTCCGTACAGATTTACTACCACGGAGAACCGATCAATGTTAATGTCCACGTAACGAACAACACCAACAAAACAGTGAAGAAGATTAAAATCTCAGGTAAAAGGGCTTTCTCTCTCTCTCTCTCTCTCTCTCTCTCTCTCTCTCTCGTCTCTCCCTCTCCCCCCTCCCCATTATCATGAATTCCCATGTTGGAGGGAAAAGCCTCTTTTCTGAAACCTGTCTGGCTTCAGGCGAAGCCATCCTGACCCATCCCAGAGCAGAAAGCAGGGAAAGGCAGGGTGATCAAAGTCACCACAACTTGCAGATCTGGCATTCAGGGTAAAAGTCAACATCCCTGGAAGGTTGGAATGGAGAGAGGTGAGAAAGAGAACTTTTTCACCCTCTCCCAGGATACTAGAACTCAACGAGCATCCAATGACGCCGACGGGCAGGAGGTTCAGGACGGATGACAGGAAATACTACTTTACACAGAGAGGGATTAGAACGTGGGCTTCACTGCCAGAGGATGTGGCGATGGCCCCAGGCACAGATGGGCTTTGAAAGGGGGTTAGATTCACAGAGGATAGGTGTATCTGTGGCTACTAGCATGGTGACTAAAGGGAACCTCCATGTTCAGAGGCAGTCGACCTTGGAATCCCAGAGTCAGGAGGTGACCTTGGGGGAAGGCCTCAGCCTCCATGCCCCCCTTATTGGACCTCCAGAAGAAATGTTCAGCCACTGCGTGAGACAAGATGTCGGACTAGATGGACCCTCACTGGTCTGATCCTGCAGGGCTCTTCTTAATCTTTTGCATTAAAGATGTATAGTTTTAGCCCTGTAGCTGGCAGTGAGAGAGGCAATGCCCGGTGAAACTAAAGTGCCAAGGAGCTGTCAGGCTGAGGTCTGCCCTCGCATTCCCCGCTGCAGGGTTCTCTGTTGTGCCCTTTGACTGGCAGAAGCAGAGCAGAGCTGGCAAAATATATATGTGTTAGGTCAGGTTCAATTCCAAAGGTGCCCTGATCCATAGAATGCAGAAGGCGCTTCCCCAAGAAAAGGCATTCCCCGACTCAAGGAGCATTCCCCATTTGGAGAGCCATTCTGTCTTCTCTCACGCCCGGGAGGGAAGGCCTCTTCTGAGCCGGCATCTACAGCGGCAGACATAGCCACCGTCTAAAGAAAGCCAGTTTGGTGAAGTGGTTAAGTGGGTGGACTCTAATCTGGGAGAACCGGGTTTGATTCCCCTCTCCTCCACTTGCAGCTGCTGGATGACCCTGGGCAAGCCATAGTTCCGTCAGAGCTGTTCTCGAAAGAGCAGTTCTCGAAAGAGCTCTCTCAGCCCCGCCTACCTCACAGGGGTGTCTGTTGTGGGGAGGGGAAGGGAAAGGAGTTTGTAAGCCGCTCTGAGACTCCTTCAGGTAGTGAAGGGCGGGGTATAAATCCAATCTCCAATCTGGGAGAACCGTGTTTGATTCCCCACTCCTCCACTTGCACCTGCTGGATGACCTTGGGGCAAGCCATAGTTCTGATCAGAGCTGTTCATGAAAAAGAGCAGTTTCTGTCAGAAGTTCTCTCAGCCCCACCTACCTCACAGGGTGTCTGTTGTGGGGAGGGGAAGGGAAAGGAGTTGTAAGCCTCTCTGAGACTCTGAGTGAAGGGCGGGGTATAAATCCAATCTCTTCTTCTTCTAAAGCAAGGCTTTCCCCTTTGAACCGGTTCCTTTGCTCAGGCGCTGGGTTTTGTTCCTTTCATAATTAATTAGGCCCCGCCGAGCTCGGATTTCATTCGCAGCTGCAGTCTCGTCTGTTTGCCTAATCTGCATAATTCACACAGGTCTGGGAGTGAAGCCGTTCCCGGCACTCAATTTGTATCACTTTTAGCAGCAATTGTTCACAGCTGTGAAAGAAAACGAAGTCGATGACAGGAGCAATGCTCCCTCTAAGTTGTGTGTATCTCATGAGCAAAAATTCTCCTTGGTGAGCTACTGGCCTTAAAGTTGCAAGCGAGTGGCTGCATAAATTATTTGGCCCCAGAGCCCTCCTTCCTGAGCTAAGACAAAAACGTGTGCGCTGGAGGCTAAAAAAACGGTGAGCCAGCTCACACTGACTCAGCTTAGAGGGAACACTGTGGCTGGGGCAAAAAGGTGGAGCTAGAGACAGCACACCGTTTACATCACTTGCTGTTGCTAGCTGCCGTCGCTTCCCTTTAATGCCCCCTCTCTTTTTCCCTTCGTCTCTCTGCCTCCTCCTTCCGACTCCCAGTACGCCAGTATGCAGACATCTGCCTGTTCAACACCGCCCAGTACAAGTGCCCGGTTGCCGTGGAGGAATCTGAGTGAGTATTGCATCTGCTCTGTCCTGTCGGGGGGCACTGCCTGTACGCCACAAGAAGGACAAGCTGAGCCCTGCCAGGCCCTTAGATACAGTGGGGCATCTCGGGGCCAGGCCCCCTGACTTACCACCCATGCCCCCAGACTTCCCTCCCAGCCAGTTTATTTTATGTTATTTCTCATGTATGCCATACCCACACCGTGGCGAGCTGTTGCCCTGCCTTGCATGCCAGTACCCTTGCTTCTTACCTCTCTCTCTCTCGTCGCTCCTGACACAGCCTGGGTTTGTGTATGCGGGTGCCCCCCAAACTATTTAAATGCCCCCTGAAGTTAAAAATCCTGGCTAGTAATAGAAGGGGAGCTTCATAGAAGAGAGCCAATTTGACGTAGTGGTGAGGAGGGTGGACTCTAATCTGGGAGAACCGGGTTTGATTCCCCACTCCTCCTCCACATGCAGCTGCTGGAGTGACCGTAGGTCAGTCACAAGTTCTCTCAGAGCTGTCCTCTCAAGGGCAGTCCTCAAGAGAGCTCTCTCAGCCCCACCTGCCTCACAGGGTGTCTGTCTGTTGTGGGGTGGGGAAGGGAAAGGAGATTGTAAGCCGCTCTGAGACTCCTTTGGGGAGTGAAGGACGGGGTATAAATCCAATCTCCTCCTCCTCCTCCTCCTCCTCCTCCTCCTCTTCTTCTTCTTCTTCTTTTTTCTTCTTCTTCTTCCATGCCAAGGGGTCCCCACCCTTTTTGAGCCTGTGGGCACCTTTAGAATTCTAACACAGGGTGGTGGGCAAACCCCAAAACAGCAGTCATGAGAGGCACAGCCAATCACAAAACAGCTTTCGTGGGAGGTTGAGCCAACCACACAGCCCCGTGGAGATTTCCCAGTTTGGGTTTTGCGAACGCTCCGACCAACACGGCAGAAGAAAGGAGGGTGGGAGCTCTCCCTTCCCGGTGGAGATCCAAAGTTCAGATTTGCCTCCCGCTGCTCTCTCACTGACCTGTCCCCTTATTCCCCAGCGACGTGGTGGCGCCGAGTTCAACGTTCTGCAAGGTCTACACGCTGACTCCGTTCCTCGCCAGCAACCGGGAAAAGCGTGGCCTGGCCTTGGACGGCAAGCTGAAGCATGAGGACACCAACCTGGCTTCCAGCACATTGTGAGTGGGAGGGGGCTTCTTCCCCATCATAACAGGGACTGGGGGCTCCCCAGGGGTCACGTGAGGTCCTCTGGAGAGAGCTGGGCTGCCGGGTGGATCCCAGCATTCCTGTCCTCATGTTCATTGCTCAGTGGCAGAAATGGTGGGCAACCCCAAAGGGCAGTTTTGCAAAGGGCATTCCCCAGAGGATGACTCCCCAAAGGGCATTCCCCAAAGGATGGCTCCCCAAAGGGCATTCCCCAAAGGATGGCTCCCCAAAGGGCATTCCCCAAAGGATGGCTCCCCAAAGGGCATTCCCCAAAGGGTGACTCCCCAAAGGGCATTCCCCAAAGGATAGTTCCCCAAAGGGCATTCCCCAAAGGGAGGTTCCCAAAAGGGTATTCCCCAAATGATGGCTCTCCAAAGGGCATTCCCCAGAGAGTGGCTCCCCAAAGGGCATTCCCCAAAGAATAGCTCCCCGAAGGGCATTCCCCAAATGATGGCTCCCCACAGGGCATTCCCCAAAGAGTGGCTCCCCAAAGGGCATTCCCCAAATGATGGCTCCTGTTGATGTACACGGGCCGCCACTAGGGGTCCGCGGCTACAGTGTGGAACTTTGCTCCTATGAACAATAGAATCTAGGATCCTAGTTCCCCCCAACATTCACCAATAGCAACTTTGGCGGGAAATTCGAACCCCCTAATGGTACTGTAGGTGAGGGCCGTTTTGTAATCTTGTTGTGAAGGACTAATAAACACGTCACACCGCATGTCATTGACCGAGTCCACTATGTGGCGAACCCAGTACTTTACAGCTCCCCACAGGGCATTCCCCAAAGAGTGGCTCCCCGAAGGGCATTCCCAAAAGGGTTGCTCCCCAAAGGGCATTCCCCAAAGGGCATTCCCCAAAGGATGGCTCCCGAAAGGACGGCTGCCCTTCTTACAGCCAGTGTAGGCCTTTTCTGACTGGTTATGTGATTCCCAGACCCCCTCTCATAGTCCGGTCCCGTTTGTGCCAAGCGTTGGTCCCCCCTTCCCAAGTAGCCCCCCTGCTGCAAGCCCAGAGCCTGCCGAACAGCCGTCCTGCTCTCAGACTTCCTTTCCGTTGAGTTTTTATTAATAGCAGCCCAGAGTAAGCTCCACGGGCCATAATTTCCACTTGAGCACGCCGAAAGTTGCCTCGCGTCCTAATTAGGGACGTCAAGCAATTAAAGGCATGCTTAGTTGGTCCGTCATGCATGAAACGTCCAGCGGACGAGCGCCAGCCGCTGGCAGAGGAGCCTGGAATGAATGGGGTTGCGGGGACAGATCTTGGGGCGTTTTTGCGTTGGCAAACTGAGCGTCCGCGCAGGGTGGGGCACAATATTTGGGAAGACCGTTGTGCGCAGTTTCTTTTGGCTAGCTGGAGTTACCACTTCATAGTGGCTGGAGCATGGGGTCCCGAACTGTGTGGAGCATGTGGGTGCTTTTGGATTTTGAGAACATGTCGTGGGGTACCCCGTAAAATGGCTGCCGAGGCAGTGGCGGGGTGGCCAGCCACAAAATGGCTGCCACGTGGGCTCAGGACGATCTTTTGTTTGTTTTTGGCCATCGAGTCAAGCCGCCTTCTGGCGACCTCTGGTGGGGCTTGAAGTCAAAGGACGTTCAGAGGTGGCTTGCCGTCGCCTGCCTCTGCTTCACAACCCTGGTATTCCTTGGAGGTCTCCCTGGCCTGTAGCGGCGGTGGGGCTATCGGGGGCTCTTCCTTAAAGGGCCCCCACTTCTTAAGGGCCCCTGCTTCTTCCCAAAAGGGATCATAAGAACATAAGAAAAGCCCATGTTGGATCAGGCCAGTGGCCCATCCAGTCCAACAACTCTGTGTCACACAGTGGCCAGAAATACCAGGGGCCACCAGGAGGTCCAGCAGTGGGGCCAGGACACTAGAAGCCCTCCCACTGTTGCCCCGCCCCCGAGCACCAAGAATACAGAGCATCCCTTGCCCCAGACTGAGAGTCCCTATCTATACCTTGTGGCTAATAGCCACCGATGGACCTCTGCTCCATATAAGAACATAAGAGGAGCCAGTGGCCCATCCTGTCCAACACTCGGTGTCACACAGTGGCCAAAAATATCAGGTGCCCTCAGGAGGTCCAGCAGTGGGGCCAGGACACGAGAAGCCCTCCCACTGCTGCTGCCCCCATCACCAAGAATAGAGTGCATCACCTGCCCCAGACTGAGAGTTTCTATCTAATAAGAACATAAGAGAAGCTGATGTTGGATCATGCCAATGGCCCATCCAGTCCAACACTCTGTGTCACACAGTGGCCAAAAATACCAGGCGCCATCAGGAGGTCCAGCAGTGGGGCCAAGACACTAGAAGCCCTCCTACTCTTGCCACCCCCCAGCACCAAGAATACAGAGTATCCCTTGCCCCAGAGTCCCTGTCTATAACTTGTGGCTAACAGCCACTGATGGACTTCTGCTCCATATGCTTATCTAATTCCCTCTTGAAGCCGTCCATGCTTGTAGCTGCCACCACCTCCTGTGGCAGTGAATTCCACGTGTATTAACCACTCTTTGGGTGAAGTAGGACTTCCTTTTATCCATTCTAACCCGACCGCTCAGCAATTTCATGGAGTGCCCACGAGTTCTCGTCCTGTGAGAAAGGGAGAAAAGAACCTCTTTCTCTACCTGCTCCATCCCATGCATAATCTTCTAAACCTCGATCATGTCACCCCTCAGCCGTCGTTTCTCCAAGCTCAAGAGCCCCAAGCGCCTCAGCCTTTCCTCACAGGGAAAGTTCTCCAACCCTTGGATCATTCTACTTGCCCTTATACTTTAAATGCTTTTGAGAGGAAGTGGTGGGTGGTACGCACCCCTCTGCCTCCCCTCTGGCAAGATTTAAAGGGCCCCTCAGCTAATCGGCAGGGAGCACGTGGCCTGCGTATCAGCTGGAGGGTGAAGAAGAAGAGGAGGAGGAGGAGGAGGAGATTGGATTTATACCCCGCCCTTCACTACCAAAGGGAGTCTCAGAGCGGCTGACAAACTCCTTTCCCTTCCCCTCCCCACAACAGACACCCTGTGAGGTAGGTGGGGCTGAGAGAGTTCTTTCCAGAACTGTCCTTGAGATAACAGCTATGAGAGAACTATGACTTGCCCAAGGTCATCCAGCAGCTGCAAGTGGAGGAGTGGGGAATCAAACCCGGTTCTCCCAGATTAGACTCCGCGCAGTTAACCACTGCAACTAAACTTTAAATCTTGCATAAGGGAGGAAGCGCAGTGCATGCCACTCCCCTCTTCGTTATGGCAGTCCCCCCCATTTTTTTGCCCCCCGAGCCATAAAATCCTATCTACGGGCCTGTGGTCCTGCTGGGTGACCTTGGGCCAGTCACGTGCTCTGAGCCCTCATCTACCTCACAGGGTTGTGGTGAGGGTATAGTGGAAGAAGTTCTTTGGAGGAAGGCTGGGATTAAAAAATATAGTCAATGAATACCGCTCAGGGCGGCTCACATTGATCAATACATAGATAACAGTTAAAATCCATATAAAATCGTCTAAAAACAGTCCAGGTTATAAATAATTCAAATTAATAAAGTGTTGGCAGAAAAAGGCAACTAGAATGATAAAAGGGTTGGAACACTTTCCCTATGAAGAAAGGTTGAGGCGTTTGGGGCTCTTTAGCTTGGAGAAACGACAGCTGAGGGGTGACACGATCGAGGTTTATAAAATTATGCATGGGATTGAGTAGGTGGAGAAAGAGGTACTTTTCTCCCTTTCTCACAAGACAAGAACTCGTGGGCACTCAATGAAATTGCTGAGCAGTTAGAACCGATAAAAGGAAGTCCTTCTTCACCCAAAGAGTGATTAACACATTAAATTCACTGCCACAGGAGGTGGTGGCAGCTACAAGCATGAACAGCTTCAAGAGGGAATTAGATAAACATATGGAGCAGAGGTCCATCAGTGGCTATTGGCCAAAAGGTATAGATAGGGACTCTAGGGCAAGGGATGCTCTGTATTCTCAGTGCTGGGGGGGGGTCAACAGTGGGACGTCCTAGCCCCACTGCTGGACCTCCTGATGGCTCCTGGTATTTATGGCCACTGTGTGACATAGAGTGATGGTCTGGAGGGGTCATTGGCCTGATCCAACAGTGGCTTCTCTTATGTTCTTATATGGAGCAGAGGGCCATCAGTGGCTATTAGCCACAAAGTATAGACAGGAACTCTTGGTCTGGGGCAAGGGATGCTCTGTATTCTTAGTGCTTGGGGGGGAGTCAACAGAGGGAGGGCTTCTAGTGTCCTGGCCCCACTGGTGGACCTCCTGAGGGCCCCTGGTATTTCTGGCCACTGTGTGACACAGAGTGTTGGATTGGATGGGCTGTTGGCCTGATCCAACATGGGCTTCTCTTATGTTCTTACGTTCTTATGGTGATGATTAATTAGATATTGAAGTTGGCTTACTTTAAGAGTATACACAGAGGTCTAGCAACCCTCCTGCTCGTGGTCTTTCTGATACAAGGGCGGCACGGGCTAGATGTCAAAACCAAGGGCCAGGATTCTATAGTGGTGGCGGAAGAGCTCCGTCTTGCAGGCCCTGTAGAACTGCAGGAGATCCCGCAGGGCCCTGATCTCCTCCGGGAGCTCATTCCACCGGGATGGGGCCACCACCGAAAAAGCCCTGGCCCTGGTTACAGCCAGCCAGGCGTCCTTAGGGCCTGGGAGGGCCAATCGATTTTGATTCCCTGACCGTAGTGCTCTCTGGGGTACGTGTGGGGAAAGGCGTTCCCTCAGGTATGCCGGACCCCTGGCCATATAGGGCTTTAAAGGTAAGAACCAGCACCTTGAAGCGAATTTGGTACGCTATCGGCAGCCGGTGCAGTGTCCTCAACTGGGGAGAGAGAACGGAGGGGAGGGACGGAGGGCCAGGAAGCGGCCCGTCACCCCAGCGGCTTCCGCTTCCGGCCTGTCTCACACGTGCCTGTCTGCCGCTCTTCCCTTTCAGGCTGCGAGACGGCGCCAACAAGGAGATCTTGGGCATCATCGTCTCGTACAAAGTCAAAGTGAAACTGGTGGTCTCCCGGGGCGGGTGAGTAGACTTCGGGGAATCCCTCCCTCTGTGCCCTGCAACGGGAAGCTGGCGGGACATCTGGTGGCCCATTGGAGCGCACGCCTCCCCCCTGCCCAGGTAGCGTGGTTTGCCCGGTGTGCAGCAATCTGCAATCACAAGCGGGAAACTCGGGAAATCTTGGTGCTCCCGTCTGTGGCTGGTGGGCAGCTCGCGGGTTTCACATCCCGGGGCACGGAGGTTGAGGCCAGATCCGGGTCTCGGGGCCCGCCGGCCACGAAAGCTTCCTCCTTGCAAGCTGTAACCGATTCTCTCGTCTCCTTTGGTAACGCCAGCCTGCTGGGAGATCTCGCCTCCAGGTAACGCTCTCGCCGCGGCCGTGCGCGTGGTGCCGGCTCTCCTGCCCAGCATGCTCACGCCACATGCTACACCACCTCCTTCCCATAATCCCATTCATCTTCCAAAAGCCCTCGCGTTTTTATTTGGTTGGCATCAGTGTTCCCTCTAAGCTGAGTTATTGTGAGTTAGCTCACAGGTTCTTAGACCCCAGCGCACATATTTTTGTCTTAGCTCAGGAAGGAGGGCTCCAGAGCAGAACTAATTAATGCAGCAGCCAAATCGCCCGCTCACAACTTTAATGCCAGTAGCACACAAAGTAGAATTTTTGCTCACAAGACTCCACAGCTTAGAGGGAACATTGGTTGGCATGTCTTTTCCTCTTTCCTTCGTCAAGCGTGTCGGTTTGTGGGGTCTTGGGCGGAGAGGGTCTTTGCCGGTTCTGCAGGCGCTCCAGCCTCATCCGTCGCGTCACCGTCTACTGTCAGTCACGTCCAAGTGTTCCCTCTAAGTTGAGTCAGTGTGAGCTGGCTCACAGTTTCTTAGCCTCCGGCTCACACATTTTTGTCTCGGCTCAGGAAGGATGGGCTCCAGAGCAAACTGATTTATGCAGCAGCCAAATCGCTCGCTCACAACTTTAACGGCAGGAGCTCACAAAGTAGAAATTTTGCTCACAGGACTCCACGGCTTAGCGGAAGCATTGGTCACGTCCTGGTTTTTTCCACCAAATTTGCTATGTGTGTGCGTGTGTGAGAGAGGGAGAGGGAGAGAGAGGGAGGGAGAGAGATTCCCAGAAGTGTTTGGCTTGTCACGGTTGGAAACTGGATACTGGATTAGAGGGAGCCTGGATCTGGTGCCCCAAAGCAAGTATATCGGCCGTTGTGTTTAGCCTCTAATTTTTTACGAGGCTTTCATTGGGCCCTTATGTATGTTTTTAACTGCCTTTCTAATAAATACATGTCTTTTTGCATGTTATTTAACTAGGCCCTTTTAATATTGGCCCTTCATTAGACAACAGCACATGTGAAAGGGATCTAGAACATAAGAACATAAGAACAGAATAGAAGCCAATGTTGAATCAGACCAATGGCCCCTCTAGTCCAACACTCTGTCACACAGCGGCCAAAATATACCAGGTGCCCTCAGGAGGTCCAGCAGTGGGGCCAGGACACCAGAAGCCCTCCCACTGCTGCCCCCTCCAGCACCAAGAATAGAGATGCATCACCTGCCCCAGACTGAGAGTTCCCATCTATACCTTGTGGCTAATAGCCACGGATGGACTTCTGCTCCAGTATGTTTATCCAATTCCCTCTTGAAACTGTCCATGCTTGCAGCTGCCACCACCTCCTGTGGCAGTGAATTCCATCTAGGTGTTCCGGTTGGTCACAACGCTCAACATGAGCCTGCAGTGCGACGTGGCTGCGAAGAAAGCTAATGCAATCTGAGGATGCATTCACAGAAGCACTGTGCCCAGTTCACGGGAGGTGGTAGTCAGTGTTCCCTCTAAGCTGAGTTAGTGTGAGCTAGCTCACAGTTTTTAGCCTACGGCTCACACGTTTTTGTCTTAGCTCAGGAAGGGACTGCTCCGGAGCAAACTAATTTATGCAGTAGCCAAATTACTCGCTCACAACTTTAATGCCAGTTGCTTACAAAGTAGAATTTTTGCTCACAAGACTCCGCAGCTTAGAGGGAGCACTGGTGGTAGTTCCACTCTGTTCTGCTTCGGCCAGGCCTCACCTGGAGTCCCGTGTCCAGTTTTGGGCACCACACTTTAGGAAGGATGTTGACAAGCTCGAGAGTGTCCAGAAGAGGGCGACCAGGATGGTGAGAGTGTTGGAGTCCAAGTCTTATGAGGAAAGGCTCTGAAAGAGTTGGGTCTGTTTAGCCTGGGAAAGAGAAGGCTTAGAGGGGAGACGATTGCAATCTTCACGATATCTGAAGGGCTGTCATGTAGAAGATGGAGCAGATCTATTCTCTCTGGCTCCGGATTGCAAGACTAGATCTAATGGGTGGAAATGACAAGGGAGTCAATACCAGCTAGATATCAGGAGAAACTTCCTAACTGTCAGAGTGGTTGAGCAGTGGGACAGACTGCCTCGGGAGGTGGTGGATGCTCCTTCCCTGGACGTTTTCAAGCGGGGGCTGGACGACCATCTTTTGAGTATGTTGTAGGTATTTAGGGCTATCTTTCGGCTGTGCTCCTGCAGAGTGCAGGGGGTTGGACTAGATGACCTCCAAGGTCCTTTCCAACTCTAACATTCTATGATTCTATGATTCTAGACTTTCTTCTCACCCTTTTGGCTCTTGGCCCCAAAGCAATTCTTCCTTTCTTAAGACAGTCATCTGTCCTAGTGGAATAGCTGGGTTCAAATCTGGTAGCACCTTAGAGACCAACCCGGTTCTCCCAGATTAGGGGCCCCCCCCATTCTTAACCACTGCACCAAACTGTAGTGGAAGATTCTAGCGGAAGATTCTCAGCGAGTCAGGGCTGACAGAAGACATTTCGGAGCCCGAGGAACAAACACACAAATGTCCCCCCCTCCTGCTCACGTTAATTAGCACGAGGCACAATCCCTTGGCGGCGAGCTTTCTGGCAGAACCCCGGCTGGAAGGCTTGAGAGCCGTCCAAGAGCGCTGCAGGGCCAGATGGCCAAGAAGTTCGGCTGCTCGGCGGAGAAGGGGCTTTGCTGGAGACGCTGTTCTGTCACAGTGTGTGCGGGAGGGTCCTTTTCACGTCTGCTGGCACAGCCTCATTTGACGAGACCCACTTCCTCCCCCACAGGTCTTGGTTTATGATGACATGGGCAGTGTTCCCTCTAAGCTGAGTTAGTGTCAGCTAGCTCACAGTTTTTTAGCCTCCGGCTCAGACATTTTTGTCTTGGGCTCAGGAAGGACGGCTCCAGAGCAAACTAATTTATGCAGTAGCCAATGTACTAGCTCACAACTTTAATGCCGGTAGCTCACAAAGTAGAATTTCTGCTCACAAGACTCCACAGCTTAGAGGGAGCATTGGACATGGGGTGTTTTCAGGGGGTTGGAGCGCAGACTCTAATCTGGGAGAACCGGGTTTGATTCCCCCACTCCTCCACTTGCACCTGCTGGATGACCTTGGGCAAGCCGTAGTTCTGGCAAGAGCTGTTCTTGAAAAAGAGCAGTTTCTGTCAAGAGCTCTCTCAGCCCCGCCTTCCTCGCAGGGTGTCTGTTGTGGGGAGGGGAAGGGAAAGGAGTTTGTGAGCCGCTCTGAGACTCCCTTGGGTAGTGAAGGGCGGGGTATAAATCCAATCTCTTCTTCTCTTCTCTCAGGAGCAGTCCTCGAAAGAGCTCTCTCAGCCCCCACCTACCTCGCAGGGTGTCTGTTGTGGGGAGGGGAAGGGAAAGGAGTTTGTAAGCCGCTCTGAGACTCCTTTGGGTAGTGAAGGGCGGGGTATAAATCCAATCTCTTCTTCTTCTTCTACCTCACAGAGTGTCTGTTGTGGGGAGGGGAAGGGAAAGGAGTTTGTGAGCCGCTCTGGGACTCCCTTGGGTAGTGAAGGGCGGGGGATAAATCCAATCTCTTCTTTTTCTTCTACCTCACAGAGTGTCTGTTGTGGGGAGGGGAAGGGAAAGGAGTTTGTGAGCCGCTCTGAGACTCCTTCGGGTAGTGAAGGGCGGGGTATAAATCCAATCTCTTCTTCTTCTTCTACCTCACAGAGTGTCTGTTGTGGGGAGGGGAAGGGGAAGGAGTTTGTGAGCCGCTCTGAGACTCCCTTGGGTAGAGAAGGGTGGGGTATAAATCCAATCTCTTCTCTTCTTCAAATAGATGACTAGGGGTGTGCACAGAAAAAATGGCTTTTTTCGGATCTGGATCCACCGGACCCCAAAATTTTCAGTATTTCCCGATATTCCCGAATCCCAGTATTGGTATGATATTTATTTTATTTATTTATATTCTAATTCATATCCCGCCCTACCTCGCCAGAGCAAGGCTCGGGGCGGTTTACACAAAATAAAATTCAGCTTAAAACAATCAAATCACCAAAACCATTAAAACAGCTCATTAAAACAATACAGTATTACATAATAAAGTGCTAGCGTTGTTGTTCCGATAACTTGACAATGGCGGTGCTGCATGAGTACAATACCATATGGTGTTCATTTCCAGCGCAGATCTTACTCGACGCGCGCAGGCTGTCAATAATTCACCAGGAACCAAGCTGTGCCATTGTTTCTAGGGATGGTAACTATTGGGATTGGGTAAATATTGGGATTCGGGTAAATAATCAGGACACCCAAATTTATTTGGCATTTAAAAGTGCCTTCTCTCCATGAGTGAAGGGAATGCCTTCTCCAAACGTGCGCCACTGCTGACAACCCGAATAAAAACTGAATAATGTCGGCTTTTATTCGGGCCAGCTATATCCATAGCTGAATCAGTCTAACCTGTATTCGGCTGAATAAATACCCCCTAAATACCAATAAGGTATTTTTTCTTGGCATTTAATAGGTTTGGTTTATCCCGAACGCACATCCCTAGAGATGACTAAAAGGGGACATGATAGAGGTTTATAAAATTATGTATGGGATGGAGAGAGCGGACAAAGAGAACCTATTCGCCCTCTCCCAGGACACCAGAACTTGGAGAGCATCCAATGAAGCTGATGGGCAGGAGGTTCAGGATGGACAAAAGGAAAAGCATCGCTGCGTAAATCACTTTACACAGGGAGTGATTAAAAGGTGGAATTCGCTGCCAGAGGATGTAGTGATGGCCACAGGAATAGACAGTTTTAAAAGAGGACTAGGCAGATTTTTGGAGGATATGTCTTATCAGTGGCTACGAGCCATGGTGACTAAAGGAAGAGAAGAAGATAAGAGATTGGATTTATACCCAGCCCTTCACTACCCAAGGGAGTCTCAGAGCGGCTGACAGACTCCTTCCTTCCCCTTCCCCACAACGGACACCCTGTGAGGTCAGGTGGGGCTGAGAGAGCTTTGACAGAAACTGCTCTTTTTTCAAGAACAGCTCTTATCAGAACTATGGCTTGCCCAAGGTCATCCAGCAGCTGCAAGTGCAAAAGGGGGAATCAAACCCGGTTCTCCCAGATTACAGTCCGCGCACTTAACCACTACACCAAACTGGCTCTACAGGGAACTTCCACATTCAGAGGCAGCAAACCCTGGAATCACAGAGCCAGGAGGCCATGTCAGGGGAAGGCCTCGGCCTCTCTGCCCTGTTGCTGGCCCTCCAGAGGAACTGGCTGGCCCCTGTGTGAGGCAGGAGGCTGGACTGGATGGACCCTCCCTCGTCTGATCCAGCAGGGCTCTTCTGGGGTTCTTATCAGGGGAAGGCCTCGGCCTCTCTGCCCTGTTGTTGGCCCTCCAGAGGAACTGGCTGGCCCCTGGGTGAGATGAGAGGCTGGACTGGATGGACCCTCCCTGGTCTGACCCAGCAGGGCTCTTCTGAGGTTCTTCTCAGGGGAAGGCCTCGGCCTCTCTGCCCTGTTGCTGGCCCTCCAGAGGAACTGGCTGGCCCCTGTGTGAGGCAGGAGGCTGGACTGGATGGACCCTCCCTGGTCTGACCCAGCAGGGCTCTTCTGAGGTTCTTATCAGGGGAAGGCCTCGGCCTCTCTGCCCTGTTGCTGGCCCTCCAGAGGAACTGGCTGGCCCCTGTGTGAGACAGGAGGCTGGACTGGATGGACCCTCCCTGGTCTGACCCAGCAGGGCTCTTCTGGGGTTCTTCTCAGGGGAAGGCCTCTGCCTCTCTGCCCTGTTGCTGGCCCTCCAGAGGAACTGGCTGGCCCCTGTGTGAGACGGGAGGCTGGACTGGATGGACCCTCCCTGGTCTGACCCAGCAGGGCTCTTCTGAGGTTCTTCTCAGGGGAAGGCCTCGGCCTCTCTGCCCTGTTGCTGGCCCTCCAGAGGAACTGGCTGGCCCCTGTGTGAGGCATGAGAGGCTGGACTGGATGGACCCTCCCTGGTCTGACCCAGCAGGGCTCTTCTGAGGTTCTTCTCAGGGGAAGGCCTCGGCCTCTCTGCCCTGTTGCTGGCCCTCCAGAGGAACTGGCTGGCCCCTGTGTGAGATGAGAGGCTGGACTGGATGGACCCTCCCTGGTCTGACCCAGCAGGGCTCTTCTGAGGTTCTTCTCAGGGGAAGGCCTCGGCCTCTCTGCCCTGTTGCTGGCCCTCCAGAGGAACTGGCTGGCCCCTGTGTGAGACAGAGAGGCTGGACTGGATGGACCCTCCCTGGTCTGACCCAGCAGGGCTCTTCTGGGGTTCTTCTCAGGGGAAGGCCTCGGCCTCTCTGCCCTGTTGCTGGCCCTCCAGAGGAACTGGCTGGCCCCTGTGTGAGACGAGAGGCTGGACTGGATGGACCCTCCCTGGTCTGACCCAGCAGGGCTCTTCTGGGGTTCTTCTCAGGGGAAGGCCTCGGCCTCTCTGCCCTGTTGCTGGCCCTCCAGAGGAACTGGCTGGCCCCTGTGTGAGACGAGAGGCTGGACTGGATGGACCCTCCCTGGTCTGACCCAGCAGGGCTCTTCTGAGGTTCTTCTCAGGGGAAGGCCTCGGCCTCTCTGCCCTGTTGCTGGCCCTCCAGAGGAACTGCCTGGCCCCTGTGTGAGACAGGAGGCTGGACTGGATGGACCCTCCCTGGTCTGACCCAGCAGGGCTCTTCTGGGGTTCTTCTCAGGGGAAGGCCTCGGCCTCTCTGCCCTGTTGCTGGCCCTGCCAGAGGAACTGGTCTGGCCCCTGTGTGAGACGGGAGGCTGGACTGGATGGACCCTCCCTGGTCTGACCCAGCAGGGCTCTTCTGAGGTTCTTCTCAGGGGAAGGCCTCGGCCTCTCTGCCCTGTTGCTGGCCCTGCAGAGGAACTGGCTCAGCCCCTGTGTGAGACGGGAGGCTGGACTGGATGGAACCTCCCTGGTCTGACCCAGCAGGGCTCTTCTGAGGTTCTTCTCAGGGGAAGGCCTCGGCCTCTCTGCCCTGTTGCTGGCCCTCCAGAGGAACTGGCTGGCCACTGTGTGAGATGCAGGAGGCTGGACTGGATGGAGCCTCCCTGGTCTGACCCAGCAGGGCTCTTCTGAGGTTCTTCTCAGGGGAAGGCCTCGGCCTCTCTGCCCTGTTGCTGGCCCTGCAGAGGAACTGGCTGGCCCCTGTGTGAGATGAGAGGCTGGACTGGATGGACCCTCCCTGGTCTGACCCAGCAGGGCTCTTCTGAGGTTCTTCTCAGGGGAAGGCCTCGGCCTCTCTGCCCTGTTGCTGGCCCTCCAGAGGAACTGGCTGGCCCTTATCTGAGACAGGAGGCTGGACCGGATGGACCACTGGTCTGATCCAGCAGGGCTCTTTTTAGATTCTTTATGGACTTATATTCTTAACTTCCACATTCAGAAGCAGTCTACATAGGATACACCCAGGAGGCAACAACAAGGGAATATTTCAGCCCATATGCCCTGTTTGTTGGCCCTCTCTTAGCCCTCGGTTGGCCACCCAGCAAAACAGATTGCCGGGACTAGAGGAACCCTCCCCGGTCTGATCCAGCTGGGCACTTCTGAGGTTCTTATGAAGAAGAAGAAGAGGAGATTGGATTCATGCCCCCGCCCTTCACTACCCAAAGGAGTCTCAGAGCGGCTGACAAACTCCCTTCCCTTCCCCTCCCCACAACAGACACCCTGTGAGGTCGGCGGGGCTGAGAGAGCTCTGACAGAAACTGCCCTTTTTCAAGAACAACTCTGACAGAACTATGGCTTGCCCAGGGTCATCCAGCCAGGTGCAAGTGGAGGAGTCTGTTATGCCAATAAAGGTCCATGTATGTAAGTGGAGGAGTGGGGAATCAAACCCGGTTCTCCCAGATTAGAGTCTGCGCACTTAAACACTACACCAGACTGGCATGCATGCTCCGATTCCCCACTCCCTGTCCTTCGCCACCGGGAGTCTCTCGCCACGGCTTCCACCAGCTGGGGGCTTTCCTTCCCGTTCATAGATGCATCCATCACAAAGCTTCTCCTGTCTCCATCAATTCAGCCCCGGGGGCTGTTCCTCCAGATCCCAGGGCTTGAAACGCTCTGAACGGTCATTGAGGGGTTTTCTTCCAGCTCTGATTCACCCTTTCCCAGCATGCGAATGGATGAGCGGCGGCAGTGAGTTATTCCGGCTGTCAGCTCAGGGCGACCCAGCATGCTAACAGAAACACGCATCCCTCCCATCTACAGGGCGTGCCGTTCTAGCGGATGTTCGGCAAGATTGCATGCAATGCTTCCCCCTGCTGGCAGAGAAGGACTGGCGCATCCTTTTCGTCCCAGTGCAGACTCAGAAACTGATCGACTTGAGTTTGTTCCAGGTGGTCAGCCGTGTTGGTCTGGAGCAATAGAACCAGTGGAGGTTAACCATTAAGCAGACTTAAGCAGGTGCTTTAGGGCACCAGGGCCAAAGGGGGCAGCACAAAGTTGGGGAAAGGGTGGAAAAAATGTAGAAAAATGCCTTTCAGGTTAGTCCAAAACAAAAAAGGGCCAAATTTAAAATCCACTTTAAAAACATACAAAAACATGCATGTATTTATTGAACACAGATTAAAACATTGTATAAGGTAAAGTAAAGGTTCCCTTGCTCGAAAGCCAGTCGAATCCGACTCTAGGGTTGCGGTGCTCATCTCCGTTTCAAAGCCGAAGAGCCAGCGCTGTCCGAAGACGTTTCCGTGGTCATGTGGCCGGCATGACTAAACACCAAGGCGCACGGAACGGCATGACTAAACACCAAGGCGCATTGTATAGGGGCCCATTTATACCTCATAAAGAATTGTGAAAATATACAAGGGCTGATAAAATAGACCTGATGCGTTTCGTCTTCAGAGGTCTAATACAAAATGCATATGGAACACCATATTCAATTGAAGGAATATTTTATGGAACAATTGGCCATACAATCTGAGAGAAATATATAGTTGACCAGAGAGGAGCACCACTGGACATGTGATTGTACTGGAGGCCTCATTTGCAATTTTGCATTTTTCTTCCTTGCCCAGTGGTTAAGCTTTGTAACCTTTGTTTTCTGGTCTTTATTGATTTCAAACTTTATGTAGGGTTGTATGCATTTCTGTTTATATAATAGCCAATGTGTTCCATATGCATTTTGTATTAGACCTCTGAAGAAGGCCTGTTAAGGCCGAAACACGTCAGGTCTATTTTATCAGCCCTTGTATATTTTCACAATTCTTTATGAGGTATGAATGGGCCCCTATACCATGTTTTAATCTATGTTCAATAAATACATGTATGTTTTTGTATGTTTTTTAAGTGGATTTTAAATTTGGCCCTTTTTTGTTTTGGACTAACCTTTTCAGATACTGAATTCTTTATTTTGGGTTCAGTTTTCTTCCCTCCCCTTTTTGGTTCTTTTGAAAAATGCCTTTCAGGCCATGAATATTGGGACTTCGATGCATTTAACTGGTGAAATATTAAAACAGGTGTTGCATTGCATTCTTGTAGAACTTGATGTAGCCAAAGCTTGTACAGTATATTGTGTTATCCTGTGAATAGATTTGTGTATTGCCGCAACCTGCATTGCATATCTGGTCAGACAGGTCAACCACTAAAATGGGCGGGGTCCCTGTGGAAAGGAGAGGGGCACTGAGATTGGTCAGTGCTGAGGGCACCAGGGAGCCTTAATCTGCCCCTGGGTAGAACAAATTTAGGGTCCAGGGCAGAGCTCCTTCTAAGCCATGGAGCCCTGTGAGCAAAAATTCTACTTTCCGAGCTACTGGTTGTTGTGAGCTCGGTGATTTGGCCACTGCATAAATTAAGTTTGCTCCTGAGCGAAGGCAAAAATGTGTGCGCCGGAGGCTAAAAAAACTGTGAGCTGGCTCACACTAACTCAGCTTAGAGGGAACACTGGTCCAGGGGCGCCTTTAAGACCAACAAAGGTTTATTCAAGGTATGAGCTTCTGTGTGCATGCACAGTCTTTCAAATACATTGGAGACGACTGGAGAGTCCCAGCTCGCTTTCTGCAATTAGAGAAGATACCTTTACACATTTATCTCCCGTTTTGACATATTTATTGCTTTGCTGTCCTTTCCACCCTTAATTAAGTCAAAACAACTGTTGACCTTATAACCTCAAGCTTGTTATTTAGTTTTGTCTTTGCATAGCTTAAGATATCTTCGTCATGTTATGTGTTAATTTGCTGCTCCGCCTCTGTCTATAAGTTTGAACTCTAGCTTCCCACCCCAATGCGTTTGGAAAAGTTGTACCTGCACACGAAAGCTCATACCTTGAATAAAACTTCGTTGGTCCTAAAGGTGCCCCCACTGGACTCTCAACTTGATATCATAGCTTTGGGAAAAAGAGCAGAAAAGGGCAACTAGAATGATCAAAGGGTTGGAAAACTTTCCCTATGAGGAAAGGTTGAGGCGCTTTGAAGAAACAACAGCTGAGGGGTGACCTGATCGAGGTTTATAAGATTATGCATGGGATAGAGCAGGTCGAGAAAGAGGTCACTTTTCCCCCTTTCCCACAATATAAGAACTCGTGGGCACTCCATGAAATTGCTGAGCAGTCGGGTTAGAACAGATAAAAGGAAGTCCTTCTTCACCCAAAGAGGGATTAACAGATGGAATTCACCGCCACAGGAGGTGGTGGCAGCTACAAGCATGGACGGCTTCAAGAGGGAATTGGGTAAACATACAGAGCAGAGGTCCATCAGTGGCTATTAGCCACAGGGTATAGATAGGGACCCTGGGGCAAGGGATGCTCTGTATTCTTGGTGCTTGGAGGGGGGCAACAGTGGGAGGGCTTCTAGTGTCCTGACCCTACTGATGGACCTCCTAATGGCACCTGGTATTTCTGGCCACTGTGTGACAGAGTGTTGGACCGGATGGGCCATTGGCCTGATCCAACATGGGCTTCTCTTATGTTCTTATATGGAGCAGAGGTCCATCAGTGGCTCTTAGCCACAAGGTATAGATAGGGACTCTCAGTCTGGGGCAAGGGATGCTCTGTATTCTTGGTGCTTGGAGGGGGGGCAGCAGTGGGAGGGTTTCTAGCATCCTGGCCCCACTGCTGGACCTCCTGAGGGCACCTGGTATTTTTGGCCACTGTGTGAGACAAGAGTGTTGGACTGGATGGGCCATTGGCCTGATCCAACATGGGCTTCTCTTATGTTCTCTTAGGTGCTTATGTCTGGGGCAAGTGAGGCTCTGTATTCTTGGTGCTTGGACGGGGCATCAGTGGGAGGGCTTCTAGTGTCCTGGCCCCACTGCTGGACCTCCTGAGGGCACCTGGTATTTTTGGCCACTGAGTGACACAGAGTGTTGGACTGGAGGGGCCATTGGCCTGATCCAACATGGGCTTCTCTTATGTTCTCATGACACGCAACAGGAAACAGTTATCTCTGCAACATGCATCAGCTGGGCTCCAGATTCAGAGGAAGGGTGCTGCTTCAAGAAGGGGGGGAGCGCCATTTGTCCAAAGCACAGACAAGCACAGGCCGAGGGTTTGGTGATGCTTCTTTTCTCCCGGGGCTCACACTCTGTCTCTCTTTCCAGCGACGTGGCCGTGGAGTTGCCTTTCACCCTCATGCACCCGAAGCCGAAGGAGGAACCCTTGCACAGAGACGGTGAGTTCCGCCGTCCCTTCCGCAAGGGGCTTTGTTGCGGGGGAAGAATGTTGGAAGGGCAGCTATCGAAACTTGGGAAGAGGTAGAAGTGGGAAATGCCCGTTGCGTGTCAAGGGGGTGCCATTTTGCCTTGGAGGTGGGACCGGGCAAAGGGGCCACTGTGAATGCCTCGACCACACTTGTTGGCACCACGGCAAACCCTGAGACTGTGGGGAGGGGCTGCAGCTCAGTGGAAGAGCCTCTGCTTGGCACTCAGAAGGTCCCAGGTTCAGTCCCCGGCATCTCCAGTTAAAAAGGGTCAGGCAGTAGGAGATGTGAAAGACCACTGCTTGAGAGCCAGGAGAGCCAAGGAGAGGGGTTCTGGCACAGTGGAAGAGCCTCTGCTTGCCATGCAGAAGGTCCCAGGTTCAATCCCCAGCGTCTCCAGTTAAAAAGGGTCAAGCAGTAGGTGATGTGAAAGACCACTGCTTGAGAGCCAGGAGAGCCAAGGAGAGGGGTTCTGGCACAAGGGAAGAGCCTCTGCTTGGCATGCAGAAGGTCCCAGGTTCAATTCCCGGCATCTCCCACTAAGAACAGCCAGGCAGTAGGCAATGTGAAAGACTTCAGTGGCTGAGGGGTAGAGCCTCTGCTTAGCATGCAGAAGGTCCCAGGTTCAATCCCCAGCGTCTCCAGTTAAAAAAAACGATCAGGCAAGAGGGGATGTGAAAGACCTCGGTGGCTGAGTGGGAGAGCCTCTGCTTGGCATGCAGAAGGTCCCAGGTTCAATCCCCGGCATCTCCAGCTAAAAGGACCAGGCAGTAGGTGATGTGAAAGACCTCGGTGGCTGAGTGGTAGAGCCTCTGCTTGGCATGCAGAAGGTCCCAGGTTCAATCCCCGGCATCTCCAGGTAAAAAGGACCAGGCAGTAGGTGATGTGAAAGACCTCAGTGGCTGAGTGGCAGAGTCTCTGCTTGGCACTCAGAAGGTCCCAGGTTCAATCCCCAGCATCTCCAGGTAAAAAGAACCAGGCAGTAGGTGATATGAAAGACCTCAGTGGCTCAGGGGTAGAGCCTCTGCTTGGCACGCAGGTCCCAGGTTCAATTCCCGGCATCTCCCGCTAAAAACAGCCAGGCAGCAGGTGATGTGAAAGACCTCAGTGGCTCAGTGGAAGAGCCTCTGCTTGGCATGCAGAAGGTCCCAGGTTCAATTCCCGGCATCTCCCGCTAAAAACAGCCAGCCAGTAGGCGATGTGAAAGACCTCAGTGGCTCATGGGTAGAGCCTCTGCTTGGCACTCAGAAGGTCCCAGGTTCAATCCCCGGCATTTCCAGGTAAAAAGGACCAGGCAGTAGTTGATGTGAAGGACCTGTGCCTGAGACCCTGGAGAGCTGCTACCGGTCAGAGTAGCAACACAAAACGTGAGCTACACAGTAATAAGGTCACTAAACAAAAAGAACTGTGCGCCAGCATGGTACATAAAATCCAAATATTCTTTTTATCATAAGCAAACGAATGCACACTGCAGCACTGTATGCACGCCAAGACTGTGCCATACAGATGAAGACACAAAATACCTTCTTCAAAGGATGTCCAGAAGTGTGAGTGTAGTAAGGGTGTGGCCAAACTTGCTTAACGTAAGAGCCACGTAGAATAAATGTCAGGATGTCCGAGCGCCGCAAAACGTGAGCCAGCATCACGCACACATTTTTTTTAATTGGAAAATATGCAGATTAGCTTTTTATTGACGTTAAGGGAGACTGCCAGAAAGAAAAAAACCCAAAGGTAAAAACAGATATTGGTAAGGATCTTTATTTGTCGAATGACGTTTGTTTGCTAATTATATTTATTTGTCTGAGAGAGAGAGAAAGAGAGTGAGAAGTGGGAAGAAAGCAACTCTGACTTTAAACGTGTTCTCCAAACCCCCACAAACACATCCCCATGCCAGCCAGCTTGGCTTGGAGAAGGGATTTAGAAGAAGAAGTAGAAGAAGAGATTGGATTTATACCCCGCCCTTCACTACCCAAATGAATCTCAGAGCGGCTGACAAATTCCTTTCCCCTCCCCACAACAGACACCCTGCGAGGTAGAAGAAGAAGAAGAAGAGATTGGATTTATACCCCGCCCTTCACTACCCAAATGAGTCTCAGAGAGGCTTACAAACTCCTTTCCCTTCCCCTCCCCATAACATACACCCTGGGAGGTAGGTGGGGCTGAGAGAGCTCTCAAGGGAGCTGCCCTTAAGAGAACAGCTCTGAGTTAAGGAGAAGAGAAGAGATTGGATGTATACCCTGCCCTTCACTACCCAAAGGAGTCTCAGAGCGGCTCACAAACTCCTTTCCCTTCCCCTCCCCACAACGGACACCATGTGAGGTAGGCGGGGCTGAGAGAGCTCTCTCGAGGACTGCTTGTGAGAGAAAAGCTCTGAGTTAAGGAGAAGAGAAGAGATTGGATGTATACCCCGCCCTTCACTACCCAAAGGAGTCTCAGAGCAGCTTCCAAACTCCTTTCCCTTCCCCTCCCCACAACGGACACCCTGCGAGGGAGGTGGGGCTGAGAGAGCTCTCCCGAGGACTGCTTGTGAGAGAACAGCTCTGAGAGAACTTGTGACTGACCCAAGGTCACACCAGCTGTTGCATGGGGAGGACTACTGTGACCGTCAGTCAAGTCTGTGATGAGCATTGGACGTCCATCTGATGTATACGACAAAGCCCTTTCTTTCTATCTCTGGGGTCAGGAAAGTCAGGGTTAAGAAGAAGAAGAAGAGATTGGATTTATACCCCGCCTTTCACTACCCAAAGGAGTCTCAGAGTGGCTGACAAACTCCCTTCCCTTCCCCTCCCCACAACAGACACCCTGTGAGGCAGAAGAAGAGAAGAGATTGGATTTATACCCCGCCTTTCACTACCCAAAGGAGTCTCAGAGCGGCTCACAAACTCCTTTCCCTTCCCCTCCCCACAACAGACAGACACCCTGTGAGGCAGGTGGGGCTGAGAAAGCTCTGACAGAAACAGCTCTTTTTCAAGAACAGCTCTGACAGAACTATGGCTTGCCCAAGGTCATCCAGCAGCTGCATGTGGAGGAGTGGGGGATCAAACCTGGTTCTCCCAGATTAGAGTCCGCGCACTTAACCACGACACCAAACTGAGAAGACAAATGCCTTTTCCAAGCTGGCTGGTGGAGGAGGAGGGCTTTGAGAACACATTTAAAGTTAACGTTGCTTTCTTTCTCTGCTCCTCACACAACCTCAGGCCTTCCCAGGGAGAGGAACACTGGCTGGGGAAGAGAAGACCGATTGGGGAAGTATGCCTCCCTTTTGCTTCCCCAGCCACCCTGCCGGGAGCCGCACAATATGTGTGAAAGGGCCGCACGGGGGTCCCCAGCCACAATTTGGCCACCCCTGGTATGGTAGTTCCAAGGCACACTATTAGGAACAACTCTTTTCGGTGCTCAGATTTCGTGCACAGAGTGGGATCCAGTTCCGAGGACCGTATCCCCGTTGAAATTGTAACAGAGTCTCCCCCTGGAACAAAATTTAATCAGATCTGCTCTTTGAGAAAGCATATGGGATTTTTTTATTTTTAAATCAGCCAGCATTCACGTCAGAGAAAGATCCATATGGCGAAGGAATTTTTTTGGGTTTTGGGGAATGTTTCACGCCTTCAGTTTAATGGCAAGGTTCCCTCCACGGGTGTCTTCCTCGGGCATTCGGAAGGTGCGGCGTGAAAGGGCACCTTTCGACTCAGTGTGGGATTTATTAACGCCGACAAAGATATCAACCGTTAAGTAAGTGGCAAAGGAACGAAATCATGGCGTGGAAGGATTGGATCGCCGCGTCTTGGAAAACTGCCGGAAGGGCAAGAATTGATCGCGGGTATTGCCTCTGGGAAGAGGTTCAGAGGCCTTCCAAAGACTTTGGTCCCTGTTCATTGATTTTAGGATCTCAAGGCACTGTTTAGATGCCTGCAAGGCATTTCCCTGTAATGTAGATGAATTGGTTGTATTTACTTGTTCGAATCCCCCACCCCGGCTAACAAAATGCAAACTGCAATCTTGGTTTTGGTGTGTTGTTGTTTTTTTTAACAAAAACCAACTGGGTAAGTATTCGTGGGCTGTCAGATGACGGATGGCTTCCCAAGAGCGCTAACCAGTTTCAGTTTCGTTTATTGCAATTAGCCATTGGCCGTTAACAAGGAGCTGCAGTGGCTCAAAGTGGTTAAGACGCTGAACTGCAGGCTGTGGAAGGTCAGTCGTTCAGCAGTTCGAGACCCGAGAGTGCCGCAAGACGGGGTGAGCTCCCGTCTCTAGTTCCAGCTCCTGCCAGCCTAGCAGTTCGAGAACAAGAAATTGCAAGTCGATAAATAGGTACCACTTCGGTGGGAATGTCACAGCGTTCCGTGTGCCTTGGTGTTTAGTCACGCCGGCCACATGACCACGGAAATGTCTTCGGCTTTGAAACGGAGATGAGCGCCACAACCCTAGAGTCGGATTCGACTGGCTTTCGAGCAAGGGAACCTTTACCTTTTACCGTTAACAAAATGGCAAAACACACATTGTGAACAAGCTACAGGTTAAAAGTCAAGATATACGAAAAATACCAGAGATCAGTAACAAAATATGACTCATTTAATACAGTAGCTTAAATAATGCCCCTTCCCGATGCCACCTTGGAACATATATTCTTTGCAGCAAGGGCAAAGAATGAAACTTTATAAGAGACATATGCATCAATGTCAGATAACAAAAATGAATTTTTTCCCCCTCAACTGGATAAGCACTAAGACCAGATAAAATAACCTGCAAAATTTAGCCCTCAGACTAGAATACCGTGGGTAAAAGAGAATGTAATGAGGTAAATCCTCAGGTATATGGGAACCACATATACATAAGACGATGGGCCAACGGAGTTCGATTGAATCGGCCCTCCAAGATTGCTGTTGGCATTGATTGAAACTGTAGAGAGGTAAAGGACGCTCTAAGTACGTGTTTAGAGATATTAACTGAGAGCTCTAACCATTTGGCTCCTGCCAACCTAGCAGTTCGAAAGCAAGAAACTGCAAGTAGATAAATAGGTACCACTTCGGTGGGAAGGTAACAGCGTTCCGTGCGCCTTGGTGTTTAGTCATGCCGGCCACATGACCACGGAAATGTCTTCGGACAGCGCTGGCTCTTCGGCTTGGAAACGGAGATGAGCACCGCAACCCTAGAGTTGGATTCGAGTGGCTTTCGAGCAAGGAAACCTTTACCTTTACTAACCATTTGCCGCAATTGTCTGTGTTTAGTTCCAGAAAATGAAGCTCCCATCGACACAAACCTCATAGAGCTGGACACAAAGTAAGCCAAACTTGGGGGTGGGGTGGGGCGCATGGGGAGGGTCAGGACGGAAGCGCGGGGGTCATTCCTGCTTCATCCTGTGTCGCGTGTGACTTACTAACCGACTAACTCATCCACCGCTAACCTCGGCACGTGCCGTTCTCCACGTGAAACCCAGTGCTTCGAACGCTTCTCGCACCTAACCTTTTAACGCACGGAATGCATGTTTCTTCTCTCCCCTTCCGTTCTTTGCACGCTCACACCCGCTGGCTTTGTACGCATGCGCGGCCGAGCAGGAGACCCAAAGTAAGACGGCGCCTTCCCCGTGTCTTTGATCCTCCGCGTTCCCTCCTGTGTCGGGTTCCCTGCGTCCAAACTTTTTAAGTGAGTTGTGGCAAGAGTGGGCCCATAGCTACAGTGGGAATTGGGGGAGGGGGCTCTGCCCCCTTTCTTAAAGGCACAGCCCCAGAAGAATTTCTCCTCTGAATGCTTTTTTAAAACATTTTTTAAAAGGCATATGCTTCTTTAAGCAGAGTAGGGTGCTGTGGTTGACTGATTCCTGCACGGAGCAAGGGGGTTGGAGTAGGTGACCTCTAGGGTTCCTTCTAAGTCCGTGTCAAGGAACTGGTCTCCTTTGCTGCCTGA
The DNA here is from genome assembly GCA_029375565.1 of Gekko gecko. Classification (NCBI taxonomy): domain Eukaryota; kingdom Metazoa; phylum Chordata; class Lepidosauria; order Squamata; family Gekkonidae; genus Gekko; species Gekko gecko. The sequence goes on from JAPDNY010000002.1 coordinate 262,703,502, forward strand.
GTGTTAGCCTTGTATCTACATGTTTTCTGCCTAAATGTGAGCTTTCTCAACTATAGAAGTCATCATCCCCACCTGCCGACTTGTTCTCAGAACGGTTGCTTAGGCTGGCAAAAATGATTAACTTGCAGCAGCTGAGAACTGTCATCTAAAGTGGTCGACGGCTTGCAATTTAAGAGCGTTCTTCTGCCTCCAAGTATGAGCTTTCTTGACTATAGAAGTCACCACCCCCACCTGCTGGCTTGTGATCAGGATAGTTGCTCAGGCTGGCAGAAGTGATTAAATTGCAGCAGCTGAGAACTGTCATCTAAAGTGGTTGACACATTTGCAATTTAGAGATCTGTCCTGGGAAGAGCTTTCTGTTGGCTAAACGGCTTTTCTTTCTGCACTGAGAACTTTAGCCCCCATCAGAAAAAAAATTATCCAAGCCACAAAATCCTGGCTACAGGCCTGAGCAAGAGGCCTTGGTTTTCTCTACCTACGTTACCTGCCCTCGGAACTGAGTTCCCAAAGAAAAAGAGACATTAAAACATTCCCTTTTTAGACTCAGGTTGTGTTATCTTTTCTTGTAAGCGGCCTTCGAGTAGGACTGTGTTCCTGGGTGCTTAGGGAGAGTCGAAGGGAGTGCGCAAATTTCCTGCATTGTGCAGGTGGGGTTGGACTAGATGACCCTGAGGGGATCCCTTCCACCTCTATCATTCTGTGAAATCCTGCCCCCCTCCATTGGACTACTGCCACGCTCTAGCACAGGCCAAAGAATAAGCAAAATATCCCTCGCTGTAACTCGGGCACCTTGCAGTTCAGACTCCTGCCCATTCCAAAATCCCCCCATCCAACCAGTGCTTATTGCAGCCAGACAGACGCTGTACTAGGCACAGGGCAGGGCTATTTTGGGCAGGAATGCACTGGTATGGCATTCCGGCTGGTTCCTCAGTTGGCCACGCCCAGCAGGAAATCATTAGCATAACAGGCCACACCCAACAGCAGAAACTCATCAGGATTGGCTACATTACAAGGTGTGTGGCCTAACATTCAAAGGAGTTCCTGCTCCAAAAAAAAGCCCTGGGGTTTTGACAACAAACAAGGTAACATAAGAACAGAAGAGAAGCCAATGTTGAATCAGGCCAATGGCCCATCTAGTCCAACACTCTGTCACACAGCGGCCAAAATATACCAGGTGCCATCAGGAGGTCTAGCAGTGGGGCCAGGGCACTAGAAGCCCTCCCACTGCTGCCCCGCCCCAGCACCAAGAATAGAGTGCATCACCTGCCCCAGACTGAGAGTTCCCATCTATACCCTGTGGCTAATAGCCACTGATGAACTTCTGCTCCGTATGTTTATCTAATTCCCTCTTGAAACTGTCCATGCTTGTAGCTGCCACCACCTCCTGTGGCAGTGAATTCCATGTGTTAATCTCTCTTTGGGTGAAGAAGGACTTCCTTTTATCCGTTCTAACCCGACTGCTCAGCAATTTCATGGAGTGCCCACGAGTTCTTGTCTTGTGAGAAAGGGAGAAAAGTACTTCTTTCTCAACCTGTAAACAGAATAAGAAGCAAAAGGTGGGTGTGGCTGGATGACCACACTGCTGGTAACACGGGGGTGTGGCCTACTATGCTAATGAGTTTCTGCTGTTGGGTGTGGCCTATTATGAGTGCCTGCTGGACTTTTTCTACAAAAAAAGCATTGCACAGGGGTATTTGTTACATCTGGATCCTGGCCCGGAGGGACTAAGAGGGGTAGATAAGCCAGCCAGCCAGCAGTGTCCTGGCTTTGACCATGGCACACCCTCTCTGAATCTCAGATGTATTCAGAAGACCCTGAAAGCAGTTGTGCGAAGGATGCAGATTAGCCACAGAACTGGCTGCCGATTCCAGCAGCCCCGGAGCGGCTGAAAACAAAGATCGGTCCAGATGGGTAGCCATGTTAGTCTCTATCTGTAGCAGCAGAGAAGAGCCAGAGTCCAGGAGTGCCTTTAAGACTAACAGAATTGGTGGCAAGGGAGGAGCGTTCGGGAGTCACGTGCTCACTTCGTCAGGTACAGCGAGAATGGGAGTCCCTCGGTCCTTATATCACAAAGTTTTTTTTAAATCATTTTTATTAAAATTTTCAAATGTTTAACAGAGCGATACAAACATTGTCAACTTGGTGAGCTACATTAAGAAAAGCATTCTTTAAAAAAACAACCAGTTTAATAATACATCTTAATGTGCCCTTATACTATTTAGTTGAGTAGTGTTAATTACATAGTTATTTTGTTTCGGGAGGCAATTTAAAGAAAAGGACTGAGCTGACTAAGGACCGATCTTTGACTATGAAAGGAACGTTCACTGCCTTTTTATATCACAAAGTGGATGGATTTCCATTCTGCGTGGCGAAATGTGGTGCCTTCCACAGAGACAGATCAAGATGGGGAACCGTGTTAGTCTTTCTCTAGCAGCAGACAAGGCCAAGCGTCCAGGAGCACCTTTAAGACTAACAATATTTGTGGCTTTCTTGAGTCACTGTTCTGAATATTCTTCAGGTATCCTAAGGAGTGAGCCCTGACCAATGTTCCCTCTAAGCGGAGTTAGTGTGAGCTAGCTCACAGTTTTTAGCCTCCGGCTCACACATTTTTGTCTTAGTTCAGGAAGGGATGGCTCCAGAGCAAACTGATTTATGCAGCAGCCAAATCGCTCACTCACAACTTCAATGCCGGTAGCTCACAAAGTAGATGTTTTGCTCACAAGACTCTACAGCTTAGAGGGAACATTGGCAGTGACCAGTGGTCCTTCTAAGCTGCGGAGTTTTGTGAGCAAAAATCCTACTTTGTGAGCGACTGTCATTAAAGTCGTGAGTGAGCGATTTGGCTCCTGCATAAACTATTTGGTTTTGGAGCCATCCTTCCTGAGCTAAGACAAAAATGTGTGAACCGGAGGCTAAAAAACTATGAGTTAGCTCACACTAACTCAGCTTAGCGGGAACACTGGCAGTGACTCACAGAAGTTCAGGTTTTGTTAGTCTTTTAGGAGCTGCGGTGGCTCAAGTGGTTGAGACGCTGAACTGCAGGCTGTGGAAGGTCAGTCGTTCAGCAGTTCGAGACCCGAGAGTGCCGCATGACGGAGTGAGCTCCCGTCTCTAGTTCCAGATCCTGCCCGCCTAGCAGTTCGAAAGCAAGAAATTGCAAGTAGATAAATAGATAGGTACCACTTAGGTGGGAAGGTAACAGTGTTCCGTGCGCCTTGGTGTTTAGTCATGCTGGCCACATGACCACGGAAACATCTTCGGACAGCGCTGGCTCTTCGGCTTTGAAACAGAGATGAGCACCGCAACTCTAGAGTCGGATTCGACTGGCTTTCGAGCAAAGGAACCTTTACCTTTACCTAAGGTGCTGCTGGTCTCTTGCCCTGTTCTGCTGCTAAAAACAAAGAACTCTCATTTGCTATTTAAGAAAACAAGTTTCCGATCGACATAAAAGGAGGTTTCTGACGTTCCAGGTATAAGGGTCTGTGGGTCTGGACAATATTTCCAGGCCTCTGGAAGCTTCAAAACCTTGTGTAGCACATAGAAACATAGAGCTGGAAGGTACCCTGGAGGTCATCTAGGGCAACCCCTGCACAATGCAGGAAATTCACAAATACCTCCCCCCCCACACGTGCAGTGATCCATGCTCTATGCGTAGATTCTCTGCTTGCCTCCCCCTCACAGGCAGCAGAAGAAATCAGGCAAATGAAGGAAAAACAGACTCAAAAAGGCTTAAATGTTAACAGTTCTCAACCTTTGTGTGTTTTTTGCTCTTCTCTTGATTTGTCCTAAATTAATCCTAAATTAATCAAGGGAATAGGAAGCTGTGAGCCGACAAATATCTGCTCCGTTAGGACTCTTTGCAATCACATTTGCATGCATTTGTATAATGCAGATCTTTGCTGTGTAGGGACTTCTTTGAGCTCATGAATAAAGCAGGGAACGTTGTGGAAGGCTTTCACAGCTGGAGTTCATTAGTTGCTGTAGATTTTCCAGGTTGTCTGGCCGTGGTCTTGGCATTGTAGGACCTGGACGTGTAGCTAATAGCTCTGACTCCCATCTTTAAAAGGGCTAACACAGAGGAGATCCAGGAAATTTTAGTGCCAAGTTGAGTCTGACATCAAATACCGGGTAAGTTGGTGGAAACTGTTATTAAGGAGAGAATTAGTAGGCACATTGATGAACAACAAACTATTGAGGCAGACTCAGCATGGGTTCTGTAAGGGAAGATCTTGGTCTCACTAACCTGTTAGTGTTTTTTGAGGAGTGAACAAACATGTGGACAAGGGAGACCCAATAGATATTATTTACCTTGTACTTCCGTAAAGCATTTTGATACAGTTCTTCAGTACAGGAAACCATGCCCTGTTTATTTATTTTCTTAAACACTCTACATAAACGTCATAAGCTCTCTTCATAAACATAAACACGATTTCAACAGGAAAAAGAGAGTTTAAAAATAAATAGGGCATGGTTTTCTGTCCTGAAACCAAAAATGCTCTACAGCTGACAATAGCAATGAGATTAGAGTTTCAACAGCCATTCCACACGCGAAGGACCTCCTGGAAACAGGAGATCCTCAGGAATCAATCCATGGTACCGATGCTTTCTCAGGAAAGCTTGTTTATTAACGATGTTCGGAATCTGGGAGTAAGCAGTGATGTAGGCTAAATCTGCAGACTGACACGAAGTTGTTCCAGGGTAGGTGAAATACCAGCGGAGGAGTGTGAGGTCACCTCGACACAGGGATACTCCGTCTCTGAGTGATGGCCGTGAGTGGTGCCAGTCACAGCTGCTGGCAAATGTCAGGTTCTACATGTGGCCAAGTGCAAAGTGATGCACAATGGAGCCAAAAATCCTAAATATAAATACACGTTGATGGGAGTCATCGAACTGTGCAAAGACGGATCAAGAGTGATGAGTCTTGGAGTCGTAGTCCCAGATAACTCAATGAACATGTCTAGACAGTGTGTAGCTGCAATAAAGAAGATTCAGAGTACCAGGGGCACCTATTAGAGGACCAACAAATCAGCGCAGTATCATGGCAGTGCCCCTGTATAAATCATTGGTGCGACCTCATTTGGAATACTGTGTACAGTTCTGGTCACCACATCTCAAAAAGGATATTATAGCATTGGGAAAAGTGCAGAGAAGGGCAACTAGGATGATAAAAGGGTTGGAACATCTTCCCTATGAAGAAAGGTTAATACGCTTGAGGCTCTTCAGCTTGGAGAAACGACGGCTGAGGGGTGACATGATCGAGGTTTATAAGATTATGAATGGGATTGAGCAGGTTGAGAAAGAAGTACTTTTCTCCCTTTCTCACAATACAAGGAATTGTGGGCAGTCCATGAAATTGCTGAGCAGTCGGGTTAGAACAGATAAAAGGAAGTCCTTCTTCACCCAAAGAGTGATTAACATATGGAATTCACTGCCACAGGAGGTGGTGGCAGCTACAAGCATGGAGAGTTTCAAGAGGGAATTAGATAAACATCTGGAGCAGAAGTCCATCAGTGGCTATTAGCCACAGGGTATAGATGGGAACTCTCAGTCTGGGGCAGGTGATGCACTCTATTCTTGGTGCTGGAGGGAGGCAGCAGTGGGAGGACTTCTAGTGTCCTGGCCTCACTGCTGGACCTCCTGATGGCACCTGGTATATTTTGGCCGCTGTGTGACAGAGTGTTGGACTAGATGGGTCACTGGCCTGATTCAACATTGGCTTCTCTTATGTTCTTATGTTCACTTTTTTCAAATACATTGGAATAGTAGGTAAGGTTCATAGACAGGGGCTGAACGGCAAATGAACACGTAACATGATGATGATGTTTTAAGTTATGCAAAAACAAAAATAAATAAGCTAAAGTTATAAGGTCAACGGTTTTGATTTAATTAATGTGATTTAATTCAGGGGGGAAAGGACAGCAAAGCAATAAATATGTCAAAATAGGAGATAAGAGAGCCAGTTTGGTGTCGTGGTTAAGTGTGTGGTCTCTAATCTGGGAGAATTGGGTTTGATTCCCCACTCCTCCACTTGCAGCTGCTGGATGACCTTGGGCAAAAAGCCATAGTTCTGACAAGAGCTGTCCTTGAAAAAGAGCAGTTTCTGTCAGTGCTCTCTCAGCCCCACCTACCTCACAGGGTGTCTGTTGTGGGGAAGGGAAGGGAAAGGAGTTTGTAAGCCACTCTGAGACTTCGAGTGAAGGGCGGGGTATAAATCCAATCTCTTTTTCTTCTAAGTGTGTAAAGGCATCTTTTCTAATTGTGGGAAGTAAACTGAGGCTGTGGTCACGGGGTCATTTTGATTGGGCTTCACCGCTGTTCCCCCTCGCATTTAAAACCGCTGATCAGACACCCACATCCGTCTCCCGCACCGAAGTGGGCTCACTCGCGCGATCCTCCCAGTTCCCTTGCGAGTTTTCCAACACCGGGAAAATCAAGTACTTTCCGGGTATTTGCACTTTGAATCTGCGATTTTGCCTATCTGGACAGCCACCTTTCGCAATGATTGCAATTAGGTCGTCTGAACGTCCTGCTTCCGGTAGGTTTTTGTGTGTGTGTGACTTTCACCATTGTGCGCCTGCACATATGCGTAAAGATTTTTTTTTAAAAAATGTGGTGGCGCGGATGTCCGGACAGTGCCTGGACCATTGTCACACAAAGCAAGCGGTTGAGCAAGGGATGTATGATCATGTGAACCCGCTTAAAAATATCCCCGATCAAATCTACAGCGGGAACAAATCGCAGTATGCTTACTGTGTGACCACAGCCTGAGACTTGTCTCGAACAGGCACTGCTAGACCCTCTTTTCAAGGTAGAGTCACGCCCCCAGAACCTTAAAACATGCACAAACTTTAGCGGCTCCCTTTGGTCACTTCAAACCGATCAAGCCCCCCATTCCTGCTGACCCTGTTTAATGAATTCAGGCTATAGGATTTGCCCAAAGTGCTAGAGGCAGACCTTCAACAGGATGCCTTGAAAGGGCGTCAGCTTGACTACCTCCTTCTGGGACACCCCCAGGAGACATCATCTCACAGCTGCCTGATCCGCTGTTTTTCTCTCTCTCTCAGCGACGACGACATCGTTTTTGAAGACTTTGCCCGACAGCGGCTCAAAGGCATGAAGGACGAGAAAGAGGAAGACGAGGAGGGCACACACTCTCCGCAGCTGAACGACAGATAAACTGGAGCGCTCCCCCCCCTCCAACTTCCTTCTCTTCGTTCCACAGTATAAAACGCCTGTGCCCTAGGGCCGCTTCTCTTTTTGTATTAAGTCGTTTGTTTTCTAAAATGGTGCCCGAGAGCCCAGGTTGGGGGCCCCTTCGCCAGCTTGTGGGCAGCTGTGCCAACCACAGTTCCGCTGTTCCAGGCGCCGAGAGCGCACGCTGGTTTGTGAGTCACGTTGTGGGCATGCGTGTGTGCTGTCGTATGTGCGTGGGTGTGGGTGTGGGAGGGGGTGTGCCATGACAGTTGTGCTCTGCCTGGGGGTGAAGTGTGTACCCAGAAATTGCCCGTCTGCTCTGTACATTTACGTAGGGCATGGCACCCTGTGCAGTTGGATTTGGGACAGACAACAAATGGATTGCATTGGTGTGTTTATTTAACTTAGTGTGTGTGGTGGGGAGAGATTCCGATGGCCTTGAAAGGAATTTAGAAGTCGTTGTGGAGAGCCTAGCAAGAGCGGTAGAACCTCCACAGTCAGTGGCAGTGTGTCTGAGTCCTGGTAGCCTGGGACAGTCAACAGGCTATCAGTCATCTTTCTGCTTTGCTTGGGAGCTTCTGGGACCATCTGTGCTGTCGAGGATGGGGGGAGCAGGGACCAGAGGCCGGTTTTAGTAGACCAGTCCTGCCAAGTTCATCTTCTGTTTCTCCGGGATTTCACCTAATGGATTCCAGCCATTCTCATCATTCAGCAATTTTAACTGAGGCTTTCTTAGTTGTTGGTAGCTTTTTCTCCTACTTCGATGTTTGTTTAAACATATTCCAAGCCGTCAGGTCACCTTACCCAGGCAATTGCCTACCCGCACCTTCCATGGGGCCAAAAGGAAACGCAACCTTTTGCAGATCATAACAGAAACTTAGTAAACCAAAAAAGGGACGACCGTTACAAAGAAATATATCGAGCAAACAAACGCTGTGATAAAAATGACAATGGCATTTAATAAATTTTATGAACATCAGATTATATTGCCAATGAAACTTTGACAATATTACTAAGGAAATTCTAACATTCTCAAGGAAAAGTCCGTCATCCTCAACGAGCACCCGGTTATAAACTCGTTTCACCACTCTTCCTCAGGAGTAATCCTATTCTATTGAAAGGTGTCAGCCTTTTGATACAGCTCAACTTCCTTTTTACTTTCTTCACATTTTTACAACTTAATTTCTTTTTTACTTTCTTCAGTTCTTTACAGCTTAACTTCTTTTTCACTTTCTTCAAATTATCTTGTAGTTCCATTTCAAGCGTCTGAATTAGGAGCAAGCAGCCAATAAGACTTGCAAAGAAAATGCTTTCTGTATATTACGGTCAGAAGCACTACAACCACAATACAATAAACAAATTCCTTCAAATCATAAGAAAATCCTAGTGTGAAAATACATCACCAACGTCGTCTCCGGATTATATAACGACGTTTCAGAATTGGGTCTTCCTCAGGAAATATTAGAGTAGCACAAAAGCTCTCTTGCTCATAAAGGGCTTTACAAAAAGTCACGAAAGTCCAATTTTGAAGCGTTATTATATAATCTGGAGACAACGTTGATGATGTATTTTTACGCTAGGATTTTCTTATGACTTGAAGGAATTTGTTTATTGTATTGTGTTGTAGTGCTTTTGACCACAATTTACAGAAAGCATTTTCTTTGCGAGTCTTGTCGACTGCTTGATCCGTGCGTCAGACTCTCGCGACTGTTCTCTTTACATTTGTTCTCTGATTAGGTTGTGATTGTCCACATTCGTCCTGAATTAGGAGCAAGCCAGTTAATTTATTTCTAGTAGTAGCAACCAGTCCTCTCTTCTATCCGACTAGAAGCCTTCTTTTTTAAAAATTGCTGAATTGCTCTCTAGTTGTTTGGTGCAGCGGTTAGAAGCGCAGACTCTAATCTAGGAGAACCGGGTTTGATTCCCCACTCCTCCACTTGCAGCTGTTGGATGACCTTGGGCAAGCCGTAGTTCTGATAAGAGCTGTTCTTGAAAAAGAGCAGTTTCTGTCAAGAGATCTCTCAGCCCCACCTACCTCGCAGGGTGTCTGTCGTGGGGAGGGGAAGGGAAAGGAGTTTGTAAGCCGCTCTGAGACACCTTTGGGTAGTGAAGGGCAGGGTATAAATCCAATCTCTTCTTCTTCTACTTCTTCTTCTACTTCTTCTTCTTTTCCTTCTCCTTCTTCTATAGTGGTAGCACCTTCAGTCCTTAAGAATGTCAGAATCCCCTTAGTAACATTGTCAAAGTTTCATTTGTAATATAATTTGACGTTCATAAGATTTATTAAATGCCCGTGTCATTTTTATTCACAGTGTTTGTTTGTTTGATATATAACAGAAACTCGACTGGCCATGCCAACTAGCATTTCAGCTAGGAAGGGTTGTCGGCAGTGGCATCCGCTCGTGCCTGGCAGAGCGGGTACAGACCCAGGCTGGTAGAGCTCAGACCCTGCCTCACACCCCCGCGGCCAGGGCTCTTTTTGTAGCAGGAACTCCTTTGCATATTAGGTGACTAATGTAGCCCCCTAATGTAGCCAGTCCTCCAAGAGCTTACAGAGCTCTTCTTACAGGGGCTACTGTCAGCTCTTGGAGGACTGGCTACATTGGGGGGGTGTCGCCTAATATGCAAAGGAGTTCCTGCTACAAAAAGAGCCCTGCGCCCGCTCCACCCCACGCTTTATTTATTATTTACTTATTATAATTGCATTTACTAGTCTGCCCTTCCCGACAAGTAGGGCTCAGGGCGGCTTACAACAGAATCATGTGCAATAAATAATTTAAATGAAAATCAACCTTAAAACTCACCCAGAGACGGATCAATAAATAAAGCAGTATTGCAGGCCAAAATTCAGCTCCCCAGACTCCTGGGGAGGGGAATTGCAAAGGATGGGGAGCGTATACGAGTGCCAGAGGTCATACTGTCCCCCAACCGAATGCCTGGCGGAACATCTCTGCCTTCCATGACCAGCGGAAAGGTAGCAATTCCTGCAGGGCACGGATGTTTCCCGGTAGAGTTCCACCCAGTGGGGACCAAGCTCCCTCTCTAAGCTGTGGAGTCTTGTGAGCAAGAATTCTACTTTGCGAGCTGCTGGCATTAAAGTCGTGAGCGAGCGATTGGGCCGCTGCATGAATTAGTGTGCTCTGGAGCAGTGTTCCCTCTAAGCAGAGTCAGTGTGAGCTAGCTCACAGTTCTTTACCGTCCGGCTCACACATATTTGGCTTAGCTCAGGAAGGAGGGCTCCAGAGCAAACTTAATTTATGCAGTAGCCAAATCACCTGCTCAGAACTTGCAAAGTAGGATTTTTGATCATAGGAATCCACAGCGTAGAGGGACCATTGCTCTGGAGATGGCCTCCCTGAGCTGAGACAAAAATCTGTGAGCTGGAGGCTAGAAGACTGTGAGCTAGCTCACACTAACTCAGCTTAGAGGGAACGCTGGGGGACCAGGACTGAAAACGCCCCAGCCCTGGTTGAGGATGGCCAGGTCTTTCTCAGGCTGGGGAACAGCAGGAAGTTTTTATTCCCTGATCATAACCCTCTTTCCGGGAGTTCTATCCGGCTCTCGAGGAACTGCGTGCCACGCTCCTTAAGAAAGCAGGGCTGTGCCCTTCCATTGCCCATTCTGGGATGTTCTCAGGTGCCTTGCCAACTGGGGGGGGGCAGAGAAACCTGACCTGCTCTTCCGCCTTCAACAGAGACATTTTTAAAATCTATTTAGAAAAAGATCTGTGCCACCTCTTAGGGAACGTGACGGTTGCGGCTTACAAAAATACAAACCTTTATTAAAAAAAACATTGAAAAGCTCTTAAACGGAGCATTTTTTTTAAAAAGCCTAGCTCGGGCCGGAGATGTAGACCGGCACAAGACATCGCAGACCACTTAGAATCTCAGTTTCCAAAAATAAAACCGTGTTTTACAAAGAAGAGTCTCCCTTAATTCAAAGCCCTGGGTGAGCAGAAACGGTTTGGCCTGGCGCCTAAAAGAAAGCAGTTTCGGTGCTGCCAGGGGAGTCTCCCGGGGAGAACAGCAAGGGGCTACCACTGAAAAAGCCCCGCGTCTGGTCACCACCAGCCTCACCTCTGAAGGTGTGGGGGGACACAGAGGGCGGGGCTTATGAGCTCATAACAGGTGGGCTGGACCATACAGGAGGGGCCTGACCCTGCAGAAACCCAGGGGTTGAACAGGAGGTCCAGCTACGCTGCTGAATAACCTCAGTGGCTCCGGTGTGCGGCTCCCGGAGCCGAAGGAAGCCCGTCCGGCTATAAGCAAGTCTCTCTCCAGCAAACTGCCCCGCCGCCCCCGGTTAGCTCAACGGCCCCGAGTTCAGCTCTGCGTCCAAGACAGTGTCTGCCAGCTTGTGTTTAATATGCAGCCACTCACACCATCCCTCTATGAAGAACCCCAGTGTTGTTTTCTGTGTCAGTGGGTTTCAGGGGCCCCCAGAAGTGGTCCCGGGGAGGCCGAAGGACAGAGCGCAGCCCTCTCCGGGTCCTTTGTGGGTGCGGGGGGAGAAGCAGCAAGTGAGCGAGCCCCTCCGGAGTAAAGGCAGCCCCCTTGCGAGAGCTCCAGGCAGCGTGGCATTATTTTGTAACGTGGTTCCTTTGTCCTGAACCCGACCCTCCCCCCGGACCCCCCGTGCTTCTTCGGTTCCTCCCTTGTATCGGTGACGTTTCCGTGTTTTGTCAAATAAATTATTCTAGTTTATTAATCTTTAAAAAAAATAAAAATACAAACACACCTCCGAGCCGTCTGTGGGTTTTTGCTCCTTTCCGAGTCTCTGCCTGTCTTTCTGCGCTGGAAATTCTATGCGTCCCCGTTCCGTCCCCCCGCCAGCCGCGATTGCAATATGGTGTACTGCTTATCAGAAAGAGTACACGCTCGAGAATATTGTACGCCGGTTTGGTGGAGTGGTTAGGAGCGCGCACTCTGATCTGGGATTCCATTTCAATGCATCTGAAGAAGTATGCGTGCCCACAGAAGCCTATACCCAGAACTAAATTTTGTTGGTCTTAAAGGTGCTGCCGGACTCGAACTTTGTTCTGCTCTCTGAATAAATACGTTTGCAATGGATGGTCTTCTCCCCAAATGAGGAGTAGGTAGTTTTAGAACTCTCTGCAATTAATCCCTGCCGGTTTGGTGCAGGGGTTAGGAGCGCGGACTCTGATCTGGGAGAGCCGGGTTTGATCCCCCACTCCTCCACATGCAGCTGCCGGGGTGACCTGGGGTCAGTCACGAGTTCTCCCAGAGCTGTTCTCTCACGAGCAGTCCTCGAAAGAGCTCTCTCATTCCCACCTACGTTGGAGTGGAAGTTACCAGTCCATACATATAGGTAGAGGGTGGGGGACTGCTAACTTCCATTTCAATGCCTCTGAAGAAGTATGCGTGCCCACGGAAGCCTATACCCAGAACTAAATTTTGTTGGTCTTAAAGGTGCTGCCGGGCTCAAACTTTGTTCTGCTCTCTGAATAAATACGTTTGCAACGGATGGTCTTCTCCACAAATGAGGAGTAGGTAGTTTTAGAACTATCTACAATTAATCCCTGCCGGTTTGGTGCAGTGGTTAGGAGCATGGACTCTGATCTGGGAGAGCCGGGTTTGATTCCCCCACTCCTCCACATGCAGCTGCTGGGGTGACCTTGGGTCAGTCACGAGTTCTCCCAGAGCTGTTCTCTCACGAGCAGTCCTCGAAAGAGCTCTCTCATTCCCACCTACCCCACAGGGTGTCTGTTGTGAGGAGGGAAGGGGAAAGTAGGTTGTGAGCCGCTCTGAGACTCCTTCGGGTAGTAAAGGGTGGGGTATAAATCCAATCTCCTCCTCCTCCTCTTCTGGATGTCCTTCCCTACACCAACATCTCTTATTCTCTGGAAGCTGATGTTGAAAAGGGGCATCGAGTCGCAGGCAACCCTGTAGGCTTTTCAAGGCCAGAGGGATTCACAGATGGTTTGCCATTGCCAACCGCCGACAAGGGGCCCTCCCAGCAGATGCCATTGAGTGAGACCCTCTCCAGTCCACAAACTGCCCCTCTGTGATGGAATACACCCGCTCTGATCTACAGACCCTGTTCTGCCGGCCCCTCTGATTCTGGGAAGGGGGCTATTCCACTTCCTGCCATTAGGGTGCGCTGCCACCAACTGCCTCGATTTAGTTGTCCTAACAGTCCGAGGACGACGTGTACGCGATACAGAAACTTCGGGCCACGTCCAATATTAAAAAGGATTTATTAAAAAGTTAAGTTCAAGCACACTTAAGTCACAAAAACAGACCAGCGCATGGAAGAACAAAAGAAAGTTGGCTAGGAACGCATCTTCTTTCTCTGAGCCTAAAAACATACTCCATTAGACTCTGAAATACTGCTGTCCTTTTGGGAAACATTTTAATGTTTCGTTAGTTATTACAATAGGGGCGAAACAAAATCCAAGACAGCAAGGCAAATGACCCCCCTACTGCTGAAACCGATTTTTTTTAAAGTTCTTGTAAGCAGAGAAAGAGAGAGAATACAAATTTTTTCAGTATTATATTTTAATGGGAAATATGCCCCCAGCGGGATTACCGAAACACACGGGATTTGTGTTTTTATGCTCTGCTTAATAAGGTTTTCATTTTTATTTTTTATTTCAACAGTTTTTTCCTGGTTTGTTCTTAAGTTTTTAGGCCAGGCCCTGGTGGAGTTTCCTACGTCTGTCTCTATACTGATTAAATCCAAGGTTGGCCACTCCTTTCATCCACCAGGAAAACAGCGGCTTTGGTAGAAACTTTTTAACCCCTTTTCCCAGGACCTGAAATACAGGAAGGGCTTCTGGGAATGCAAACCCTGCCTGGGTTTCTTCCTGGTGTTCGATGTCAGCAAAGACCCGCCCCGCTATAACCTTTTTCTTGTTTCGGATAGTCTGATGGGACCCCGACCCCCAAACCCCCATCTTTATGCTCCTGCAAAATCTGCATATGTTTGGGAAGAGAGACCCGGCTCTTTCGTTTTATGCGCTTTCTTCCTTCTTGGAAGTCCAGCTGCAGAAGACGGGCACGATCACCAGCCACCAACGTGTGGGGGTCGGCGAAAGGGGGGAGGGTCTAGTTGGCCCCGCAAGGGACAGCCCAGTCCCACACGTGGAGCGACCCGTCCGTGGCTGCCGACAACAAGGTCCGTGGCTTGCTGGGGTGCCACGTGTGAGCGGTCACCAGGGCGGGCCGGCCGGCTTCTTCCACGCTGCTGAAGACGTGTCCCCGGTGGACAAAGAGCGGCTTGGCTTCCTGGGGGGCCGGGCCCCAGCTCTGGGTGTTGTAGACGCGGACGGTCCCGTCAGAGCCTTTGGGGAGAGGAAAGAGAGAAGGAAGATGGGGGAAGAGGGCACGGCGGAGTACAACGTCACAGGGGTCCTCAAACGAGAGCCAGTGTGGTGAAGGAGAAGAGGAGGAGGAGGAGGAGAAGAGGAGATTGGATTTATACCCTGCCAAAAGGAGTCTCAGAGTGGCTTACAACCTCCTTTCCCAGTTTGGTGTAGTGGTTAGGTGCGCGGACTCTAATCTGGGAGAACCGGGTTTGATTCCCCCACTCCTCCACTTGTACCTGCTGGTGTGACCTTGGGCAAGCCGTAGTTCTGTCAGAGCTGTTCTCTCAAGGGCAGTTCTCTCATAGCTCTCTCAGCCATGCCTACCTCACAGGGTGTCTGTTGTGGGGAAGGGAAGGGAAAGGAGTTTGTAAGCCGCTCTGAGATTCCTTTGGGTAGTGAAGGGCAGGGTATAAATCCAATCTTCTTCTTCTACCTCCCAGGGTGTCTGTTGTGGGGAGGGGAAGGGAAAGGAGTTTGTGAGCCGCTCTGAGACTCCCTTGGGTAGTGAAGGGCGGGGTATAAACCCAATCTCTTCTTCTTCTTCTTCTCCCTCTCAGGGTGTCTGTTGTGGGGAGGGGAAGGGAAAGGAGTTTGTGAGCCGCTCTGAGACTCCCTTGGGTAGTGAAGGGCAGGGTATAAATCCAATCTCTTCTTCTTCTTCTACCTCACAGGGTGTCTGTCGTGGGGAAGGGAAAGGAGTTTGTCAGCCGCTCTGAGACTCCTTTGGGTCGTGAAGAGTGGGGTATAAATCCAATCTCTTCTTCTTCTTCTACCTCCCAGGGTGTCTGCTGTGGGGAGGGGAAGGGAAAGGAGATTGTAAGCTGCTCTGAGATTCCTTTGGGTAGTGAAGGGCGGGGTATAAAATCCAATCTCCTCTTCTTCCTCAATATTGGTGCCCATTTTACAGAAGGGAAAACTGAGGCTCACAAACACAAGTAATTTCGCACAAGGCGAAAGGACTGACCAGTCCCCCCAGTGTCAGACATTCTGGGGCCCTGTCGCAGCTGCCCTTCCCACATGGCTATCCTCCCAGCCTTGCAGATAAAAGGAGCCATCCTGGGCAAAGTGAAACCAGTCCTTTCCTCGGATTACATTCGTGGGCAGCTCGGGTGTCCATATTTAAACATCTGGAGCAGAAGTCCATCAGTGGCTATTAGCCACAGGGTATAGATGGGAACTCTCAGTCTGGGGCAAGTGATGCACTCTATTCTTGGTGCTGGAGGGGGCAGCAGTGGGAGGGCTTCTGGTGCCCTGGCCCCACTGCTGGACCTCCTGAGGGCACCTGGTATATTTTGGCCACTGTGTGACAGAGTGTTGGACTGGAGGGGCCACTGGCCTGATCCAACATTGGCTTCTCTTATGTTCTTATGTTCTGTCCCCCCTTCCTCTCCTCCTGTGGTACGAAGATGCCGCTCCGTGCTAAAACCCACAGGAAGACCCAGCTCCGCTCAAACTTACCCGATACAGCCAGGCAGTCTTGTAGTTGTGGCGCGAAGGAGACGCACAGGAACTCCGACCCCGGGAGGCTGGACGTGGGCACGCAACCTGTGGCCGTTTTCAGGGGCCTCGCCGTATTCCGGAGGTCTGTAAGCACGACGCAGCCTCCCTCCGACAGCCGGGCGATCTGGGGGTGGTCCTCGACGGATCCCGGTGGGCCGGGCCTGACTGCCGCGCACCATCTCCCCCCTCCCGGTGCCAAAGCAACGGGCGCATCCTCCGCCGCTCCCAAGAGGCCCTGGGGCTGCCGGATGTCTGCGAGGAAAAGCTGCCCCTGTGCACTGCAGGCCAGCACCGTGGCTTGGTCCAAGAACTCCAGCGTGGCCAGTTCGTCGTGGCTGCTGGAGGCTGTGGGAAGAGACCACAAGAGGGAGTGGGGTGGGCTCAGTTCTGTGACTCTGTCCTCAGGGAAATTCTGCCCGGCCATCTCGTCATTATCAAGGCACATTACATCATACAAGTCAGGTGTCCTCTCTCCCAAACTTACTCCATGAAATAGCTGAGCGGTCGGATTAAAACGGATAAAAGTAAGCTATAAATACACGTCGATGGGGTCCGAACTGGCAGAGACGGACCAAGAGAGAGATCTTGGAGTCATAGCAGATAACTCAATGAAAGTGTCGAGACAGTGTGTGACTGCAATGAAAAAGGCCAACGCTATGCTGGGGATTATTAGAAAGGGAATTGAAAACAGATCAGCCGGTATCATAATGCCCCTGTATCAATCAATGGTGCGACCTCATTTGGAGTACTGTGTACAGTTCTGGTCGCCACACCTTAAAAAGGATATTATAGCTTCGAAAAAGTGCAGAGAAGGGCAACTAGAATGATCAAAGGGTTGGAGAACTTTCCCTATGAGGAAAGGTTGAGGCGCTTGGGGCTCTTTAGCTTGGAGAAACGACAAAAACAGGGCAGAGAGGCCGAGGCCTTCACCTGAGAAGAACCTGGATTAGACCAATAGTCCATCCAGTCCACTGGTCTGATCCAGCTGGGCTCTTCAGAGGTTCTTATCAGGGGAAGGCCTCGGCCTCTCTGCCCTGTTGCTGGCCCTCCAGAGGAACTGGCTGGCCCCTGTGTGAGAGGGGAGGATGGACTAGATGGACCCTCCCTGGTCTGACCCAGCAGGGCTCTTCTGGGGTTCTTATCAGGGGCTCTTATCTTCTGGGGCTCTTCTGGGGTTCTTATCAGGGCTCTTCTGGGGTTCTTATCAGAGTGTTGGACTGGATGGGCCATTGGCCTGATCTAACATTGGCTTCTCTTATGTTCTTATGTTCTTAAGGCCTTGGCCTCTCTGCCCTGTTGCTGGCCCTCCAGAGGAACTGGCTGGCCACTGTGTGAGACGGGAGGCTGGACTAGAGGGACCCTCCCTGGTCTGATCCAGCAGGGCCCTTGCGTTGTTCTTAGAGCAAAATGAACAAGATTCCATTTTCTGTTTCTCTGATCTCTTTCGAGCACAAGGGGACCTCCCAGCAGGGTGCAAAAGGAATGGAAACGGGAGATCTCAGGACCTAACCGATCTCTGTCCTCCAACTTCCCCCACTCAAGGGCGGGAACCTCTGGGGCAGCGCAAAGAAGAGGAAGAAGCAGGTACCTGTCTTGAAGACCGTCTTCCCGGATTCGACCTCGGTCACCTGAACATTGCTGATCTTCACTCCATGCAGTACCCAGGCGGACTTGGAGGCGGCTGTGGCGATTTTGGCCCAGGCTGGCTCATCTCCTCCTCCTGCAGTGGGGATGGTTCTGACAGGCTTAATAACATCTGTAGAACCAAGGGAGGGACAGAGAGGCAGAGCAGTGTAAGGGTGAGAGCGCTGGCCTAGGATCTGGCTTCTAATCCCCCACCTGTCTGCAGAATGACCACAGAATCACAGAGTTAGAAGGGGCCATCCAGAGGCCATCTAGTCCAACCCCCCTGCTCAACGCAGGATCAGCCTAGAGCAGGAGGAGCCGAACTTGCTCCACGTGAGGGCCACACAGAATAAACGCCAGGCGTCTGAGAGCCGCAAGACATGATCAAACATCACACGCACGTGTTTTTTTTAATTTTTAAAATATGCAAATCTGCTTTTCATTAACATTCAGTGAGACTGCCAAAACTAAAAAAGGGTAAAAGCAGATATTGACATTAAAGAATATTGATATTAAAGAAGTCCTTTTCTCCCTTTCTGACTAGAGAAGAACTCGCGGGCACTCCATGAAATTGCCGAGCAGTCGGGTTAGAACAGATCAAAGGCAGTCCTTCTTCACCCAAAGAGAACATAAGAACATAAGAGAAGCCAATGTTGAATCAGGCCAATGGCCCATCTAGTCCAACACTCTGTCACACAGCGGCCAAAAATACCAGGTGCCATCAGGAGGTCCAGCAGTGGGGCCAGGACACTAGAAGCCCTCCCACTGCTGCCCCCTCCAGCACCAAGAATAGAGTGCATCACCTGCCCCAGACTGAGAATTCCCATCTATACCCTGTGGCTAATAGGCACTGATGGACTTCTGCTCCAGATGTTTATCTAATTCCCTCTTGAAACTGTCCATGCTTGTAGCTGCCACCACCTCCTGTGGCAGTGAATTCCATGTGTTAATCACTCTTTGGGTGAAGAAGGACTTCCTTTTATCCGTTCTAACCCGACCGCTCAGCAATTTCATGGAGTGCCCACGAGTTCTTGTATTGTGAGAAAGGGAGAAAAGTACTTCTTTCTCTACCTGCTCTATCCCATGCATAATCTGATAAACCTCGATCATGTCACCCCTCAGCCGTCATTTCTCCAAGCTAAAGAGCCCCAAGCGTTTTAACCTTTCTTCATAGGGAAAGTGTTCCAACCCTTTGATCATTCTAGTTGCCCTTTTCTCCACTTTTTCCAAAGCAATAATCTCCTTTTTAAGGTGTGGTGACCAGAACTGTACGCAGTACTCCAAAGGAGGTCACACCATTGATTTATACAGGGGCATGATGATATTGGCTGATGTGGTTTTCAATACCCTTCCTAATAATCCCCAGCATAGCGTTGGCCTTTTTTATTGCAGTCACACACTGTCTCGACGTTTTCATTGAGTTATCTACTACGACTCCCAAGATCTCTCTCTTGTTCAGTCTCTGCCAGTTCAGACCCCATCGATGCGTATTTCTAGTTAGGATTCTTGGCTCCAATGTGCATCACCTTGCACTTGGCCACACTGAACCCCATTTGCCACGTTGACACCCACTCACCCATCCTCGACAGATCCCTTTGGAGTGCCTCACAATCCTCCCTGGTTATTAGTGTGAAAAACAGGATGGTTTTTGTGAGAAAATGGCGGTGGGGGGGAGAAATGTTCTAACCTGCTTTGAGTCCCATCTGGGGTGAAAAACGACATATAAATAAACGGAGGAGGAGGAGAAGGGATTTATACCCCGCCCTTCTCTACCCGAAGGAGTCTCAGAGCAGCTTACAAACTCCTTTCCCTTCCCCTCCCCACAACAGACACCCTGGGAGGTAGAAGAAGAGAAGAGATTGGATTTATACCCTGCCCATCACTACCCAAAGGAGTCTCAGAGCAGTTTACAATCTCCTTTCCCGTCCCCTCCCCACAACAGACACCCTGCGAGGTAGAAGAAGAGAAGAGATTGGATTATACCCCGCCCTTCACTACCCAAAGGAGTCTCAGAGCGGCTGACAATCTCCTTCCCCGTCCCCTCCGCACAACAGACACCCTGCGAGGTCGGTGGGCCTGAGAGAGCTCTCTCAAGAACTGCTCCTGAGAGAACAGCTCTAAGAGAACTTGTGACCGACCCAAGGTCACACCAGCAGCTGCATGTGGAGGAGTGGGGGAAACCAAACCTGGTTCTCCCAGGTTAGAGTCCGCGCTCCTAACCACTGCACCAAACCGGCAGATATTACTAGCAGATAGTTCTAAAACTACCTACTCCTCATTTGTGGAGAAGACCATCCGTTGCAAACATATTTATTCAGAGAGCAGAACAACGTTCGAGTCCGGCGGCACCTTTAAGACCAACAAAATTTAATTCTGGGTATAGGCTTCCGTGGGCACGAATACTTCTTCAGAGGCATTGAAATGGAAGTTAGCAGTCTCCCACCCTCTACCTATATGTATGGACTGGTAACTTCCACTCCAACATATCTGAAGAAGTGTGCCTTGCACACACAAGCTTATACCTTGAATAAAACTTCTTTGGTCTAAAAGGTGCCCCTGGACTCCTAACTTTGTTCTGCGGCTTCAAACCAACATGGTGACCCACCGGGATCTATTAAGAGAATAGTTATCAGGGTGTGAAATTGTGTGTGTGTGTGTGGGGGGGGGGGGCTATTACCTTCTCTGTCCTCGTGGTAGGCCTGGTTAACCACTGTGGGCTGCCGGACTAAACAGATCCTGGGTCCGACCCAGATAGAATCACAAAATCACAGAGTTGGAAGGGGTCATAGAGGCCATCTAGTCTCACCCCCTGCCCAATGCAGGACCAGCTTGAAGCATCCCTGACAAATATCTGTCCAGCCTCTTCTTGAAAGCTGCCGGTGAAGGGGAGCTCACCACCTCCCTAGGCAGCCGATCCCACCTTTGAACCACTCTGACCGTGAAAAAGTCTTTCCTAACATCCAGCTGTTACCTTTCTGTGTTTAATTTCAACCCGTTGCTTCGGGTCCTCTCCTCTGCTGCCAACGGGAACCGCTCCTCACCCTCCTCCAAAGGACAGCCTTTCAAATATTTAAAAGAGAGCGATCCTGTGTCCCTCCTCAATCTCCTCTCCTCCAGACTCAACATTCCCAAGAGGCCCTTAAGCCTTTCCTCGTAGGGCTCAGCCTCCAGACCCCTGATCATGCTCATCGCTCCCTTCGGCACCCTCTCCGATTCTGTCCACATCCTTTTTGAAGCAAGGCCTCTAGAATTGCACACAAGACTCCAGGTGCGGCCTGACCAAGGCAGCATACAGAGGGGCTACTATGACCTCCTGCAGTTTCGACGCTACGGCCCTTATCTTATGCTCTTAATTTTTTTTTTAAGGCTTTTAATTCCCATCACCCAGTCTGAGTCTGGGGCAGGGTGGGCTACAGGCAGACATGAAGAAGAAGAAGAAGGAGAAGAAGGAGAAGGAGAAGAAGAGGAGGAGGAGGAGGAGGAGATTAACACATGGAATTCACTGCCACAGGAGGTGGTGGCAGCTACAAGCATGGACGGCTTCAAGAGGGAATTGGATAAACATATGGAGCAGAGGTCCATCCGTGGCTATTAGCCACAGGGTATAGATGGGAACTCTCAGTCTGGGGCAGGTGATGCACTCTATTCTTGGTGCTGGAGGGGGCAGCAGTGGGAGGGCTCCTAGTGTCCTGGCCCCACTGCTGGACCTCCTGATGGCACCTGGTATATTTTGGCCGCTGTGTGACGGAGTGTTGGACTGGATGGGCCACTGGCCTGATTCAACATTGGCTCCTCTTATGTTCTTATGTAGATTGGATTTATACCCCGCCCTTCACTACCCAAAGGTGTCTCAGAGCAGTTTACAAACTCCTTTCCCTTCCCCTCCCCACAACAGACACCCTGTGAGGTAGGTGGGGCTGAGAGAGCTCTGACAGAAACGGCTCTTTTTCAAGAACAGCTGTGCCAGAACTATAGCTTGCCCCAAGGTCATCCAGCAGGTGCAAGTGGAGGAGTGGGGGAATCAAACCCCAGTTCTCCCAGATTAGAGTCCGCGCACTTAACCACTGCACCAGACTGGCTCTCAGTTAACCCACACCTCCTGCCCCCGCTGCAGCCGCTCACCCGTCTCGTCCTGCTCAATCCGCCAAACCTGCAGGGAGCTGTCCGGCGGGCCACTGGTCACCAGCAAGCTGCAGGGGCAAACAAAGAGAAGACGACCTCCTGAAAGAAGGAAAGCAACTCATCTCCTTTTCCTGGCTAATTACGACTCCACGTCTCTGCAGGAGTTTCATGTTAGAGGTACTCCCGGGTTCTGGATGGCCAGTCCTCAGGGACCGACGCCATATCTCTGGCTATTCTAGCAACGCACAGTAGTCTTTCTTTCTGCTTTTTTAATTTCCACCAGAAGATTATTATTAGCAGCGCCCTTCCTTGAGCTGTCTGGAGAGGAGGGATAAACCAAATAAACCCTGCGCTCCTTTCTAAAAATTACAAGCAGGGGACCTGTGAGGACTAGTTCCTTTTCCCCTCCCCATTCTACTTTCTCTTCCCTGGCAGCCCCCACAGCCTCTCTCCTTCTCCACTCCTTTTCAGAAATTATAAGCAGGGGACCTGCGAGGGTTATCTCCTTTCCCCTCTCCATTTCCTCTTTCTCTTCCCTGGCAGCCCCCACAGCCTCTCTCCATCTCCACTCCTTTCCAGAAATTACAAGCAGGGGACCCACGAGGACTTGCATGGGTTATCTCCTTTCCCCCTCCCCGTTTCCTCTTTCTCTTCCCTGGCAGCCCCCCTAGCCTCTCTCCATCTCCACTCCTTTTCAGAAATTACAAGCAGGGGACCTGTGAGGACCTGCGTGGGTTATCTCCTTTCCCCTCTCCATTTCCTCTTTCTCTTCCCTGGCAGCCCCCACAGCCTCTCTCCATCTCCACTCCTTTTCAGAAATTACAAGCAGGGGACCCGTGAGGACCTGCATGGGTTATCTCCTTTCCCCCTCCCTGTTTCCTCTTTCTCTTCCCTGGCAGCCCCCACAGCCTCTCTCCTTTTCCACTCCATTTCAGAAATTACAAGCAGGGGACCTGCGAGGACTTGCATGGGTTATCTCATTTTCCCCTCCCCATTTCCTCTTTCTCTTCCCTGGCAGCCCCCACA
This sequence comes from Gekko gecko, assembly GCA_029375565.1. Lineage (NCBI taxonomy): Eukaryota > Metazoa > Chordata > Lepidosauria > Squamata > Gekkonidae > Gekko > Gekko gecko. The sequence continues at coordinate 262,726,297 of JAPDNY010000002.1, forward strand.
GCCTCTCCTTCTCCACGTCTTTTCAGAAATTACAAGCAGGGGACCCGCGAGGACTTGCATGGATTATCTCCTTTCTCCCTCCCCGTTTCCTCTTTCTCTTCCCTGGCAGCCCCCATAGCCTCTCTCCTTCTTCTGCCTCCTTCTTTTCTTCCCTTCCACCGGCCAACTTAAATTATCTGCCCCCCTCCCCCTGTCTACAGCTTTCCCTCCTTCCCTCCCCCTGGAAGTCTCCCGCCCAGGAAAACACTGTCTGAGTTGCGCAGGGCCATCAAATGAAGATTTTTCTGCAAACCTGAAGCTTTTCTCAGGTTTGGGGAAATTCTGTCCACTTTCGCCCCCAATCTTATTAATTATTTATTTGATTTTTACACTCACCCCTCCCCACCGAGGCAGGCTCAGGGCGGCCTACACAAGAACCAATAGGTAAACAACAATACAAATGTTAATATAAAAGACACAAGTTATCAAAAACAATTAACAAAACGATGGCGGTATCATTACAATACAGTGCATTTACCAGTCCATCCATTATTGGCAGGCTCAGGCTGGATTGATGATAACACGGCTCCTACCTAAATACCTGGTGAAAGAGCTCTGTTTTCGTAGCCCTGCGGAAGTGTGCGAGGTCCCGCGGGGCCCCTGATCTCATCCGGGAGCTCATTCCAGTAGGCTGGAGCTGCCAAAGAAAAGGCCCTGGTCCTGGTCGATACCAGCCTGGCATCCTCAGGACCAGGGAGGGCCAAACAGTTCTGCGACCCTGACCGTAGTGCTCTCTGGGGGACGTGTGGGGAAAGGCGGTCCCTGACCATAAAGGGCCTTAAAAGTCAGAACCAGCTCCATGAAGTGAATCCAGTATGCAACTGGCCTTCAGCACAGGCTGGAAGTGCTCTCGCGTAGAGAGGTCCATCGACAGCCCGGCTGCTGCATTTTCCCAATCTTCTTTTCTCAAAAGAACTGCCGCATCTTCTTTCCCCAAAGGAACTACCGCTCTGCTTCTGCCGGGGGGGCGCAGCCTTTGCCAATCTGAATGAGCGGCTCTGTTACGCCAACCAGAGCAGCCGGGGCTTCCGAGCGGCCTACCTGGTCTCCGGGACGTCCTTCAGGCTGTAGACCGGGCGGTCTGAGAATCCACCGTGCTCCACCTTAAAATCTCTCTCTGGACACAATCCCTGCAAAAGCCGAAGCAGCCCCGTGAAAGCTGCCGGTCTGGAGAGAGGGGAAGAAACCCCCGCCCACCCGATCAGCAAACACCCAAAGAGACACCCTGAGATCTGCCGTGTCGACTCGGTGGCCGCCTCTGACCACCTTTACCTGGTTCTCCTTCGCAGACAGCCGGGGCGGCAACAGCAGCTGGAGAATTTCATTCCGCCTTCCGTCGCCGTACCCTGCGATGCAGACCCCTAGAAGGGGAAGCACGAACGAACCTCGGAATTCACGGTCTGGGGATCTAGAGAGGCTACGAAGGCAGGATGTAGGGCTGAGGCCCTCTCCGTGCCACCGTTTGCATCCTTTCTTTACGTTTCCCCCCCCCCCTTTCCCTCGAAACACCCACTTTTCAAGTCCTCGTGATTTTCAGAATGCACAGTCAGGTTAGTCAGAATGCATAGTCAGGTTAGAGCATAAGAACGTAGGGGGAGTGATGTTGGATCAGGCCAATGGCCCATCTAGTCCAACACTCTGTGTCACACAGGGGTCAAAAACACCAGGTGCCATCAGGAGGTCCACCAGTGGGGCCAGGACACTAGAAGCCCTCCCACTGTTGCCCCCACCCCAAGCACCAAGAAGAAAGAGCATCACTTGCCCTAGACTGAGAGTTCCTATCTATACCTTGTGGCTAATAGCCCCTGATGGACCTCTGCTCCGTATAAGAACATAAGAGAAGCCAATGTTGGATCAGGCCAATGGCCCATCCCGTCCAACACTCTGTGTCACACGGTGGCCAAAAATACCAGGGGCCCTCAGGAGGTCCAGCAGTGGGGCCAGGACACCAGAAGCCCTCCCACTGTTGCCCCCCCTCCAAGTACCAAGGATACAGAGCATCCCTTGCCCTAGACTTAGAGTTCCCATTTATCCCTTGTGGCTAATAGCCACCGATGGACCTCTGCTCCATAAGCTCATCTAATTCCCTCTTGAAGCCGTCCATGCTTGTAGCTGCCATCACCTCCTGTGGCAGTGAATTCCATGTGTTAATCACTCTTTGGGTGAAGAAGGGCTTCCTTTTATCTGTTCTAACCCGACTGCTCAGCAATTTCATGGAGTGCCCACGAGTTCTTGTATTGTGAGAAAGGGAGAAAAGGACCTCTTCCTCGACCTGCTCTGTCCCATTCATAATCTTATAAACCTCGATCATGTCACCCCTCAGCCGTCGTTTCTCCAAGCTAGAGAGCCCCAAGTGCTTTAAACTTTCTTCACAGCGAAAGTGTTCCAACCCTTTTATTATCCTAGTTGCCCTTCTCTGCACTTTTTCCAATGCTATAATATCCTTTTTGAGGTGTGGTGAGCAGAACTGTACACGGTACTCCAAATGAGGTCGCACCATCGATTTGTACAGGGGCATGACGATACTGGCTGATTTCTCTTAGCCCAGAACAGAAATCAGCACTTCCGAGTGGCTGTTCCCACCAGGAAGTTTGTAGGGTTGGTTTGTCTTTCACATCTCCTATTACTTGACACTTTTCATCTGGAGATGCCGGGGATTGAACCTGGGACCCACTGCACGCAAAGCAAAGGCTCTTCCACTGAGCCAAAACCCACCCAACCCTAGGGAGCCACGAGCCACCACAGAAGGCAGGCCACTTACTTTTTTCTCCTGTCCACGCGATGACACGGGTCGGCTCATGAAGCTCAAAGACGTGGAGGTCATTGTACCTAAATGAGACAAGCAGTGCCTATAAGAGCCGTTCGGGCAGAGCCCTCTCTTTCAGAGGCAAAGGAGAGGAGAGGAGGGGAGAGGTGAGGGGAGGGGAGAGGTGAGGGGAGAGGAGAAGGGAGAGGAGAAGGGAGAGGAGAAGGGAGGGGAGGAGAGGAGAGGGGAAGGGAGGGGAGAGGGGAGAGGATAGGAGAGGGAGGGGGAAGAGGGGAGGGTAGAGGGGAGGTGAGGTGAGGGGAGAGGAGAGAGGAGAGGGGAGGAGAGGAGAGGAGAGGAGAGAGGAGAGGGGAGGATAGGAGAGGGGAGGATAGGAGAGGGGAGGGGAGGGGAGGGGAGAGGACTCCACAGCTTAGAGGGAGCGTTGGTGGTGGGCAGTGTTCCCTCTGAGCTGAGTTAGTTGTGAGCTAGCTCATGAGGTTTTTTAGCCTCCGGCTCACACCTTTCTGTCTTAGCTTCGGAAGGAGGGCTCCAGAGCCTACTGACTTATGCAGCAGCCAAATCGCTCGCTCACCACTTTAATGCCAGCAGCTCACGAAGTAGAATTTTTGCTCACGGGGCTCCATGGCTTATAGGGAGCGTTGGTGGTGGGCAGCGTTCCCTCTAGGCTGAGTTAGCTGTGAGCTAGCTCACAGGACTTTTTAGCCCCTGGCTCACATGCTGTTTGCCTTTGCTCAGGAAGGGATGGCTCCAGAGCCAACTAACTTATGCAGAGGACAATATTGCTCGCTCACCACTTTAATGCCAGCAGCTCACAAAGCAGAATTTTTGCTCACGGGGCTCCACAGCTTATAGGGAGCGTTGGTGGTGGGCAGTGTTCCCTCTAAGCTGAGTTAGCTCTGAGCTAGCTCATGAGGTTTTTTGGGCTCCAGCTCACAGATTTTTGCCTTCGCTCAGGAAGGATGCAAACTAATCCATGCAGCAGCCAAATTGCTCACCAGCAGCTCACCAAGTAGAATTTTTGCTCACAAGACTCCACGGCTTAGAGGGAGCGTTGGTGGTGGGCAGTGTTCCCTCTAAGCTGAGTTAGTGTGAGTTAGCTCATGGTCTTTTAGTCTCCAGCTCACAGATTTTTGCCTTCGCTCAGGAAGGATGCAAACCAGTGTTCCCTCTAAGCTGAGTTAGTGTGACCTAGCGCACAGTTTTTTAGCCTCCGGCTCACACAATTTTGTCCTCGCTCAGGAAGGGAGGGCTCCCGAGCCAACTAACTGACGCAGCAGCCAAACCGCTCGCTCACCACTTGAAGGCCAGCAGCTCACCAAGGAGAATTTTTGCTCACAGGACTCCAGGGCTTAGAGGGAGCGTTGCTGACGACCCCAGAGCTGGACCGGCAAGCCGTGCTCCTGAGCAATGTTCCCCCTAAGCCGTGGAGTCTTGTGAGCAAAAATTCTACTTGGTGGGCTGCTGGCATTCAAGTTGTGAGCCTGTGATTTGACTTCTGTATAAATTAGTGCTCTCTGGAGCCCTCCTTCCTGAGCCAAGTCAAAAATGTATGTTGTTGTTGTTCAGTTGCACAGTCGAGTCCGACTCTTCGCGACCCCACGGACCAGTTCACGCCGGGCCTTCCTGTCTTTCGCTGTCCGCTGAAGTTTGCTCAATTTCATGTTCGTTGCATCGATGACACTGTCCAACCATCTCATTCTTTGCCGTCCCCTTCTTCTTTGACCTTCAATCTTTCCCAGCATCGGGGTCTTCTCCAGCGAGTGCTCCCTTCTCATTGGGTGGCCAAAGTCTTTGAGCTTCAGCTTCAGTCTCTGGCCTTCCGGGGAACAGGGTTGATTTCTTTTAGGATGAGCCAGAGGCTAAAAAACTGTGAGCTGGCTCACACGAAGCTTAGAGGGAACATTGCTCCCCAGCCCTTCCATACCTGCTCAAGGGACACTAAAGGACATTCATCCCCCCCACCCCACCCCACCCCACCCCACGGTAACGCGCAGGCGCACTCACAGCCGCAGGGAGTCCAGCAGCCAGTCTTCCTCCTCCTCCTCCTCCCGCATCTCTCCGCCCGGCTCCCGCCAGCGGCTGCGGGACGGCGGTCATGTGAGCGGCCCTGTCACGTGAGCGCCGCTCCACGTGGTTGCCAGTGCGCTGGTTGGGCGGGCGGGGCGGGGGCTCTGCGCGCAGGATCCGCACCGGGGCCCAGCGTGCGTGGGGGGCGGGGCCTCTCGGCGGGGGCGGGTCTGAGAGACCCCGCCCTCCAGCACGTCCCTCCCCTGCCCGCCCCATTGCCCCTGGGACGCAGTGGGAGGAAGGGAGCCTGGGAGAAAGTGCTCCGATGGGCGGTTTCCAACTCCAGGTCGGGGGGGGGGGGCGTTGCTGGCGATGCACCAGCCGTGCCTGCGTGACCCCCTTAGCTGAACTGGAACCACACAGTCGGAGTCAGGGGCAGATTAACCGGGAAGCAAGACGAAGCACGGGGCTTAGGGCACCCGGGCCGAAGGGGGCGCCACAAAGTTGGGGGAAAGGGTGAAAAGGAAAAACGAACAAACACGAATGAAGATTTGTAAAAGAAAAAAAAAAATGATAATACTAGTGCAAATTGGTCACGGTGCACCCTAGGGGTTAAGTGTAGTGGTTAGGACTCTAATCTGGGAGAACCGGGTTTGATGCCCCACCCCTCCACTTGCACCTGCTGGTGTGACCTTGGGTCAGTCACAAGCTCTGGCACAGCCGTCCTTGAAAAAGAGCAGTTTCTGTCAGAGCTCTCTCAGCCCCGCCTGCCTCCCAGGGTGTCTGTTGTGGGGAGGGGAGGGAAAGGAGTTCGTAAGCCGCTCTGAGGCACCTTTGGGCAGTGAAGGGCGGGGTATAAATCCAATCTCTTCTTCTCTTCCATTTTTTGTTGGCGAGGTGCAGTGTCATAAAGTAAAGGTAAAGGTTCCCTTGCTCGAAAGCCAGTCGAATCCAACTCTAGGGTTGCGGTGCTCATCTCCGTTTCCAAGCCGAAGAGCCAGCGCTGTCCGAAGACGTTTCCGTGGTCATGTGGCCGGCATGACTAAACACCGAGGCGCACGGAACGCTGTGACCTTCCCACCGAAGTGGTACCTATTTATCTACTTGCAATTTCTTGCTTTCGAACTGCTAGGTTGGCAGGAGCTGGAACTTGAGACGGGAGCTCACTCCGTCGTGCGGCGCTCTCGGGTCTCGAACTGCTGAACGGCTGACCTTCCACAGCCTGCAGTTCAGCGTCTTAACCACTTGAGCCTCCGGGGAGGGCAGGATATAAATCCAAATAAATAAATAAACTTGAGTCACCACAGCATTAAAGAATCTCTAATTGGTACCAAGCGGTTAGCATCATGCAAGCGTCACTTGACTCAGTTTATCTCTTGGTGGTGTCTCTAGTTACACTTGTTTATGTGGTCTTTTCTTTTTTTTTGGTAAATACAGTTTATTATTGGATATATCACACGTTCATACAATTTAACCCTACCTACATATCCATTTTTCTTATTTCCCTTCTCCCCCCCCAAACAAGGCTTCCCGCACTGCTCCAACCCCATTAATGTCTCTCTTATTCTGTTACAATTACTTCTAAACTTATTTTCTCTTACAAACGGTAACAATTCAAAAATCTAATTCTCTTTCATTTTCTTCTTAATAACTATCAAAGCAAATCAAACCACGTTTAATGTCCCAATTTTTCAACAAGTATTTTTGAAAGTATTTCCAGTCTTCAAAGAAAGTTTCATCTTCTTCGTTGTTTAACTTTCTTGTTAATTTGTCCATTTCTGCCATAAACAACGTCTTTTTAATCCATTCCCATGTTTCAGGTACTTTATCTTGTTTCCAACATTGAGCAAAAGTCAGTCTAGCTGCTGTAATCAAGTACCATAATAGTGTTCTTTTGGCTACATTTATTTCTTCCATTTTAAGACCTAACAATAACATCTGTGGGTCTTTCTTAAAAGTACATTTCAGAATTTTTTGTATCTCATTGTGGATCTCAGTCCAATACTTTACTGCTTTATCACATGTCCACCACATATGGTAAAAAGACCCTTCATGTTTCTTGCATTTCCAACATTTGTTAGACATACTTTCATTTATAATAGCATTTTTTTTAGGCGTCATATACCATCTGTACATCATTTTATAACAATTCTCTTTAACATTTACACAAGTTGAAATTTTCATTGACTTTTTCCACAAATATTCCCAGGATGTCATTAATATCTCGTTATTAACATTTACAGCCCATTTTATCATTTGCTCTTTTACAGTTTCGTCCTCAGTGTACCATTTCAATAAAACCTTGTACAGTTTAGAAATCATTTTTTTACCTTTCTCAAGCCATACAGTTTCAATTTCAATGTTCTTTTCTCTAAAACCATGTTCTCTTTTATCGGTCTTAAATAAATCATAAATCTGTCTGTATTTCAACCAATCATATTCAATTTTTTTATGTGGTCTTTTCTGACCTGCCTATGGAGAGCTAGCTGATAAGGGCTGTGAATCACAGTAAACTGCGCTCTTGGCGGCCTTGCAACTTCTAAATAACATTCCATTCTTATTGGACCCTAATTCTATCCCCGGAGGCCTCTAATAATGCTTTTCCTTAATATATATATATAGCTTTATATACAAAAAGTGCAGTTATAAAATGTATTCTACTATAAGCTTCTCTAATCAGAAGATTCTAGGTGACATGCCAAGATCTGGATCTATTATAATGAAACTTTTCGAGGCACAGTGACTGCTGTCAATATATGAACATGTCAGAGGAAATTTCAGAATCCACATTCAGAAATCACACCCATTTTTCCCTTGTCCTACACGGGCCAACGCTCCCTCTAAGCTGCGGAGTCTTGTGGGCAAATATTCCACTTTGTGAGCTCCTGGCATTAAAAGTTGTGAGCGAGCAATATTGGCTGGAGGGTGAGGAAACCTATGCAGACGTGCAAAAGTATGCTAGCACTGTTGAGGTGTGAAAATGACGCCAAATGTAGACTGCGGCCCAGGGGCTGGGTGAGGTCCCCGAGGGCTTCCTTCAAGCCCACGGTGGAACTGGCTGTCTCCTGCTTCCAGTTCTGCTGCCGCATCATAGCTTGCTTTGCCAGGCTCTCTTAATCATTCAGCCGTTTCATGTTCTAACCTGGGTCGTCGACTCAGAACTCTGAGCATGGGATTCCTGGGGTGAATGTCAATAAATCCAAAGTAGGTTTGCAGCTCACAGAGCTAATGCTTTAAGCAGGGCTATTTTTGGGCAGGAACGCACAGGAACGGCGTTCCGGCTGGCTCCTGAGTTGGCCACGCCCAGCAGGAACTCATTAGCATAATAGGCCACACCCAACGGCAGAAATTCATTAGGACTGGCTACATTAGGGCTGTGTGGCCTAACATGCAAAGGAGTTCCTGCTCCAAAAAAAGCCCTGGGTTTTGACAACAAACCAGGTAAACAGAATAAGAAGCAAAAGGTGGGCGTGGCTGGATGACCACACTTCTGGTAACATGGGGGTGTGGCCTAATAGGCTAATGAGCCAATCTGTCAGGGTGTGGCCTAAGATGCTAATGAGTTCCTGCTGGGCTTTTTCTACAAAAAAAAGCCCTGGTTTTAAGCGTGTTTTTATTTTAAGTAAAAAAAATAAATCTTTGTGTTCGTGTCCTTTATAAAGTTTATATCTCCACTACCTGGCATGACATTTCAGGACACACATGGCCCAGCCCGACTCTGTCTCATTAATGTCAGATTCGGCCTTCGTAACAAATAAGTTTGACACCCCTGGTGTAGTTAGTATCTGGAGAAAATGGAGGGCTCTCTCTCGGGGGGGGGATGGGAAGTCATTGAACAAGGGGGATGCGCAAAGAACAGGAGGCCAGATGCAGGCTACAGCCTCCTCTTTCAGAGACACGCCGGAGCTTCCTCGGGGAACGCAGCAGCCCCGCCCCACCGGCTGGGTTCCTCCCAAGTAGCCCCACTGAGAGCGGCAGAGGGCGTGGCAGAGGGCAGCCCGTCTGAAGCGCCTCCTGGTGGTGAGGGTCCGAACTGGCAGACACTGACCAAGAGAGAGATCTGGGAGTCGCAGTGGATAACTCACTGAAAATGTCAAGACAGTGTGTGACTGCAGCAAAAAAGGCCAATGCTACGCTGAGGATTATTAGGAAGGGTATTGAAAACAGATCAGCCAGTAGCATAATGCCCCTGTACAAATCAATGGTGCGACCTCCTTTTGGAGTACTGCATACAGTTCTGGTCACCACACCTCAAAAAGGATATTATAGCATTGGAGAAAAGTGCAGAAAAGGGGAACTAGAATGATAAAAGGGTTGGAACACCTTCCCTATGAAGAAAGGTTGAGGCACTTGGGGCTCTTTAGCTTGGAGAAACGATGGCTGAGGGGTGACATGATCGAGGTTTAAAAGATTATGCATGGGATAGAGCGGGTCGAGAAAGAAGTACTTTTCTCCCTTTCTCACAAGACAAGAACTCATCGGCACTCCATGAAATTGCTGAGCAGTTGAGTTAGAATGGATAAAAGGAAGTCCTTCTTCACCCAAAGAGTGATGAACACATGGAATTCACTGCCACAGGAGGTGGTGGCAGCTACAAGCATGGACAGCTTCAAGAGGGAATGGGATAAACATCTGGAGCAGAAGTCCATCAGTGGCTATGAGCCACAAGGTTTAGATAGGGTTTCTCAGTCTGGGGCAAGTGAGGCTCTGTATTCTTGGTGCTTGTGGGGGCAACAGTGGGAGGGCTTCTGGTGTCCTGGCCCCACAAGTGGACCTCCTGATGGCAGCTGGTATTTTTGACCCCTGTGTGACAGAGTATTGGATGGATCGACCATTGGCCTGATCCAAACACTGGCTCTTCTTATGTTCTTATATGGAGCAGAGGTCCATCAGTGGCTCTTAGCCACAAGGTATACATAGGAACTCTTGGTCTGGGGCAAGTGAGGCTCTATATTCTTGGTGCTTGGGGGCGGCAACAGTGGGAGGGCTTCTGGTGTCCTGACCTCACTGGTGGACCTTCTGATGGCACCTGGTATTTCTGGCCACTGTGTGACACAGAGCGTTGGACTGGATGGGCCACTGGCCTGACCCAACCTTGGCTTCTCTTATGTTCTTATATGGAGCAGAGGTCCATCCATGGCTATTAGCCACAAGGTATAGATAGGAACTCTCAGTCTGGGGCAAGGGATGCTCTGTATTCTTGGTGCTTGGGGGGGGATCAACAGTGGGAGGGCTTCTAGTGTCCTGACCCCACTGCTGGACCTCCTGATGGCGCCTGGTATTTTTGGCCACTGTGTGACACAGAGTGTTGGACTGGACGGGCCATTGGCCTGATCCAACATTGGCTTCTCTTATGTTCTTATAGGAACTCTCGGTCTGGGGCAAGTGATGCTCTGTATCCTTGGTGCTTGGGGAGGGGGGCAACAGTGGGAGGGCTTCTAGTGTCCTGGCCCCACTGCTGGACCTCCTGAGGGCACCTGCTATTTGTGGCCACTGTGTGACACAGAGTGTTGGACTGGAGGGGCCATTGGCCTGATCCAACTTTGGCTTCTCTTATGTTGTTATTAGATAGGAACTCTTGGTCTGGGGCAAGTGATGCTCTTTATTCTTGGTGCTTGGGTGGTGGGGGGCAACAGTGGGAGGGCTTCTAGTGTCCTGGCCCCACTGCTGGACCTCCTTATGGTACCTGGTATTTCTGGCCACTGTGTGTGACACAGAGCGTTGGACTGGATGGGCCATTGGCCTGATCCAACACTGGCTTCTTTTATGTTCTTATTAGATAGGAACTCTTGGTCTGGGGCAAGGGATGCTCTGTATTCTTGGTGGTTGGGGGGGGGGTCAAGAGTGGGAGGGGCTTCTGGTGTCCTGGCCCCACTGCTGGGTCTCCTGATGGCAGCTGGTATTTCTAGCCCCTGTGGGACACAAAGTGTTGGGCTGGATGGGCCACTGGCCTGATCCAGCATTGGCTTCTCTTATGTTCTTATATGGAGCAGAGGTCCATCAGTGGCTATTAGCCAGAAGGGATAGAGAGGGACGCTCAGTCTGGGGCAAGTGAGGCTCTGTCTTCTTGGTGCTTGGGGGGGGCAACAGTGGGAGGGCTTCTAGTGTCCTGGCCCCACTGCTGGACCTCCTGATGGCCGCTGGTATTTCTGGCCACTGTGTGACACAGAGTGTTGGACTGGAGGGGCCATTGGCCTGACCCAACATTTGGCTTCTCTGGGGTTCTTATGTCCATATGCCTTTCCCCTCCCTCTGCAGCGCGGAAGGCGTTAAGGCCAGCGAGCCTTCTGCCGGAGCGGCCCAACAAGGAGCGGGGGGGGACAGAGGAAGGGTCCATTTGCCTCGGCGGGGTGGGTGGGTGGGTGGTGGTAGAGTCGGCTCCAGGGAAGGGCTGCAGAGAAGAAGCCGCGTGGAGCAGCCGCTGCAGCAGCCGGATTGTGGGGCGGCGGGGGGTCCTGGGAGGTGAGTCGCTCGCTGGGGGCGGTCGGGGGGGTCTCCCGAGCAACGCTCCCTCTAAGCCGCGGAGTCCTGTGTGCAAAAGTTCCACTTTGTGAGCTCCTGGCATGAAAGTTGTGCGCAGGTGAAAACTGGCGACTGCATAAATTACTTTGCTGTACTGCCATCCCTTCCTGAGTTAAGACAAAAATGTGCGAGCCAGAGGCTAAATGGGCCATTGGCCTGATTCAACATTGGCTTCTCTTATGTTCTTATGTTCTAAAAGAAACTGTGATCTAGCTCGCACTAACACAGCCTAGAGGGGACACTGGTCGGGAGATCGTCGGTGGGTTGGAGGGAGGGAAGAAATTGCGGGCGTGCGGGCGGGGGGGGCTCCGGCTCGGCTACGGTTGCCAACTCCCGGGTGGCAAATTCCTGCACATTTGGAGCGGGCTGCGTCCCGGGAAAGTCCCGCTTTGGGGACCGGGGACTAGGACGACGACAGCCACACATGGGAACGATACCGGAGCACCCTCTTTCCAGCGCCACCGTTTTCTCCCGGGGTGGGGGGACGGACTGATCGCTTTCGGCTGCACGTGGCTGGGACTCCTGGAGAGACCTGAGTCATAAGAACATAAGAACATAAGAGAAGCCAATGTTGAATCAGGCCAATGGCCCATCTAGTCCCACACTCTGTCACACAGCGGCCAAAATATACCAGGTGCCATCAGGAGGTCCAGCAGTGGGGCCAGGACACCAGAAGCCCTCCCACTGCTGCCCCCTCCAGCACCAAGAATAGAGTGCATCACCTGCCCCAGACTGAGAGTTCCCATCTATACATAAGAACGTAAGAGAAGCCAATGTTGAATCAGTCCAATGGCCCATCCAGTCCAACACTCTGTCACACAGCGGCCAAAATATACCAGGGGCCATCAGGAGATCCAGCAGTGGGGCCAGGACACCAGAAGCCCTCCCACTGCTGCCCCCTCCAGCACCAAGAATAGAGTGCATCACCTGCCCCAGACTGAGAGTTCCCATCTATACATAAGAACGTAAGAGAAGCCAATGTTGAATCAGGCCAATGGCCCATCCAGTCCAACACTCTGTCACACAGCGGCCAAAATATACCAGGTGCCATCAGGAGGTCCAGCAGTGGGGCCAGGGCACCAGAAGCCCTCCCCCTGCTGCCCCCTCCAGCACCAAGAATAGAGTGCATCACCTGCCCCAGTCTGAGAGTTCCCATCTATACATAAGAACGTAAGAGAAGCCAATGTTGAATCAGTCCAATGGCCCATCCAGTCCAACACTCTGTCACACAGCGGCCAAAATATACCAGGTGCCATCAGGAGGTCCAGCAGTGGGGCCAGGGCACCAGAAGCCCTCCCCTGCTGCCCCCTCCAGCACCAAGAATAGAGTGCATCACCTGCCCCAGTCTGAGAGTTCCCATCTATACATAAGAACGTAAGAGAAGCCAATGTTGAATCAGTCCAATGGCCCATCTAGTCCAACACTCTGTCACACAGCGGCCAAAATATACCAGGTGCCATCAGGAGGTCCAGCAGTGGGGCCAGGGCACCAGAAGCCCTCCCCCTGCTGCCCCCTCCAGCACCAAGAATAGAGTGCATCACCTGCCCCAGTCTGAGAGTTCCCATCTATACATAAGAACGTAAGAGAAGCCAATGTTGAATCAGTCCAATGGCCCATCTAGTCCAACACTCTGTCACACAGCGGCCAAAATATACCAGGTGCCATCAGGAGGTCCAGCAGTGGGGCCAGGGCACCAGAAGCCCTCCCCTGCTGCCCCTCCAGCACCAAGAATAGAGTGCATCACCTGCCCCAGTCTGAGAGTTCCCATCTATACATAAGAACGTAAGAGAAGCCAATGTTGAATCAGGCCAATGGCCCATCTAGTCCAACACTCTGTCACACAGCGGCCAAAATATACCAGGTGCCATCAGGAGGTCCAGCAGTGGGGCCAGGGCACCAGAAGCCCTCCCCCTGCTGCCCCCTCCAGCACCAAGAATAGAGTGCATCACCTGCCCCAGACTGAGAGTTCCCATCTATACCCTGTGGCTATACCCTCCTCCTGGAGGTTGAGAACCCTGCTAGGCACCAGTTTGGCACGTGCTCTGGAAGCGGAATCCTTCTGCGATCCCCCCTTGCCCCCCAAAAAAGAAAAATCTTCAGGGCTTTCCCAACCTGGTAGTTGGCAACAATGCTGGCTCTAAGCTGTGGCGTCTTGGGAGCAAAAATTCTATTTGGCGAGCAAACGGCGTTGAAGTTGGGAGCGGGCGATTTGCCTGCTGCACCGATTAGTGTTCTTGAGCCAGATCTCAGCCGGTCTTCCTTTCTCTCCTGATGTCAGCTGCTCCTTCATCACAGGGACACATTCCGTTCCCTTCTCCTCGGCTGGGTGCTCGGACAGAGCACTGGCCCAACTCTTCAGGCCCGTCAAAGAGATGCCTACAATGGTCAAGGGATCACTTGTCCTTTTGGGCTTTGCCTGAAGAAGGAGCCCCCAGGACAGACTGAGCCAATGTAAAAAGGTTCCCTCGCTCGAAAGCCAGTCGAATCCGACTCTAGGGTTGCGGTGCTCATCTCCGTTTCAAAGCCGAAGAGCCAGCACTGTCCGGAGACGTTTCCTTGGTCAAGTGGCCGGCATGACTAAACACCAAGGCGCACGGAACGCTGTCACCTTCCCACCAAAGTGGTACCTATTTACCTACTTGCAATTTCTTGCTTTCGAATTGCTAGGTTGGCAGGAGCTGGAACTAGAGACGGGAGCTCACTCCGTCATGCGGCAGTCTCGGGTCTCGATCTGCTGAACTACTGACCTTCCACAGCCTGCAGTTCAGCGTCTTTACCACTTGAGCCACCGCAGCTCCCAATGTAATAAACTTGTTAACATCCTTAAAGAGACAAACAGAGACGTTTAACTTTCCCAAAGAACCATGGAAGCATATGTAGAACAGCTTGGTTTTGTAACACTCAAAAATGATATTAAACCTGGTCTACAAACCACAAGAAGCCCTTTTGTTCTGGTCCACCAGGGCGATTCTCAGGGGTCTCCTGAGCATGTGAAGGGTTGTGATGCTCAGGGGTGTCTCTCCATTCCCTCTGATCTCCCATGTGACCGTCTGTGTCTCTCCTCCCTGCACCCCCAGAGAGAAGCCCCTCTTCATAGTCAAGTGACTGAAGGCATCTCTACACCATCAGGGGTGACTCAAGAGAAGGCGACAGAGATGGACGAGCAGAACCCGGAAGGACCTGGGACTGGCAAGACAGTAAGGAGAGGCCCCCATCCCACCCAAGCTGGGCGTGGTGCCGAATTCTGGGAAGGCCCGGTGCCAGAGATCCATTCTCAGCTCACTGCAATCCCAGATGTACGTTGCCGACGCTTCCGGCAATTCCGCTACAGTGAGGCCGATGGGCCCCGAGAGGTTTGCAGCCAGCTCCATGGACTTTGCAGCCACTGGCTGAAGCCGGAGAGGCACACCAAGAGGCAGATCCTGGACCTGGTGATCAGGGCCGGCTCGCCCAGGGCGCCAGCCCTACAGGGGTGCCAAAATGCCCCCCCGCCCCGTGAAAAGCCCCCCAGGCCGCCCAACGCTGGCAGCCCCGGCTTTCCGGGGTGCCTCGCAGCTGCAAGGCACCCGGGAGAGCCACGCCGCTGCCGCTGGGAGGGAAGGGGGGGGCTTCTAAGCCCGCCCCTTCCCCGGCTCTCCCGGGTGCTGAGCCATCTCCAGGCCCCACCGGGAGGTTGGCATCCCCGGTGGGGTGGGCGCCCCAGGCTGTCCTGCCTAGGGCGCCCAGACACCTGGGGCCGGCCCTGCTGGTGGTGATCCTGGAGCAGTTCCTGACTTTCCTGCCCCAGGAAATGCAAGGCTGGGTCAGAGGATGCGGGCCAGAGTCCAGTTCCCAGGCGGTGGCCCTGGCTGAGGGTTTCCTCCTGAGTGAAGCAGAGAAGAGGAAGCAGGCAGAACAGGTGAGGGGATTTCCTCCAGGTATGTCCAGTTCATGCAACGATACCTGACCTTATCCTAAAGGTTCCCTGCCAGACATGTGACCAAGCGTTAATCATCCCAATGGGAGGTTGAACAGCCTCCTTCAGCAGCCTCTTCGACGAGAGAATTTCTTATTCCTCCAGATAACTCATCAGGTCTGCTGATGGGAGGGTGCAGAGTCTGGGAGTGGGGCAGGATCCCTTCCTTGATCTCTTTTTCATTCCATCTCTTACCCCGCCTCCCTCGCTGCTGTTTCAGACGTGGGGACCATCCCTGAAGATAGAAGGTACACTCCCTGAGGCGGAAGGAGCTTCCTTGGAGCAAGGGCAGAGGGCACAGGCCGTGGAGCGTGCCCAAGATGCCCTTTCCAGTGGTAAGGACTTGTGCCTGGGTGCGATTGGGGCATCCGGTGAATTTGATGGACAGAGAGTTCAGACTCCCCTCCCCTGGGCAGAGGACAGGAAGGTAGGAAGGGGGGAAGGCAGTCCAATGGCTTTCCAGCTTACCTTCATACAAATGCTAAGAATCTAGCAGGAGAGATAATGGGCGAGTCAGATTTCCCCCCTTTCTTCAAGCAGGGAACAGAGTGTTGGAGGTGTGAAATGCTAGAGGGACTTCAGGAAGGAGATTCCTGGAGACCTCCAGCAAACGCCTCTTCGACCTGTCCTGGCCAGGTCAGTGGGAAGGGAAACAGAGATGATAAAAACTCCTTGCTGTAGGAAGGAGGTCTCTTTTCCTGGGGTGTAGAGTCCATGAGCACACACAGACCTTTCCATGAGGAAGGCAGCCATTGATCATGTGCTCACCTGAAGGGCTGGAGCAAACTTCAATGTAATGGGGACACTGTAGTGATCTAGAACCCTCCCTGTCCTATTTTAACATCTGGTAGGGCATGTGCAGAGAAAAGGACAGAGGTTTTGTGTTTTACCTTTTTCTTTTGATTCCCTTGCTCATTTTGGTGCTGTGCTAAAGGCATGCTCGCGGACGTTTTATTTTCAATGAACGCATAATCTTTGATGCTGGCCATGCTTCTCTGTACCACATAAACCTTCACCATCTTGGACTTCCTTTTTAAAAGGAAATGCCAGGAGGGGGGAAAGGCAGTCAATAGGCAAGTGCCTCTTCCTCTAGGGGCGAGCAAGGCAGTAAACTGTCCCCATGGTGACCAGACGCTAGGCAGCAGGAGACACAGAGGCCAGGCCTCAGAGCTTGGAAAGGAAGACTTGGAATCCAAGTCTTATGTGGAAAGGCTGAAAGAGTTGGGTATGTTTAGCCTGGGAAAGAGAAGGCTTAGAGGGGACGTGATTGCAGACTTCAAGTATTTGAGGCACTGTCATGTAGAAGATGGAGCAGATCTATTCTCTCTTGCTCCGGATTGCAAGACTAGATCGAATGGGTGGAAATGACGAGGGAGTCGTTACCGGCTAGATATCAGGAGAAACTTCCTGACTGTCAGAGTGGTTGAGCGGTGGAACAGACTGCCTCGGGAGGTGGTGGATGCTCCTTCCCTGGACGTTTTCAAGCGGAGGCTGGACGACCATCTTTTGGGTATGTTGTAGGTATGCAGGGCTCTCTTTCGGCGATGCTCCTGCAGAGTGCAGGGGGTTGGACTAGATGACCTGCAAGGTCCCTTCCAACTCTAACATTCTATGATTCTATGATTCTCATTCGGGTGTGTTGTAGGTATGTAGGGCCCTCTTTCGGCGACGCTCCTGCAGAGTGCAGGGGGTTGGACTAGATGACCTGCAAGGTCCCTTCCAACTCTGACATTCTATGATTCTAAGCGGGGAGTCCTGACCCTCCTATTGGGCAATTCCTTTCAGAGGTCGGGTGTTGGTGGTGGGTTCCTGGAGAGAGAGAGAAAACCCCGCCTAGGGCGGTGGGAACCCTTTGGAGGGCAGGGTTGAATAGCCCCTGCAGGCCAGAGTGGGCCTGTTCTGTCCCAACGTGCCATGCGGCGTCATCTCCACCCACACCCCTTTCCCCACAAGTAGGGCTCAGGGCAGCCTCCAACCACTGAGTGTGTGGACAGGGCAAGGTTTCACATTCCTGGGAAGAAGGGGGTGTGCGCGAAGCCGGGAACAAACAGGCAAAGGCCATTCCTTCCTCCTTTGTCTCAGGAACAGGCAGGGAAGAGACGTTGCCGAGCCGTCGTCTCTTCAGAGGTGTGGAAACGGTGGCGGCTGCCCCTCCAACCCAGGTAGCAGGGAGGAGCAGGGGGGACGGGGGAGGACAGCCGGGGTCCCTTCTTTTGTCCGGGCGAGAGACCCTCTGAACGCCGTTCCCTTCCCCCCCCCGAACCATCCCTTCCCAGACTACTTCCTTCCAGTGTGCAATCTTTTTGCCTGGTGTGATCTCTTGACGCACGAACCTGTTTTTTCCTTCAGGGTCCCTTTTCCTTTGAGGAGGTGGCCGTGTATTTCACCGTGGCCGAATGGGCCCTGCTGGGTCTGGGACAAAGGGCTCTGTACAGGGAAGTCATGCTGGAGAACTACAGGAACGTGACCTTTCTGGGTAAGTGCCAGGATCGGAACCCGTGCCTGTGGAGCGATGTTTGTTTTTGTACCACGATCAGCAACTGTGTATTAATGCCTTACGCCATTAACGTTATTTAGGGCTTTTTTTTGTAGAAAAAGCCCAGCAGGAGCTCATTAGCATAATAGGCCACACCCAACAGCAGAAACGCATTAGCCTATTAGGCCACACCCCAGACAGCACAGTTCATTAGCATATTAGGCCACACCCCCATGTTGCCAGAAGGGTGGTCATCCAGCCACACCCACCTTTTGCTTCTTATTCTGTTTACTTTGTTTGTTGTCAAAACCCAGGGCTTTTTTTTGCAGCAGGAACTCCTTTGCATGTTAGGCCACACACCCCTCATGTAGCCAATCCTAATGAGTTTCTGCTGTGGGGTGTGGCCTGTTATGCTAATGAGTTCCTGCTGGGCGTGGCCAACTCGGGAGCCAGCCGAAACTCCGTTCCTGTGCCTTCCTGCCCCAAAATAGCCCTGATGTTATTCTTCTGCTTGTGTAACCCCTGCCCACTTTGCACATCTGCCCGTCCCGCTTATTACCTTATCGGTCCTCCCTGACTGCAGGCTGTGGAAGGTCAGTAGTTCAACAGTTCGAGACCTGGGTGCCACATGACGGAGTGAGCTCCCGTCTCTGGTTCCAGCTCCTGCCAACCTAGCAGTTCGAAAGCAAGAAATTGCAAGTAGATAAATAGGTACCACTTCGGTGGGAAGGTCGAGTCATGCCGGACACATGACCACGGAAACGTCTTCGGACAGCGCTGGCTCTTTGGCTTTGAAACGGAGATGAGCGCCGCAACCCTAGAGTCGGATTCGACTGGCTTTCGAGCAAGGGAAAACCTTTACCTTTACCTCCCTGACATTCCTAAAGGGGTGTGTGTGCGTCCGAATGCACGTAAGGAGTATTGTAGCTGAGCTGCTGGTAACTTTTCCCAAAGCTGCCCCCATAGCGTTCACGGACTTCAGCTGGGCCCGTGGCCTTGGTAGACTTGAGAGGCAGGATGTCGCTAGTTGGATCGTATAGTCTCTCACGACCTGTAGCAGCTCAGGTGCCGGCTTTTGACGTATGCTTGAGGGTGGGCCCCCCTAACCCCTCTTCCCTTGTCGCGATGCTATTGCCTGTTAGTTCTGGCAAAGGGGGTTCACCTGACCAGAAGCCATACTTTGCCAGTACACCTGCCTAAGGACTATGGGGTACTGAGTGGTTACTGCAGGACCTGACAGTAAGAGTCTTTCCTAGGTGAGAAAGGTGCGAAACTGCTGCCTTTGGGATGAGGGCGTGAAACAAAATATTGAATAGCAGCACACCATTTTGAGGCCTGTCCCACTACTTGGGGAGGGGCCATGACTCAGTGGCAGAGCCTCTGCCTGGGATGCAGGAGGCCCCAGGTTCAAGCCCCGGCACCTCCAGTTAAAAGGATCAGGGAGGAGGTGATGGGAAAGACCTCCGCCTGAAACCATGGAGAGCTGTAAAGAGGGGCTGTGGCTCAGTGGAAGAGCCTCTGCCTGGCATGCGGAAGGTCCCAGGTTCAATCCCCGGCATCTCCAGGTAAAAGGACCAGGCAGTAGGTGATGGGAAAGACCTCTGCCTGAGACCCTGGAGAGCTGTAAAGAGGGGCTGTGGCTCCATGGCAGAGCCTCTGCCTGGCATGCGGAAGGTCCCAGGTTCAGTCCCCGGCATCTCCAGTTAAAAGTATCAGGGAGAAGGTGATGGGAAAGACCTCCGCCTGAGACCCTGGAGAGCTGTAAAGAGGGGCTGTGGCTCAGTGGAAGAGCCTCTGCTTGGCATGCGGAAGGTCCCAGGTTCAGTCCCCGGCATCTCCAGTTAAAAGGACCAGGCAGGCGGTGATGGAAAAGACCTCTGCCTGAGACCCTGGAGAGCTGTCAAGAGGGGCTGTGGCTCAGTGGCAGAGCCTCTGCTTGGCATGCAGAAGGTCCCAGGTTCAATCCCCGGCATCTCCAGTTAAAAGGATCAGGCAGGAGGTGATGGGAAAGACCTCTGCCTGAGACCCTGGAGAGCTGTCAAGTGGGACTGTGGCTCAGTGGCAGAGCCTCTGCCTGGCATGCGGAAGGTCCCAGGTTCAGTCCTCGGCATCTCCAGGTAAAAGGACCAGGCAGGAGGTGATGGGAAAGACCTCTGCCTGAGACCCTGGAGAGCTGTCAAGTGGGGCTGTGGCTCAGTGTCAGAGCCTCTGCTTGGCATGCAGAAGGTCCCAGGTTCAGTCCCCGGCATCTCCATTTAAAAAGGACCAGGGAGGAGGTGATGGGAAAGACCTCTGCCTGAGACCCTGGAGAGCTGTCAAGAGGGGCTGTGGCAGTGGCAGAGACTCTACTTGTCATGCAGAAGTTCCTAGGTTCAATCCCCGGCATCTCCAGTTAAAAGGATCAGGGAGAAGGTGATGGGAAAGACCTCCACCTGAGACCCTGGAGAGCTGTAAAGAGGGGCCGTGGCTCAGTGGAAGAGCCTCTGCCTGGCATGCAGAAGGTCCCAGGTTCAATCCCCGGCATCTCCAATTAAAAGGACCAGGCAGGAGGTGATGGGAAAGATCTCTGCCTGAGACCCTGGAGAGCTGTCAAGAGGGGCTGTGGCAGTGGCAGAGACTCTACTTGTCATGCAGAAGTTCCTAGGTTCAATCCCCGGCATCTCCAGTTAAAAGGATCAGGGAGGAGGTGATGGGAAAGACCTCTGCCTGAGACCCTGGAGAGCTGTCAAGTGGGACTGTGGCTCAGTGGCAGAGCCTCTGCCTGGCATGCGGAAGGTCCCAGGTTCAGTCCCCGGCATCTCAAAAGGACCAGGCAGGCGGTGATGGAAAAGACCTCCGCCTGAGACCCTGGAGAGCTGTCAAGAGGGGCTGTGGCAGTGGCAGAGACTCTACTTGTCATGCAGAAGTTCCTAGGTTCAATCCCCGGCATCTCCAGTTAAAAGGATCAGGGAGGAGGTGATGGGAAAGACCTCTGCCTGAGACCCTGGAGAGCTGTCAAGTGGGACTGTGGCTCAGTGGCAGAGCCTCTGCCTGGCATGCGGAAGGTCCCAGGTTCAGTCCCCGGCATCTCAAAAGAACCAGGCAGGCGGTGATGGAAAAGACCTCCGCCTGAGACCCTGGAGAGCGGTCAAGAGGGGCGGTGGCAGTGGCAGAGACTCTACTTGTCATGCAGAAGTTCCTAGGTTCAATCCCCGGCATCTCCAGTTAAAAGGATCAGGGAGGAGGTGATGGGAAAGACCTCCGCCTGAGACCCTGGAGAGCTGTAAAGAGGGGCCGTGGCTCAGTGGCAGAGCCTCTGCCTGGCATGCGGAAGGTCCCAGGTTCAGTCCCCAGCATCTCCATTTAAAAAGGACCAGGCAGGAGGTGATGGGAAAGACCTCTGCCTGAGACCCTGGAGAGCCGCTGCCGGACTGAGTGGACAAGACTCACTTCAGTGGACCCCAGGGTCCGGCAGCGTCTTGTGTTTGTGTGTGTGTTCTTGCCCAGGGGCAACTGAGGCCGGTGTTGTGGCCCTCCCCCGTGCCAGAGAAGGCGTCTCCTGGCCTGAGGCAAAAGGGGGGGGATGAGAGGCCCTCAGGAAGACTCTGGAAGGGGCCAGATCCTCTTTTCTCTGTGGCCAGCCTTTACAAGACACCAGGCCCCCGGCTGGGATTCCGAGCATCCACTCTGCCTCTGATATAGAAGTGATCCTGTCGGGGACCAAAGCCTGGATCCCCCTGGGCCGCGACTCCTTGTACTTGAGAAGCACCCAGTTCCGTGGGCTCACGAGGAGGGAGCACGCAAGGAAAGCCAGACCCCTTTTAAAAATATCTAGATGTTTAAAAATTTAAAAAGTAAGACATCTCTAAACAGCACAGTCCCTGCAACTTAGCAGCAGAAGAACAAGAAAAGCTAACTATTCTAATATCTAATATTGGACTGTGGTGGCTCAAGTGGTTAAGATGCTGAACTGCGGGCTGGAAGGTCAGTAGTTCAGCAGTTCGAGACCCGAGTGCTGCATGACGGAGTAAACTCCCGTCCCTGGCCCCAGCTCCTGCCAACCTAGCAGTTCTAAAGCAAGAAATTGCAAGTAGATAAATAGATACTACTTCAGTGGGAAGGTAACAGCGTTCCATGCGCCTGGGTGTTTAGTCATGCCGGCCACATGACCACGGAAACGTCTTCGGACAGCGCTGGCTCTTCAGCTTGGAAACGGAGACGAGCACCGCATCCCTAGAGTCTGATTCGACTGGCTTTCGACCAAGGGAAACCTTTACCTTTACCTATCTAATATATGAAATACTTGAAGATGGGTGGCCGTGTTGGTCTGTCTGCAGCAGTAGAAAAGAGCCAAGAGTCCAGTCACCCCTTAAAGACTCACCAAATACGCAGCAGGGGAGGAGCTTTCGTGAGTCCTGGCTCACTTCTTCAGAGAGTTCTTCAACTTACATCCCGCTCCTTTCCTTGCAAAGCAGGGCTCAGGGCGGCTTCCAGCAGTACCTGAAGAAGTGAGCACAGACTCACGAAAGTTCCTCCCCTGCCGCATATTTGGTTATTCCTTAAGGGGCTTATGAAATACGTGGAATAAGATGGCACCTCTTGTTGCAGCGGGAGTATTCCAGCGGTAGGCTAAGTTACTCTGCCTAAAACTATTCTTTGTGATGGAGCAAGAAAATATCATGCTGTACTAGGAAGGTATGTGTATCAACTTAGCATGGCTTTCTTCTTCTCTATACCTGTATTATACTTTCTGCCTCTCTAGGGTCAGGTGGTCCTAACAGCCTAAACAAGTGTCCTTTCTGATGGGATTTCCCAGAGGCTGTCAGCACCCTCCTAATCACCCCTCCCTCTTGTTTACACAGCTGGTTACAGGTTCTCACGATCAACGAATGACCACATTCTGGAGTCCGGCCTTGAGAAAGATCAGGATGTTAGCTGCAGGGAGACTCCAATCACAAACACTGGCAAGTCAGACCAGCCCACTTAATAATCATGTTAACCCTTGGGGGAAAACGGGTGCTTTGCCTAACATAATCCATTGCTGTCGAAGGCTTTCACGGCCGGAATTCGTTAGTTGCTGTAGATTTTCCGAGTGGTCTGGCCGTGGGGTCTTGGCATTGTAGGACCTGACTTTTCGCTAGTAGCTGTGACTGGCATCCTCAGAGGTATAACACAGGAAGATGGAGTACTCTCTGTGTCAAGAGGTTTAAAATGAAGTACTCTCTTGACACAGAGAGTACTCCCTCTGAGGAAGCCAGTCACAGATACTGGCGACATGTCAGGTCCTACAATGCCAAGACCCCACGGCCACACAACCCGGAAAATCTACAGCAACTAATAATCCGTTGCCCTTAAACTGGTTGGGATTGTGGGCTTTGATCTTGACCGTGGTCCCATCGTTCCAGAAGAATATTTACCTTTGAATTTCTTCCCTTCCCTATATAAGAATGGTCACTTTCTCTCTCCCTCTCTCTGTGAAAGAAGCTATAAGAGAGACTATGGTAGAGACAGACAACGGCCTCGCACCCAAAGAAAGGCTGGAGAGTTCCTCAAGAGGATCTCAAGATCATATCTCCTTCCCAAATGAGCTGCCTGAGAGTGAGTATCCTTCGTCGTTACGTCAAGGGAACAGGCAAGGAATGGTTATGGGGGATTTCTGGTTCAGTTCCAAGCTGCATTTGGTTTGGGGCAGTCATACAGCCCTCTGGGTAAGGAGAGAGGGAGGCCTTCTGGGGCCCTGAAATCTGGAGGGTCGGCAATGTCTTCTACTCAAGAGCTCAGCTGTGACTCTTGAGGGAGTGAGGTATCCTTAAATCCTAGATATTCTGGGGAAAGGTGGAGGGTGGTGGTGAAGATCACCCAAGCCAAAGGGTCGTCAGTACTTTCTTATCGCCTTTGGATCTTACCAGCCCTCCCGGGTGCTCACAGGATCTCTCTGTGTATTCCAGATAAGGCTGGTCATAGGAATGAGGAGGAGGATGAAGTTCATCAGCAAAGGCCAGAGAGAGTTAAAAATGAAGACCTGAAAGAAAATATCAGGAATCGAGGCAGACTAAAGGGAAAGAAAGGGGGCCGTATGGTTGAGAAGCCAGATGGAAGAAAGAGTCATTTATATCTTCCAAAGCACAGGACAATGAAGGCAAGTAAATCCATTCAGTGCGGAAAGTACTTCAGAAAGAGATCACAGCACCTTGTGCGCCAAAGAATACACAGAGGGGAGAAGCCTTTTGAATGCTCGGTGTGTGGAAAGAGATTCAGTCAGAGTGGCAGTCTTCAGCTGCACCAAAGAACCCACACAGGGGAGAAACCGTTTGAATGCTCAGAGTGTGGAAAGAGATTCAGTCAGAATGGCACTCTTCAACAGCACCAAAGAACCCACACAGGGGAGAAACCTTTTGAATGCTCAGAGTGTGGAAAGAAATTCAGTCGGAGTGGCAGTCTTCAGCTGCACCAAAGAGCCCACACAGGGGAGAAACCTTTTAAATGCTCAGAGTGTGGAAAGAGATTCAGTCACAGTAGGACTCTTCAACAGCATCAGAAAACCCACACAGGGGAGACACCTTTTGAATGCTCAGTGTGTGGAAAGAGATTCAGTCACAGTGGCACTCTTCAACAGCACCAAAGAACCCACACAGGGGAGAAACCTTTTGAATGCTCAGAATGTGGAAAGAGATTCAGTCACAGTGGCACTCTTCAACAGCACCAAAGAGCCCACACAGGGGAGAAACCTTTTGAATGCTCAGAGTGTGGAAAGAGATTCCGTCACAGTGGCACTCTTCAACAGCACCGAAGAACCCACACAGGGGAGAAACCTTTTGAATGCTCAGAGTGTGGAAAGAGATTCAGTCGGATGGACCTTCAACTGCACCGAAGAACCCACACAGGGGAGAAACCTTTTGAATGCTCAGAGTGTGGAAAGAGATTCAGTCAGAGTGGCAATCTTCAACTGCACCAGAGAACCCACACAGGGGAGAAGCCTTTTGAATGCTCGGAGTGTGGAAAGAGGTTCAGTCAGAGTGGCAATCTTCAGAAGCATCAGAGAACCCACACAGGGGAGAAGCCTTTTGAATGCTCAGAGTGTGGAAAGAGATTCAGTCACAGTGGCACTCTTCAACGGCACCAAAGAACTCACACAGGGAAGAAACCTTTTGAATGCTCAGAGTGTGGAAAGAGATTCAGTCAGAGTGGCAATCTTCAACTGCACCAGAGAACCCACACAGGGGAGAAGCCTTTTGAATGCTCGGAGTGTGGAAAGAGGTTCAGTCAGAGTGGCAATCTTCAGAAGCATCAGAGAACCCACACAGGGGAGAAGCCTTTTGAATGCTCAGAGTGTGGAAAGAGATTCAGTCAGAGTGGCACTCTTCAGCTGCACCAAAGAACCCACACAGGGGAGAAAACCTTTTGAATGCTCAGAGTGTGGAAAGAGATTCAGTCAGAGTGGCAATCTTCAGAAGCATCAGAGAACCCACACAGGGGAGAAGCCTTTTGAATGCTCAGAGTGTGGAAAGAGATTCAGTCAGAGTGGCACTCTTCAACGGCACCAAAGAACCCACTCAGGGGAGAAAACCTTTTGAATGCTCGGTGTGTAGAAAGAAATTCAGGCAGAGTAGCACTCTTCAACAGCATCAGAGAACCCACACAGGGGACACACCTTTTGAATGATCAGAGTGTGGAAAGAGATTCGGTCAAAGTGGCCCTCTTCAACAGCACCAGAGAATCCACATGGGGGAGAAACCATTTGAATGCTCAGAGTGTGGAAAGAGATTCAGCAGGGGTGACCGTCTTCGATGGCATCAGGGTACCCACAGGGGTGGAAAGATTTTGAATCCTAGGAGTGTGAGAAGAGATTCAGTTTGAGTTGTCATCTTCAACAGGGCCCTAAGGACCCACATGGAAGAAACATTTTGGGAGTTCAGAGTGTGTAAAGGAGGGCCTTTTTAGTGGTCGCTCTCCCCTGTGAAACTTGCTACCTCAGATTATCTGCCAATCTATCTCTATCTGACACAAAACTGGCAAAAACATTTCCTTTCCCAAGTCCTGTGAGGAAATCGACAAGTTGAGGCTAACAGATATCTACTGTCTCTCTGCTGCTGGCCTATACATAGTGTGGCCACCCAGCCTCCTTCATTCACTAATGTTTTTACCTGACAACCAGTTCTAGAGAGGCATGACCCAGCCCTCATCCATCCCCAGTCCAGCCTGCTGTGAGCTTTTTGGGGTGTCACCACCTTGGAACCCAAAGAGTTCTGGCAATAGGATGTATTTGGGCAGAAAGGAAAAACTCGTGTGTCCCCCCCCCAACCCAACAACTCAGTAAGTTTTCGAAGGTCCAAACCCACCCACCCCCAATATCATCCAGTACTGTGGAAATGGACTGGTATCCATGGAGTTGGCCGGTGAACCTTATGGGGCACAAATTGTGCCCAATTTCCCAATTATCCACCCACCCATCCACTCCCCAGGTTCTCCCAGAGAGAATCAGGAAGAAGCAGAATTCCCTCCTCCTTCGTTCTCCGACATCCCCCTTCCCAGGTCCATGAGCCAGAGATGACCTGGAGGAAGCCCTGGGTCAAGGCCGACTCCCCACCTCTGACTCCTCAGAGGTCCCCTTGAATTCCTCCTTGGAGATTCTGTCTTTATGCAGCAGGCTGAGAGATTCCATCTCACTACTTTCATTTGGAAAGGCAGTGCTTTTTTTGGTAAAAAAAAAAAGCCCAGCAGGAATTCATTAGCATAATAGGCCACAACCAGCAGCAGGAACTCATTAGCGTATTAGGCCACACCCCTGACAGCAGAGCTCAATAGGCTATTAGGCCACGCCCCCGTGTTACCAGAAGTGTGGTCATCTTGCCACGCCCACTTTTTGCTTCTTATTCTGTTTACCTTTCCTGGTGCCCATCAAGTGTTTTTAGAAAGTAGGCAGGAGTTTATAAATTTTTGGAAGCAGCAGAAATGGATAAATTATGCAACTACAAGATAAAAAAGAAGAAATTTTTGAGAAAAACTGGATGAGTCTATATAAACGGACAGGAATTTATTTTGGGAGCCTGAAGAAATAAAGGCTCTAAAAATGAGACTAGAAAAGGAGTTCGGTGTTCAAAATACGTATTTAGGATTCTATAGTAAGTGTAACCAGAAACTAGAGTATATGCTTCATTATGTGTCTGTATTGCATTTTGTGTTTTCTCTCTTGTCTTATGGCTTTCTTTTCTTACTTCTTAAGATAAAACATTTCTTTCAAAAAAGAAAAAGAAAGTGGGCAGGATCAGGGGGTGAATCGTGCCCAGCGTGGCTTCTGATTGGTTGCTGTAGATTTGATTGGCGGTGCAACCATTTTGTGGTCGCAGCCACCACACGGTGTCAGAACTAAGGGTGCCCGACAGGCTCAGAAACATTGGTGAGGAGACCCCGGTTCCAGATGCTGCTCTCTTGGCTCCCCAAGACTTGGGAAGGCAGGGCGGCGTAGTGCTTGGAGCGCTGGGTTAGGGTCTGGGAGACCCAGCTTTGAATCCCGACTCCACAATGGACGCTTGCTGGGTGGCCTTGGGCCAGCCACGCAGCCTCAGCCTAGCCGACCTCGCAGGGTTACCGTGAGCCTAAATCGGAGGCCAGGAGAATGAGGTGAGCCTCTTGGCTTACACTGGGGAGAAAAGTGGTAGATAGATGAAGTGGTCATACAATCACACAGTGGGAAGGGGGACTTCCCAGGTCATCTAGTCCAACCCCCTGCACAAGGCAGGATATTCACAAATACCTCCCCCTCCACACCCGCAGTGACCGCTGTTCCATGCCCAGAAGATGACAAGAAACCCCTCCAGGATCTCCAGCCAAACTGGCCTGGAGAAAAATGCAGGACTGTTCTGGAACTGGAATGAGAGACCAGGGAGTGGAATGACAGCCCCAGGGTGCAGCAGGAGTGTTCTGGGAATGGAATGAGAGACCAGGGAGTGGAATGACAGCCCCAGGGTGCAGCAGGACTGTTCTGGGAATGGAATGAGAGACCAGGGAGTGGAATGACAGCCCCAGGGTGCAGCAGGACTGTTCTGGGAATGGAATGAGAGACCAGGGAGTGGAATGACAGCCCCAGGGTGCAGCAGGACTGTTCTGGGAATGGAATGAGAGACCAGGGAGTGGAATGACAGCCCCAGGGTGCAGCAGGACTGTTCTGGGAATGGAATGAGAGACCAGGGAGTGGAATGACAGCCCCAGGGTGCAGCAGGACTGTTCTGGGAATGGAATGAGAGACCAGGGAGTGGAATGACAGCCCCAGGGTGCAGCAGGACTGTTCTGGGAATGGAATGAGAGACCAGGGAGTGGAATGACAGCCCCAGGGTGCAGCAGGACTGTTCTGGGAATGGAATGAGAGACCAGGGAGTGGAATGACAGCCCCAGGGTGCAGCAGGACTGTCCTTGAGAGAACAGCTGTGCCAGAGCTTGTGACTGACCCAAGGTCACACCAGCAGCTGCACGTGAAGGAGTGGGGGAATCAAACCCGGTTCTCCCAGATAAGAGTCCGCGCACTTAACCACGACATCAAACTGGCTCTCAGTTAGAAGATTACACACTTCTGGGACTGAAATGACAGGCCTCAGAGTGGGCATATAAATAAGAAGAAGAAGAAGAAGAGGAGGAGGAGGAGGAGATTGGATTGGATTTATACCCTGCCCTTCACTTGGAGTCTCAGAGCAGCTTACAAATTCCCTTCCCTTCCCCTCCCCACAACAGACACCCTGAGAGGTAGGTGGGGCTGAGAGAGCTCTGACACAAACTGCTCTTTCAGGAACAGCTGTGCCAGAGCTTGTGACTGACCCAAGGTCACACCAGCAGCTGCAAGTGGAGGAGTGGGGAATCAAACCCGGTTCTCCCAGATTAGTGTCCGCACACTTAACCACTACACCAAACTGGCTCCCTGAATTACTGAAGGATTGCAGCACCAAGTGGCAATTTGCATACCGAAACCTACCGAAATGTACCCCAATGGGTCCCAAAACACTCCTGCTACCCCCAGGGGCTGTCATTCCACTCCTGGGCCTGTCATTCCAGTCCCAGAAGTCTCCTGCTACTCCCAGGGGCTGTCATTCCACTCCGGGCCCTGTCATTCCAGTCCCAGAAGTCTCCTGCTACTCCCAGGGGCTGTCATTCCACTCCGGGCCCTGTCATTCCAGTCCCAGAAGTCTCCTGCTACTCCCAGGGGCTGTCATTCCACTGTGGGCCCTGTCATTCCACCTTCACAACACTCCTGCTACCCCCAGGCAATGTTCCCTCTAAGCTGGGGAGTCCTGTGAGCAAAAATTCCACTTTGTGACCTGCTGGCACTAAAGTTGTGAGTGAGCGATTTGGCTACTGCATAAATTAGTTTGCTCCGGAGCTGTCCTTCCTGAGCTGAGACAAAAATGTGTGAGCTGGAGACTAAAAAACTGTGAGCTAGCTCACAATAACTCACCTTAGCGGGAACACTGCCCCCAGGGGCTGTCATTCCACTGTGGGGCCTGTCATTCCAGTCCCAGAAGTCTCCTGCTACTCCCAGGGGCTGTCATTCCACTCCGGGCCCTGTCATTCCAGTCCCAGAAGTCTCCTGCTACTCCCAGGGGCTGTCATTCCACTCTGGGCCCTGTCATTCCAGTCCCAGAAGTCTCCTGCTACTCCCAGGGGCTGTCATTCCACTCTGGGCCCTGTCATTCCAGTCCCAGAAGTCTCCTGCTACTCCCAGGGGCTGTCATTCCACTCTGGGCCCTGTCATTCCAGTCCCAGAAGTCTCCTGCTACTCCCAGGGGCTGTCATTCCACTCTGGGCCCTGTCATTCCAGTCCCAGAAGTCTCCTGCTACTCCCAGGGGCTGTCATTCCACTCTGGGCCCTGTCATTCCAGTCCCAGAAGTCTCCTGCTACTCCCAGGGGCTGTCATTCCACTCTGGGCCCTGTCATTCCAGTCCCAGAAGTCTCCTGCTACTCCCAGGGGCTGTCATTCCACTCTGGGCCCTGTCATTCCAGTCCCAGAAGTCTCCTGCTACTCCCAGGGGCTGTCATTCCACTCTGGGCCCTGTCATTCCAGTCCCAGAAGTCTCCTGCTACTCCCAGGGGCTGTCATTCCACTCCGGGCCCTGTCATTCCAGTCCCAGAAGTCTCCTGCTACTCCCAGGGGCTGTCATTCCACTCTGGGCCCTGTCATTCCAGTCCCAGAAGTCTCCTGCTACTCCCAGGGGCTGTCATTCCACTCCGGGCCCTGTCATTCCAGTCCCAGAAGTCTCCTGCTACTCCCAGGGGCTGTCATTCCACTGTGGGCCCTGTCATTCCACCTTCACAACACTCCTGCTACCCCCAGGCAATGTTCCCTCTAAGCTGGGGAGTCCTGTGAGCAAAAATTCCACTTTGTGACCTGCTGGCACTAAAGTTGTGAGTGAGCGATTTGGCTACTGCATAAATTAGTTTGCTCCGGAGCTGTCCTTCCTGAGCTGAGACAAAAATGTGTGAGCTGGAGACTAAAAAACTGTGAGCTAGCTCACAATAACTCACCTTAGCGGGAACACTGCCCCCAGGGGCTGTCATTCCACTGTGGGGCCTGTCATTCCAGTCCCAGAAGTCTCCTGCTACTCCCAGGGGCTGTCATTCCAGTCCCAGAAGTCTCCTGCTACTCCCAGGGGCTGTCATTCCACTCTGGGCCCTGTCATTCCAGTCCCAGAAGTCTCCTGCTACCCCCAGGGGCTGTCATTCCACTCTGGGCCCTGTCATTCCAGTCCCAGAAGTCTCCTGCTACCCCCAGGGGCTGTCATTCCACTCTGGGCCCTGTCATTCCACCTTCACAACACTTCTGCTACCCCCAGGGGCTGTCATTCCACTCTGG
This sequence comes from Gekko gecko, assembly GCA_029375565.1. Taxonomy (NCBI): domain Eukaryota; kingdom Metazoa; phylum Chordata; class Lepidosauria; order Squamata; family Gekkonidae; genus Gekko; species Gekko gecko. Next base: position 262,756,884 of record JAPDNY010000002.1, read on the forward strand.
GGCCTGCCATTCCAGTCCCAGAGCAGAGTATTGGGGACCAGAGACCTTAATGGAAAATCCCATTCCGCATTTTCTTTGCAACTCTTCTTTGAGCTGTCACGTATTTCAATGGAGCCCGTGCAAGTCAATTGGCATTCCTGGCTCCCATTATTTCCAACGGGCCTTCTAGTCTCTCCAATGGGCAATCCTGGCTTTCCTTTTAGTACATCCCTCCCTGAAGGGGTTAAAACCCTTCGGCCTTTCGCCGGAGAGGCCAGAGAGGACTTGGGGGGGGGTCTGTCGGGGAAGGGGAGGGGCTGCGGGGGAGGGTCCGATCCGGGGAGGGGCAGCGCAGGAGAAGCCACGTGGAGCAGCCCTGGCCGGAGCAGCAGCAGCCGGCGGAGAGGGGACCTTCCTTGCAGGTGAGATCTTGGGAGGGACGGAAGAAAGCGGTGATCAGGCTTGGCCAGGGTTGCCAACTCCCGGGTGGCGGATTCCTGCACTCTTGGGGGGCTGCATTCCGGGAAAGGACCGCCTTGGGGTCGGGGTGGGGGGGACGGGACCTGCAAAGAAGGAGCGATGCCTTCCAGTCCTTTCTCCCTCCAGCGCCTCGATTTTCCACAGGGAGGCTGATCTCTGCCGGCTGGAGGGGTGGGGGGGGGGTTGTAAGCCTAGGCAGTGTTCCCTCTAAGCTGAGTGAGTGTGAGCTAGCTCACAGTTTTTTAGCCGCCAGCTCACACGTTTTTGTCTTTGCTCAGGAAGGCGGGCTCCAGAACAAACTGATTTATTCAGCAGCCAAATCACAACTTTCATGCCGGGAGCTCACAAAGCATTGCTCCCTCTAAGCTGTGGGGGCCTTGTGAGCAAAAATTCTCCTTTGTGAGCCACTGGCGTTTAAAGCTGTGAGCCGGCGATTGCGCCTGCTGCATAAATTAGTTCGCTCTGTGGAGCCCTCCTTCCTGAGCGATGACAAAAATGGTGTGCGCCAGAGGCTGGACGAACTGTGAGCTAGCTCACACTCGCTCAGCTTAGAGGGAACAGTGTAAAGTCGGATTTTTGCTCACAAGACTCCGCAGCTTAGAGGGAGCACTGGTGGTGGTGGTGGGGTTGAGTCCCACCTGGAGGTTGGGAACCCTGCTAGGCACCAGTCTTGCACTGCTCAGTAAGTGGAATCTGTCTGGTCGTCCCCCCCCAAAGAACAATCTCCAGGAATTTCCCAACCCGGAGTTGGCAACCCTGCACATTCGGCAGAGTTTGTTGTCTTCTCCGGCTCCTCTGTTGAGGTTAACCGGTTAGTCCCGCCACTATTAGTTAGCAGAAGTTGCTTAAATAAAACTACAAGTGCGGCAGCGTGGCGTTACCAGGTTACTCGGCTTACAGAGCTACACAGAGCCGCGTTGCAAGTTGAGAAGAGAAATAGGTCAAGGTTTCCCTCGCTCGAAAGCCAGACGGATCCGGCTATAGGGTTGCGGTGCTCCTCTCCATTTCCCAGCCGACGAGCCAGCGCTGTCCGAAGATGCTTCCATGGTCATGTGGCTGGCGTGAAATACGCCTCTTTATTTGAGAAGTGCACTGAGGATGCGAAAGGACAGAGGGCTGACTTGCTAGCTGAAGGATGGAGGCAGATTGGCGGGAAGCCCGTCTGCCTCATGGCGCCAAGAGAGGACTGCAGGTCTCTCTCTTGGTGCCCTGCAGGAAAACAGCCTGTCTTCATCTGCATGTGAACAGGAGAAGGAGGGATATGGTCCTCAGAACACAATCTGCATTTCTAAGGGGACGGTGGCAGAGGGGTAAAGACAGGAAGACGGCTCAGTGGGCCTGTCTAGCCATCTCTTGCCACTCAGTTTGGCGGACTGGGTGGGGGGGAGAGATTTGCACCTGGAATTTCTAACATCCTCTTCATCCCAGCAGCACTCAGGAGGACATCTCTCCGGACACATAAGAACATAAGAGAAGCCAATGTTGAATCAGGCCAATGGCCCATCCAGTCCAACACTCTGTCACACAGCGGCCAGAAATACCAGGGGCCACCAGGAGGTCCAGCAGTGGGGCCAGGACACTAGAAGCCCTCCCACTGCTGCCCCCTCCAGCAACAAGAATAGAGTGCATCACCTGCCCCAGACTGAGAGTTCCCATCTATACCCTGTGGCTAATAGCCACTGATGGACTTCTGCTCCATATGTTTATCTAATTCCCTCTTGAAACTCTCCATGCTTGTAGCTGCCACCACCTCCTGTGGCAGTGAATTCCATGCATTAATCACTCTTTGGGTGAAGAAGTACTTCCTTTTATCTGTTCTAACCCGACTGCTCAGCAATTTCATGGAGTGCCCACAAGTTCTTGTATTGTGAGAAAGGGAGAAAAGTACTTCTTTCTCAACCTGCTCAATCCCATTCATCATCTTATAAACCTCGATCATGTCACCCCTCAGCTGTCGTTTCTCTGAGCTAAAGAGCCCCAAGCATTTTAACCTTTCTTCATAGGGAAGATGTTCCAACCCTTTTATCATTCTAGTTGCCCTTCTCTGCACTTTTTCCAATGCTATAATATCCTTTTTGAGATGTGGCGACCAGAACAGTACACAGTATTCCAAATGAGGTCGCACCAATGATTTATACAGGGGCATGATGATACTGGCTGATTTGTTTTCAATTCCCTTCCTTATAATCCCCAGCAAAGCGTTGGCCTTCTTTATTGCAGCTACACACTCTCTAGACATTTTCACTGAGTTATCTACTACGACTCCAAGATCTCTCTCTTGGTCCGTCTCTGCCAGTTCAGACCCCCTTAGGAGCTGTCCAGAGTGGTTCAAGGACTGGGCTGAGGCTTGTTCCCCAAAGGAGGCCGGACGCTGGAAAAGGGTCCTTCTATCAGGGGGAGTTCGAATGTGAGGCCAGGAGAAAACTGTGATTTTTCAGTGGATGGAAGACCTCCTGGTAGCTCCGCCCTGCTTCTTCAAGGGGGAAGAAGTCCCAAGGGATGCTGCTTCCTTGGGTCGGTTCCCCTTGGAAGAAGAACAGAGCCTTCGGGTGTCTTGGCACTCTCAGCTTTTGTGAGAATTATCCGGGCAGAGCGGAGCGAGGGGGGAAGCCGGAGGGATTCCCCCAGAGGAGGAGGTTCCCTGCCCCACATCCGAGGCCCAGAGGGAGCGTTCCTGCGCCTTCGCGTCCTGGAGCCAAATCTCAGCCCCTCTTCCTTTCTCTCCCGATCTCAGCGGCTCCTTCTCCCCACAGACGAAGTCCCTCCTCGGAGACAGCTCTGGTCCTTGTGGAAGGGACGCCTACGAGGTTCAAGGGGTCAGCCAGTCCCTCTTCTTCCTTTTGGGGTTTCCCCGAAGAATTCCCTGAAGAATGAAAATGTCTAGACAGTGTGTAGCTGCAATAAAGAAGGCCAACGCTATGCTGGGGGTTATTAGGAAGGGGAAACAAATCAGCTGGTATCATCATGCCCCTGTAGAAATCATTGGTGCGACCTCATTTGGAATACTGTGTACAGTTCTGGTCACCACATCTCGAAAAGGATATTATAGCATTGGAAAAAGTTCAGAGAAGGGCAACTAGAATGATAAAAGGGTTGGAACACCTTCCCTATGAAGAAAGGTTAAAGCGCTTGGGGCTCTTTAGCTTGGAGAAACGACGGCTGAGGGGTGACCTGATTGAGGTTTATAAGATTATGCATGGGATTGAGCAGGTTGAGAAAGAAGTACTTTTCTCCCTTTCTCACCATACAAGAACTCGTGGGCACTCCATGAAATTGCTGAGCAGTCGGGTTAGAACAGATAAAAGGAAATACTTCTTCACCCAAAGAGTGATTAACACATGGAATTCACTGCCACAGGAGGTGGTGGCAGCTACAAGCATGGACAGTTTCAAGAGGGAATTAGATAAACATATGGAGTAGAAGTCCATCAGTGGCTATTAGCTGCAGGGTATAGATGGGAATTCTCAGTCTGGGGCAGGTGATGCACTCTATTCTTGGTGCTGGAGGGGCAGCAGTGGGAGGGCTTCTGGTGTCCTGGCCCCACTGCTGGACCTCCTGATGGCACCTGGTATTTTTGGCCGCTGTGTGACAGAGTGTTGGACTAGATGGGCCATTGGCCTGATTCAACATTGGCTTCTCTTATGTTCTTATGTTCTTAATTAGCCCCGAGGACACACCGGGCAACGTAATGAGAGGCTATATCATGAACTGCGATCGAGGCAGCTCTTAACCAAGTGATTTCGTATTCATTCAGCCCATAACAACACTGGACGAAACATACGAGGCTGCCTTATATACGATTTGAACAGGCAAAACCACGCCCCACAAACAGGTAACAACCAATTGGAATACGGAGCTGGGAACCAAGGCGAGTGGTTCCCGCCGAAGTCACAAGCTTCTCTGATTGGCCATTTCAGCCAGTCCCTGTAATGCTCCGTGGTAATGGGAACTGTGCCGAGCTCAATCGTAATTTTATTGCTTTAGTATATAACAGGCTACTCTTCTTAACATCCTTAAAAGCACCAAACTGAGACACTTAAACGTTCCCAAAGAACCGTGCCGGCATATCTAAAACCCCTCGGTTTGCAATATCGACAGATGCTAGTAAACCTGGTTGGCAGAACACAAGAAGCCCTTTTGTTCTGATCCACCGGGGAAATTCTCGTGTGTCTCCTGAGCATGTGAAGGTTTGTGATGCTCAGGGGTGTATCTCCGTTCTCTCTGCCCTCCCATGTGACTCTCTGATCAGTGTTCCCTCTAAGGCGAGTTAGTGTGAGCCGGCTCACAGTGTTTTAGCCTCCGGCTTACAGTGTTTTAGCCTCCGGCTCGCACATTTTTGCCTTCGCTCAGGAAGGGATGCCCCCAGAGTAAACTGGTTTATGCAGCGGCCAAATGGCTCGCTCACACCTTTAATGCCCAGTAGCTCACAAAGTGGAATTTTTGCTCACAAGACTCCACAGCTTAGAGGGACCATTGCTGGGTGTGTCTTTCCTTCCTCCCAGAGGGAAGCCCCTCTTCATAGCCAAGGGACTGGAGGCATCTTTACACCATCAGGGGTGACCCAAGAGAAGGGGAAGGAGATGGATGAGCAGAACCCCGGAGGACCTGGGTCGGGGCCCGGAGAAGTCTGCAGCCAGCTCCACGGACTCTGTAGCCACTTGCCGAAGCCGGAGAGGCGTGCCAAGAAGCCGATCCGGGACCTGGTGAACCTGGAGCAGTTCCTGACTCTCCTCCCCCAGGAAATGCAGGGCTGGGTCAGAGGATGTGGGCCGGAGAGCAGTTCCCAGGCGGTGGCCCTGGCCGAAGGTTTCCTCCTGAGTCAGGCAGAGGAGAAGAGGCAGGCAGCACAGGTGAGGGGGTTCCCTCCAGGTGTGTCCAATTCTATTCGGCCTTATTCTAAATGTTCCCTGTTGGATAATTGCCCCGGTTTTAATCATCCAAGTGGGAGATTTAACGGCCTCCTTAAGCAGCTTCTCCTAGAGAATTTCTTATCCCTCCAGCTAACTCACCGGGACTGCTGATGGAAGAGTGCGGTATTTGGGAGTGGGGCAGGATCCGTTCCTTGGTCCCTTTCCCATTCTGTCTCTTACCCCTCTCCCTCGCTGCCGTTTCAGACTCGAGGACCATCCCTGAAGATGGAGGCGGAAGGAGCTTCCTTGGAGCAAGGGCAGAGGGCACAGTCCGTGGAGCGTGCCCAAGACACCCTCTCCAGTGGTAAGGGGCCATCGTGCCTGGGTGCAATAGATGGGAATTTGATGTGTAGAGAGTTCGGCTCAGGAAAAGAATCAAATACTTCTTCACACCATAGAGAGAGTTAGTTTGCGGCACTCCACATCCACTAACTGTGGTGCCTCTGAAAGGAGATTGGACAAATTCTTGCAGGGCAATTTCTCTCATTAATTAATTAATTAGTTTTATACCCCGACCCTGCCCAGCCAAGGCTGGCTTCAGGGCGGCTTACAGACAGAATAAAACCGGAATAAATAGTTTAAGAATAAAACAATTCAGCATTGGAGAGCCAGTTTGGTGTCGTGGTTAAGTGCGCAAACTCTTATCTGGGAGAACCGGGTTTGATTCCCCACTCCTCCACTTGCAGCTGCTGGTGTGACTTTGGGTCAGTCACAAGCTCTGGCACAGCTGTTCTCTCAAGGACATTTTGTGTCAGAAGTTCTCTCAGCCCCACCTGCCTCACAGGGTGCCTGTTGTGGGGAGGGGAAGGGAAAGGAGTTCGTCAGCCGCTCTGAGACGCCTTTTGGTCAGTGAAGGGCTGGGTATAAATCCAATCTCTTCTTCTTCTTCTTCTACCTCACAGGGTGTCTGTTGTGGGGAGGGGAAGGGAAAGGAGTTTGTAAGCCGCTCTGAGACGCCTTTGGGCAGGGCAGGGCAGGGCAGGGCAGGGCAGGGTATAAATCCAATCTCCTCTCTCTTCTTCTCTTCTCTTAAAAGGTGCTGACATTTCAAGTTAATTTACCTTTAAGTTTAAAATGGCGGTCGGCTTTCATTATACCGCCCTAGTGATCGACCTGCTTACCTGAGGGACCGCCTTTCCCCATACATGCCCCAGAGAGCACTGAGGTCCGGGACCAGGGCCGGCTCACTCACTAGGCGAACTAGGCATTCGCGTAGAGCGTGCCGGCCCTTAGGGGCGCCAAAAGCCCCCCTGCCAAAAACCCCGCCCCTTCCCTGGCTTGCCAGTGTGCCCCACAGCTGCAGGGTGTGCAGGCAAGCCAGCCTCAGCGGACGAGATGGGGGTTTAAACCCCCGCCCCTTCCCCTGGCTTGCCAGTGCGCCCTGCAGCAGCGGGGCACACAGGCAAGCTGGCGCTCAGCGGAAGAGACCAGCTTGTGGCACCCTCCCCCATCTCCAGGCCCCACCAGGAGGTTGGCATTGCCGGGGGGTGCAGGCTCCACAAGCTGGCCTCGCCTAGGGCGCCCACACACCTCAGGCCAGCCCTGTCCGGGACCCAACAACACATGACTCTCCCTGGCCCAAAAGATCATAGAATCATAGAATCATAGAATGTTAGAGTTGGAAGGGACCTTGCAGGCCATCTAGTCCAACCCCCTGCACTCTGCAGGAGCACAGCCGAAACCCCTACATACCTACAACATACCCAAAAGATGCCAGGATGACCATTACTAGAGCCGGGGCCTTTTCAATGGCGGCCCCATCCTGGTGGAATGAACTCCCAGAGAACACCAGGGCCCTGTGGGACCCTTTACAGTTCCGCAGGGCCTGCAAGACGGAGCTCTTCTGCCAGGCTTTCAATTAGGGTCCGCCACTGATAAGTGAGCCGCCGGAATATATCATGGCCCTGTGATATACTGTTGGATACCGCCTCTTATTTAAGGAACTGTTTAACGAATGCCGCCATCTACTGCATTCTCCGTTAGCATTTTATGCCGCTTATATGAATTTTATTGTATTTTGTTTGTATTGTATTTGAATATCCGTACGCCGCCTTGAGCCAGCTTGTCCGGCAAGGCGGGATACAAGTTGAAATAATAAATAAATAAATATCTAACGTCGTGCGGCTGGTCCAGGCTGATCAGGGGACAGGGTTTTCCCCCCGGGGCGGCTCCTCATCGAAAGCCTGGCGGAAGAGCTCCGTCTTGCAGGCCCGTCCTTCCATAAGCGGAACTCAAGGTGGCTCGCAAGGGAAAAGGCAAACATCATTTGATCAGCTGACCCGGTGTGAGTGCCCCCTAAGCAGTGTCCCCTTGACGTGAAGATTATCCCGGCGCTCTAGGATAACTAATATTTAATTGTTATGATGGTTTTATGAATGATTTTAATTGTATTTAGGTATGTATTTTTAGGTAAGTCTGCCGAGCCTGCTTTGGCGGGGAGGCTGGGGTACATAAGAACATAAGAGAAGCCAATGCTGAATCAGGCCAATGGCCCATCTAGTCCAACACTCTGTCACACAGCGGCCAAAATATACCAGGTGCCCTCAGGAGGTCCAGCAGTGGGGCCAGGACACTAAAAGCCCTCCCGCTGTTGCCCCCTCCAGCACCAAGAATAGAGTGCATCACCTGCCCCAGACTGAGAGTTCCTACATACCCTGTGGCTAATAGCCACTGATGGACTTCTGCTCCAGATGTTTATCTAATTCCCTCTTGAAACTGTCCATGCTTGTAGCTGCCACCACCTCCTGTGGCAGGGAATTCCATGCATTAATCACTCTTTGGGTGAAGAAGTATTTCCTTTTATCTGTTCTAACCCGACTGCTCAGCAATTTCATGGAGTGCCCACGAGTTCTTGTATTGTGAGAAAGGGAAAAAAGTACTTCTTTCTCAACCTGCTCAATCCCATTCATAATCCTATAAACCTCGATCATGTCACCCCTCAGCCGTCGTTTCTCCAAGCTAAAGAGCCCCAAGCGCTTTAACCTTTCTTCATAGGGAAGGTGTTCCAACCCTTTTATCATTCTAGTTGCCCTTCTCTGCACTTCTTCCAATGCTATAATATCCTTTTTGAGATGTACGAATTGAATGAACGAATGAATGAAGACGGAGTACTCTCCGCATCAAGGTGAGAAGGAACACGGCCGGCACCTTGACACAGAGAGTCCTCCACCTTTCCTTGTTATACCTCGGAGGATGCCAGTCACCGCTGCAGGCGAAACGCCAGGTACCACAATGCCAAGACTCCATGGCCACCCAACCCAGAAAATCTACAGCAGCTAATGAACTCCGGCCGTGAAAGCCTTCGACGACATATTAATAAGAAGCCTTGAAGAATTTGTTCTGTTTGTTTATTCAATTAACATCCCGCTCCTTTCCCCCGTAAGCCGGGCTCAGGGTGGCTTCCGACCATTGAGGGTGCTGCCAGGTCAAGGTTTCCGACTCCTGGGAAGGGTGTGTTGTGTGAAGGCAGGAACAAGCTTCACACTTTCCTCCTTTGTCTCAGGAACAGGCAGGGAAGAGATGCTGTGGAGTCGTCATCTCTTCAGAGGTGTGGAAACGGCGGCTGCCCCTCCAGTCCAGGTAGGACAGGTGAGTGGGGGGGGACAGCCTGGGTCCCTCTTCCTTTCTTGGGGAGGGGGCTTTTGCTCCTGCAGTTTCTACAAGGTGGCCGGGGGAGAGACCCTCTGAACTCCGTTCCCGTTTCCCGTACGATCCGTTCCCAGACTCCTCCCTTCCCCTGTGCAATCTCTGCTTGGCGTGATCTCTTGACGAATCATAGAATGTTAGAGTTGGAAGGGACCTTGCGGGTCATCTAGTCCAACCCCTGCACTCTGCAGGAGCAGAGCCGAAAGAGAGCCCTACATACCTACAACATACCCGAAAGATGGTCATCCAGCCTCCACTTGGAAATGTCCAGGGAAGGAGCATCCACCACCTCCCGAGGCAGTCCGTTCCACTGCTCAACCACTCTTACAGTCAGGAAGTTTCTCCTGATATCTAGCCGGTAACGACTCCCTCGTCATTTCCACCCATTCAATCTAGTCTTGCAATCCAGAGCAAGAGAGAATAGATCTGCTCCGTCTTCTACAGGACAGCCCTTCAAATACTTGAAGACTGCCATCATGTCCCCAGTTTGGTGTAGTGGTTAAGTGCACAGACTCTTATCTGGGAGAACCAGGTTTGATTCCCCACTCCTCCACTTGCACCTGCTGATGTGACCTTGGGTCAGTCACAAGCTCTGGCACGGCTGTTCTCTCAAGGACAGTTCCTGTCAGAAGCTCTCTCAGCCCCACTTACCTGTCTGTTGTCTGTTGTGGGGAGGGGAAGGGAAAGGAGTTTGTAAGCCACTCTGAGACGCCTTTGGGCAGTGAAGGGCAGGGTATAAATCCATTCTCTTCTTCTTCTTCTTCTTCTTCTTCTTCTTCTTCTTCTTCTTCTTCTTCTTCTTCTTCTTCTTCTTCTTCTTCCCCTCTAAGACTTCTCTTTCCCAGGCTAAACATACCCAACTCTTTCAGCCTTTCCTCGTAAGACTTGGATCCCAACCCTTTCGCCATCCTGGTCGCCATCTTCTGGACACGCTCCAGCTTGCCAACATCCTTCCTAAAAAACGAGGGCATCTGCTTTTTCTTTCAGGGTCCCTTTTCATTTGAGGAGGTGGCCGTGTATTTCACTGTGGCAGAATGGGCCCTGCTGGATCCAGGACAACGAGCTCTGTACAGGGAAGTCATGCGGGAGAACTATGGGAACGTGGCCTTTCTGGGTAAGGGCCTTTCCTAGGTACCAAAGGTGTGAAATTGCTGCCATTGGGATGAGGCATGACTCAAAACCTGGAACAGCAACACATCGTTTTGAGGCCTGTCCCACTACTCAGGGAGAGGCTGTGACTCATTGGCCAAGCCTCTGCTAGGCCTGCAGAAGGTCCCAGGTTCAATCCCCGGCATCTCCAGTTAAAAGGATCAGGTAGGAGGTGATGGGAAAGACCTCAGCCTGAGACCCTGGAGAACTATAGGGAAGAGACATGGCTCAGTGGAAGAGTCTCTGCTTGGCATGCAGAAGGTCCCAGGTTCAATCCCCGGCATCTCCAGTTAAAAGGACCAGGCAGGAGGTGAAGTGAAAGACCTCTGCCTGAGTCCCTGGAGAGCCACAGAGAGGGGCCGTGGCTCAATGGAAGAGCATCTGCTTGGCATGCAGAAGGTCTCAGGTTCAATCCCCGGCATCTCCAGTTAAAAGGACCAGGCAGGAGGTGATGGGAAAGACCTCCGCCTGAGACCCTGGAGAACTATGGGGAAGAGACATGGCTCAGTGGCAGAGTCTCTGCTTGGCATGCAGAAGGTCCCAGGTTCAATCCCTCGCATCTCCAGTTAAAAGGACCAGGCAGGAGGTGAAGTGAAAGACTTCTGCCTGAGTCCCTGGAGAGCTATAAAGAGGGGCTGTGGCTCAGTGGCAGAGCCTCTGCTTGGCATGCAGAAGGTCCCAGGTTCGATCCCTGGCATCTCCAGTTAAAAGGACCAGGCAGGAGGTGATGGGAAAGACCTCCGCCTGGGACACTGGAAAGTTGCTGCTGGACTGAGTGGACCAGACTGAGTTGAACGGACCAAGGGTCTGATTCTGTAGAAGAGGGCTTCCTGCGCTGCTCATGTGTGCGTTCTTGCCCAGGGGCAACCTCCCCCTTGCCAGAGAAGGCGTCTCCTGGCCTGAGGCAAAAGGGGGGGGGTGTGAGAGGCCCTCAGGAATACTCCGGAAGGAGCCAGATCCTCATTTCTCTGTGGCCAGCCTTTACAAACTGTCAGAAGTCCTAACTTAGTCAGCAAACACCAGACCTTATGATGCAAGCAAGGTTAGCATTTATTAAGCTGCAATAGATAGATCACTGGTACAGGTATCTTGTTCAGAATGACTTGGTTACAGAAAGCAAGCGGTTATACAGGGAAGGGGGTGAATGGGGACCCCCCTTCTCCGACTACATGAATAACATGCACCTGGGAAATCGAAACTTACTAAGCTAATGAATTCCCATCGCCCCATTGCTACCCACAGCTGCTACATCTATGCCAGCGATAGGGAAGCAGGCAGCCTGACTTGCCAAGGTCAGAACGTCTAGGCTGCCAGAGATAATAGCAATAAAAGCCACATTCCATTCTCACACCCGAGGTGTAAATCAGCTACTCCCCGGATTCCAACCTCCCGCCTGTCACGCCACCAAGGCGCCAATAGCCCACCACCCTCCCTTGTACTCATAGCCCACCGCCCTCCCTTCCATCCATCATGGCAGGGCTACCTGACACAAACACGCCCTTCCCCCTGGATGGGGGCTACAAACGTCCGCTCTGCCTGTGATCTGGAAATGATCCTGTTAAGACCGAGCCCTGCGCGCCCCCCCCCCCGGGCCACGACTCCTTGTACCTGAGGAGCACCCAGTTCAGTGGGTAGACGAGGAGGGTACGCACAAGTAAAGCAGAGCCCTTTTAAAAAATACGTAAAGGTTTAAAATTTGAGACGTAAGACATCTCTGAGCGGCATAGTCTCTGCAACTTAGCAGCAGAAAAACAAGCTAACTGTTCTATCTAATATCTAATATTCTTTCTAATATCTAATATTGGGCTGCAGTGGCTCAAGTGGTTAAGACGCTGAGCTGCAGACCGGAAGGTCGGTAGCTCAGCAGTTCGAGACCCGAGAGTGCCGCACGACGGAGTGAGCTCCCGTCTCTGGTCCCGGCTCCTGCCAGCCTAGCAGTTCGAAAGCAAGAAATTGCAAGTAGATAAATAGGTACCACTTTGGTGAGGAGGTAACAGCGTTCCGTGGGCCTCGGAATCTAGTCATGCCAGCCTCATGACCATGGAAACGTCTTCGGACAGCGCTGGCTCTTTGGCTTGGAAACGGAGATGAGCACCGCAACCCTAGAGTCGGATTCGACTGGCTTTTGAGCAAGGGAAACCTTTACCTATCTAATATATGAAATACTTAAGATGGGTAGCCATGTTTGTCTGTCTGCAGCCATAGAAAAGAGCCAGAGCTCCTCCCCACCGCATATTTTGTTAGCCCTTAAGGGGCTTATGAAATACGTGGAATAAGATGGCATCTCTTGTTGCAGTGGAAGTATTACAGCTGTAGCCTAAGTTACTCCACCTAAAACTGTTCATCATGATGAAGCAAGCAAATATCAAGGCGTACTAGGAAGCTATGAGCATAAAGTTAGCATGGCTTCCCTTTGCTGTATGCCCATGTCATGAACTGTGTAGGACTGAGAGACGAGGCGTGGAGAGGCCTAGGCCTCTAGAGACCTGTGTGGGAGTGGAAAGCAGACAGCCTACAATCCTCATAATGCTTAGCAACGGTCGTAGCCAATTGGAGTTCAGGGATTGTGTGGGGAGATGTAACTTAAGCTTTTTGGACGGTGAAACTGCATTCTTGCCTCTTCTGGAGTCTTGGCACACAGAGTTAGAGGGGACAGTCTGAGAGAAACTTGGGATGGAGTGAGTACAGGCACAAGGCCTGGTATGAGGAGGCTGTGGGCCTTAAAGTAGTAACCAGTTAAGCAGTAATAGGTAGTCACATTAGATTTATTTTTTCTTTAAAGACTGGTTTATATATTTTAAAGCACCTCGTCCTGTTTTCCTTGCCCCAGTACTGTATTAATAAACCATTTGTTTAATATTCTCTGCCTGGTCATCAAACCTATGGTTCCTGGCTTGAAAAGGGGCATTTTGGATGAGCATGGGAGGGTACTCTGGGCCTTCTCCAGGGACCCAAAGTCCAGAGTGGTGGCAGAGTTCTGCCTCTCAAGGGTCAGGTGGTCCTAACGGCCCAATCAAGTGTCCTCCCTGAGCGCATTTCCCAGAGATTTTCAGCACCCTCCTGACCCCGTCTCCCTCTTTCCACAGCTGCTTACAGGTTCTCACAATCAATGAATGACCACATTCCGGAGGCTGGCCTTGAGAATGATCAGGATGTTAGCTGCAGGAAGACTCCAATCACAAACACCGGCAAGTCAGACCAGTCCACTTAATAATCATGTTAACTCTTGGGGGAACACGGGTGCCTTGCCTCACACAATCCATTGCCCTTAAACTGGTTGGGATTGTGGGCTTTGATCTTGACCCTGGTCCCATCCTTCTAGAAGGATATTAACTCTTGAATTTCTTCCCTTCCCTATATCAGAATGCTCACTTTCTCTCTCTCTTTCTCTCTCTCTGCGAAAGAAGCTAGAAGTATAAGAGAGACTACGGCAGAGACCGACACATCCAAAGAAAGGCTGGAGAGTTCCTCAAGAGGATCTCAAGATCATATTTCCTTCCCAAACGAGCTGCCTGAGAGTGAGTATCCTTCGTCGTTACGTCAAGGGAACAGGCCAGGAATGGTTATGGGGAATTTCTGATTCAGTTCCGAGCAGCATTTGGTTTGGGACAGTCAGACAGCCTGCTGGGTACGGAGGGAGGGAGGCCTTTCTGGGGCCCTGAAATCTGGAGGCTTGGAAACTCCTTCTACTCAAGAGCTCGGCTGTGGCTCTTGAGGGAGTGAGGTATCCTTAAATGTTACATATTCTGGGGAAAGGTGGGATGGTGGTGGTGGTGGCTAAGATCAGCCAAGCTGGACAAGTCCAAAAGGCCGTCAGTCCATTCCGAATACCTTTGGACCTTACCGCCCCTTCCAGGAGCTAATAGGATGTCTCTATATATTCCAGCAGAGGATGATCAGAGGACTGAGGAGGGTGAGGAAATTTATCATCAAATGCCAGATAGAGTTCAAAATGAAGTCTTGAAAGAAAACATCAGGAATCGAGGCAAACCAACAAGAAAGAAAGGTGGCCGTATGGTTGAGAAGCAAGATGGAACAAAGGGTTATGTATATTTTCCAAGGCACAGCATAATAAAGGCAAGTAAATCCATTCCCTGCAGAAAGGGCTTCAGAAATAGGTCACAGCTCCTTGCGCACCAAAGAATACACAGAGGGGAGAAGCCTTTTGAATGCTCAGAGTGCGGAAAGAGATTCAGTCACAGTGGCAGTCTTCAACGGCATGGAAGAACCCACACAGGGGAGAAACCGTTTGAATGCTCAGAGTGTGGAAAGAGATTTGGACGTAGTGGCAATCTTCAGCTGCACCAAAGAATCCACACAGGGGAGAAACCTTTTGAATGCTCACTTTGTGGAAAGAAATTCAGTCGGAGTGGCAAACTTCAACAGCATCAGAAAACCCACACAGGGGAGAAACCTTTTGAATGCTCAGAGTGTGGAAAGAGATTCTCTCAGAGTACTGCTCTTCAACAGCACCAAAGAATTCATGCAGGGGAGAAACCTTTTGAATGCTCAGAGTGTGGAAAGAGATTGAGTCACAGTAGCACTCTTCAAATGCACCAAAGAACCCACACAGGGGAGAAACCTTTTGAATGCTTGGTGTGTGGAAAGAGATTCAGTCACCGTAGCACTCTTCAGCAGCACCGAAGAACCCACACAGGGGAGAAACGTTTTGAATGCTCAGAATGTGGAAAGAGATTCGGTCACCGTAGCACTCTTCAACGGCACCAAAGAACCCACACAGGGGAGAAACCTTTTGAATGCTCAGAGTGTGGAAAGAAATTCAGTCAGGGTGGTGGTCTTCGAAAGCACCGAAGAACCCACATAGGGCAGAAACCTTTTGAATGCTCAGTGTCTGGAAAGAGATTCAGTGACAGTGGCACACTTCCACTGCACAAAAGAACCCACAAAGAGGAGAAACCTTTTGAATGCTCACTTTGTGGAAAGAAATTCAGCAGGAGTGACCATCTTCAGCAGCATCAGAGAACTCACACTGGGGAAAAACCTTTTGAATGTTCAGAGTGTGGAAAGAAATTCAGTCAGAGTTGGAGTCTGAAGGCACACCTAAAAATCCACACAGGGGAGAATCCTTTTGAATGCTCTGAGTGTGGAAAGAGGTTCCGTCGGAGTAACACTCTTCAACAGCACCAAAGAGTCCACACAGGGGAGAAACCTTTTGAGTGCTCAGAGTGTGGAAAGCGATTCAGTCACAGTAGCACTCTTCGGCAGCACCAAACTACCCACACAGGGGAGAAACATTTTGAATGCTCAGAGTGTGGAAAGAGATTCAGTTACAATACCATTCTCCAGCGGCACAGAAGAACCCACACAGGGGAGAAACCGTTTGAATGCTCAGAGTGTGGAAAGAAATTCAGTCAGAGTGGCACTCTTCAACGGCATCAGAGAACCCACACAGGGGAGAAACCTTTTGAATGCTCAGAGTGTGGAAGGAGATTCAGTAGGAGTGGCCATCTTCGGCGGCACCAAATAACCCACACAGGGGAGAAACCATTTGAATGCTCAGAGTGTGGAAAGAGATTCCGTCACAGTGGCACTCTTCAACACCATCAAAGAACCCACACAGGCGAGAAACCTTTTGAATGCTCAGAATGTGGAAAGAGATTCAGTCACAGTGGCCATCTTCAGCTGCACCAAAGAACCCACACAGGGGAGAAACCCTTTGAGTGCTCAGAGTGTGGAAAGAGATTCAGTCACAGTCGTGCTCTTCAGCTGCACCGAAGAACCCACACGGGGGAGAAACCCTTTGAATGCTCAGAGTGTGGAAAGAGATTCTATCATAGTAGCCATCTTCGACGGCATCAGAGAAGCCACAGAGGGAACAGGATTTTGAATCCTAGGAGTGTGAGAAGAGATTCAGTTTGAGTTGTCATCTTCAACAGGACCCTAAGGACCCACATGGAAGAAACATTGTGAATGCTCAGAGTGTGGAAAGGAGGGCCTTTTTAGTGGTTGCTGTCCCCTGTGAAACTTGCTCCTTCATTTTGTCTGTTCATCTGACTCTTTCTGACCTCTACAAAACTGGCAAAAACATTTCCTTTCCCAAATCCTATGAGGAAATCGACAAGTTGAGGCTAATAGAAATCTACAGCCTCTCTGCTACTGGTCTAAACACAGTGTGGCCATCCAGCATCCTTCATTCACTAACATTTTTACCTGACCACCAGTTTTAGAGAGGGACTACCCAACCCTAATCCGTCCCCAGTCCAGCCTGCTGTGAGCTTTTTTGGGGTGTCGCCACCTTGATGCCCAAAGAGGTCTGGCAATAGGATGTATTTGGGTTGAAAGGCAAAACTTGTGTGTCCCCCAACCGAACAACTCAGTAAGTTCTCGGGGGTCAGAGCCCCCTAATATCATCCAGTATTGTGGAAGTGGACTGGTATCCATGGAGTTGGCAGGTGAACCTTATGGGGCACAAATTGGGCACAATTTCCCAATTATCCACCCACCCACCCACCCACTCCCCAGGTTCTCCCAGAGAGAATCAGGAAGAAGCAGAATTCCCTCCTCCTTCGTTCTTCGACATCCCCCTCCCCAGGTCCATGAGTCAAAGATGACCTGGAGGAAGCCCTGGGTCAAGGCCGACTCCCCACCTCTGACTCCTCAGAGGTCCCCTTGAATTCCTCCTTGGAGATTCTGCCTTCATGCAGCAGGCTGGGAATTCCATCTCACTACTTTAATTTGGAACGGTGTCCACAATAAGGTGGCTAACAGGCCTAAAGGAGGGGGGGGGGAGAATCCTTCCTCTTTCCCGGAGGCTTAGTGTGCGGAAATGGGCAGCTGAAGGGAGAAATAACACCCCATAAATCCTCTGTTAAGGGGAATTAATGTTTTTCCCCCCTTCAGGCAGCTAGCAACACTAGATTGAGTATTTCTATATGAACCAGAGAAAACAAAACTCAGCTAAGGAAGCGTTATAGGTAAAGGTAAAGGTTCCTTTGCTCGAAAGCCAGTCGAATCCGACTCTAGGGTTGCGGTGCTCATCTCCGTTTCAAAGCCGAAGAGCCAGTGCTGTCCGAAGACGTTTCCGTGGTCATGTGGCCGGCATGACTAAACACCAAGGCGCACGGAACGCTGTTACCTTCCCACCTAAGTGGTACCTATTTATCTACTTGCAATTTCTTGCTTTCAAACTGCTAGGTTGGCAGGAGCTGGAACTAGAGACGGGAGCTCACTCCGTAATGCGGCACTCTCGGGTCTCGAACTGCTGAACTACTGACCTTCCACAGCCTGCAGTTCAGCATCTTAACCACTTGAGCCACCACAGTTATACCGGGTTGTCAAACTTAGGGCCCTGCGGGCTGGAACTGGCCCACCTGTGGCTTTCAACTGGCCTGCGGGTCTTTTCTTCCCCCCCTTCCTCTCCCCTGCCTCTCCTCACCCTTTGAAGTTGGAAGCTGCAGAATTTCCCAGGTCTCTCGCTTCAGCTGGAAGCTCTTCTGGGCTTGCAAAGTTGCAAAAAAAAAAATGTGGAATGGATTTTCTATTAAGGTCTCTACATCCATATAGACTACTCTGGGACTGTTTCTAGCAATAGAAACAGTGCTCTGGAACTGGAATGACAGCCCCCAGAGCAGAATGATGGTTCCTAGCAATTGAATCTGTGTTCTGGGACTGGAATGACAGGGCACAGTGTCGAATGACAGCCCCTGGGAGTAACAGCAGCAGCTTTCTGGGAATGGAATTCCACTCTAGGAATAGAACTCCATTCCCAGAATGCTTCTGCTACTCCCAGGGACTGTCATTTCTCTCTGGTGGCTGTCTTTCCAGTCCCAGATTAGTCTACCTGGACCCAGACACCGTAATGGAAAATAAATTCTGCATTTTCTTTGCAACTTTGTCTGTGCTGCAATGTACTTCAGTGGAGTGGAACTCAAATAGTTTCACTTTCCAGTGCTTGTATGCTGGCTGAAGCTGTTGTGTGCTGAGGTTGTCTCCTTGGAAATAAACAGTTGATGTTTCGAGCCAGCTTGTCTCTTCTGAGTGGACCTGAGAACCGTGCCTGAGAGGGTAGTCTGACCTGGGAACCCACAGCCAAAGGGGGACATTAGACTGAAGAGCCCTGCCACTCTGAGAAACCTGGGGGTGGGGTGGGGGAGAAGCTTGCAATGCCCAGCCATTTCATGTTTTCCTAGGCTCAGACCATTTTATATTTTTAGGGGGGTTTTTTAGTTTCTGCTACGATCCTTGTACTTTTTCTTGATGTTTTATTTTAAAAATTGCATTGCCAAAAAAAACAACATTGCAAGAGTTCTAAGCATGTTTGTATTTTAAGTAAAAAAATAATATCTTTAATTGTGTTTGTTTATAAAGTTGATGTCTCCGCTACCTGTCATTACATTGTACGACACATGTGGCCTTGTCAGATCTGGCCCTCGTAACAAATAAGTTCAACACCCCCCGGGCAATTATTATTTGTATTAGACTTTGTGTTTTCTTTTCTATATTTTGCAGTGGTTTTTAATGTGCCGGGCTTCATTAAATGTGTCAAAGGTTATTGTGGCACGTCTTTTTTTCAGTTGCGTATAAAGTTCCAAATAGGAAATCCTCTTGCAGATGCTTGACACTCGCACCTGGGGCCATGACTGATCCCTGTGAATGAGCCCGACCCAGTTTGCCCCCATTCATGATGTGGGTCAGTTAACTTTAAGGGGTGTGTTGGGTTAGGACGACTTGGTGGATCTGGGTTTCATAAGAACATAAGAGAAGCCAATGTTGAATCAGGCCAATGGCCTATCTAGTCCAACACTCTGTCACACAGCGGCCAAAATATACCAGGTGCCATCAGGAGGTCCAGCAGTGGGGCCAGGACACCAGAAGCCCTCCCACTGCTGCCCCCTCCAGCACCAAGAATAGAGGGCATCACCTGCCCCAGACTGAGAGTTCCCATCTACACCCTGTGGCTAATAGCCACTGATGGACTTCTGCTCCAGATGTTTATCCAATTCCCTCTTGAAACTGTCCATGCTTGTAGCTGCCACCACCTCCTGTGGCAGTGAATTCCATCTGTTAATCACTCTTTGGGTGAAGAAGGACTTCCTTTTATCTGTTCTAACCCGACTGCTCAGCAATTTCATGGAGTGCCCACAAGGAGTTCTTGTATTGTGAGAAAGGGAGAAAAGGACTTCTTTCTCAACCTGCTCAATCCCATTCATAATCTTATAAACCTCGATCATGTCACCCCTCAGCCGTCGTTTCTCCAAGCTGAAGAGCCCCAAGCATTTTAACCTTTCTTCATAGGGAAGGTGTTCAAATTCATAGTAGGCTTGGGAGGTCTATGGATGCCCTTTAGCCGGTCACGTTTTCAGGCTAAGATAGTTTTGTGAGGATTAAATGTTTTTTATTGGGGGGAGAGCAATCAGATGGGGGAAAAGCGGCTAGAACCGGAGCACTCAGGATAACACCACTTGGGTACCTAGTGGCAAACTACACCGGTTTAAGGGGTGTTTGCGACGATTGGCAATGGTTAGGGACAGAAGGCAGATGTCGTGCGTGTGATCACGCGTTAAGTACTCCGTTTCTAACCGGCTTCTATACCGGCTTAAATGCCCCGTCTGAACGCACCCTCTGTGTGGTTTCAGGACCACTAGAAGGTCTTTATTAGACAGCCAATCACGATAGGGGAGCTAGGAAGAAGAATTCAGGTGGGGTCGCCGTGTTGGTCCAAAGCAGCGGAGCAAAGCTTGAGACCAGTGGCCCCTTTTAAGACCGACAAAGTTTTATTCAAAGTGTACGTTTTTGAAGCGTGCTTTGCACATGAGCGCTTACACTTTGAATACAGCTTCGCTGGTCTTAAAAGGTGCCAGTGACCTCACACTTCGTTTTACTCCCACTGCAGCCATCTTTGGAAGCCCTGCATCGGGGACCCCCGCCGTTTGCGATCAAGCGGGTGGCAACATGGGACGGGGCCTTCTTGGCCGTGGCCCCGAGACTCTGGAATTCTCTCCCGAGAATCGCCTCTCCCTTTTCCGTCGCCATCTTCCACCACTGTTTCCCCCCTGGAATTCAATCCAAACAATGGCGACCTTATAAACGTAGCTTGTTATTCCGGCTGCATCTCTTAAAACATCTTCATTCTGTTGTGTGCTACTTTGCTGTTCAACCTCTGCCTTATAGGTACGGGCTGGTAAATTCCATTTCATTGTATCTGAGGAAGTGTGCCGTGCACACAAAGGCTCGTACCTTGAATAAAACTTTGTTGGTCTTAAACGTGCCAGGGGACTCAAACTGTGTTCCTCGGGTGAAGACTTTTTCATTTCATCTCATGGTCTCTCAGTGATTCCCCCGTTCCTGCCTATGCTTTGCAATTTTTATGTCTTCCTGTGTGCTGTTTAGCTTGCTATAGAAGATATAGAACCACAGAGTTGGAAGGGGCATCTAGTCCAACCCCCTGCTCAATGCAGGATCAGCCTAGAACAGGGGCTGTCAAACATGTGGCCAGGGGTCTGGAATCAGGCCCCCTGGAGGGCTTCTATCAGGCCCGCAGTGGAACTGGTTGTCTTCTGGTTCTTCTTCCAGTTCTACTGCTGCTGCATCGTCGTAGGTTTGCGGCTTACAGTTACACACCTGAACAGCCCACTCAAGATTGCAACAGCACAGACATTTTGATGCAGTCATTCAAAGAAGAAGAAGAGATTGGATTTATACCCCGCCCTTCACTACCCAAAGGTGTCTCAGAGCGGCTTACAAACTCCCTTCCCTTCCCCTCCCCACAACAGGCACCCTGTGAGGTAGGCAGGGCTGAGAAAGCTCTTGACAGAAACGGCTCTTTTTCAAGAACAGCTCTTGTCAGAACTACGGCTTGCCCAAGGTCATCCAGCCAGGTGCAAGTGGAGGAGTGGGGAATCAAACCCGGTTCTCCCAGATTAGAGTCCACGCACTTAACCACGACCAGGGGTCTTTTCGTAGAAAAACAGCTGCAGGAGTTCATTAGCATATGGTATGCTAATGAGCTATTAAGCTATTAGCATGTGCCACACCCCCTGACATCATCGGAAGTGATGTCAGAAGGAGAAGCAAAAGGGGGGGCGGCATCTTCAAAAGCCTCCCCTTCCCTTCCCCAGCTGGTCTGGGTGGGGGAGCTAAGAGAGAAGGGGTTTAGGAAAGGGGGAAGGAAAGAGAGAGAATAGAAGGAAAAAAGGAAGGAAAGAGAGAAGGAAAGGGGAGGGGGAAAGGGAAAGGAGGAAAAAAGAGAAAAGAAGAAGGTGGGAAAGAAAGACATAAGAAGGAGGGAAAGAAAGAAAGAGAGAAGAGAAGAAGGAGGGAAAGAGGAAAAAGAAAGAAGGAAAGGAGGGAATGAAAGAAATTTGGCGGCAATTCTATGGGCCCCCAAACAAGTTCCCCTATTCCCTCCATTGTTCTCTATGGTGGGAAAAAAGTTACCTTTTCCCCACCATAGAGAACAATGGAGGGAATAGGGGCAACCTGTTTAGGGGCCCATAGAATTGGACCCCCTGACCCAATGTTCTTGAAACTTGGTGGGTATCTTGGGGAGAGGCTCCATCAGCTACCCTGTGAGTTTGGAGCCTCTCTCTCAAATCCCCTCCCCTCCAGCCCCCAGAATATACCCTATGTTTTCACCATTGACTTCAATGGCCCATAGGATATAATGGAGCTGAAATCGACATTCCGCTGCCTGAAAGACTCTCTGGGACGCTGGCTGGGGGCGGGGCTTGGCTCCTGAGCTTCCGGAGCTGTGCTCCGGTGCGCTCCCCCCCAAAAAGACCCCTGACCACGACACCAAACTGGCTCTCGGAGCAAGAGGTGTCCGTTATCAGGCACTGTTAAATAAAATATACTGCAAGAGTGCGAATGTTTTAAGCATGTTTTTATTTCAAGTAAAAAACCTTCCCAACCCTTTGTGTGTTTGTGTCCTTTATAAAGTTTATCTCTCTGCTACCTGGCATTACATTTTATGGCACACCTGGCCCAGATTCACCACCCCTTGAGGCAGCTGATTGCACAGCTGCACGACTCTGCCTGTCAAAAAGTTTTTCCTAAGATCCAGCTGGTACCTTCCCGCCCTTCATTTCAACCCATTCTTGCGAGTCCTCTCCTCTGCTGCCCACAGGAATGGCTCCCTGCCCTCCTCTAAGTGACAGCCCTTCAAAGACTTCAAGAGAGCAATCACGTGTGTGCATCTACACCCCCCGCCCAACCTCCTCTTCTCCAGACCGAACGTTCCCACGTCCCTCGGCTTTTCCTCCTAGGGCTTGGTCTCCATCGGGCTTGGTTTTTAATTGTTTCAGTGCTGGGCTTCTGTTTGGTTTTTAAAGAGGCGTTTTTATTCTGCTTTCAATCTGAGACGGACCAAGAGAGAGATCTTGGAGTCGTAGTGGATAACTCAATGAAAATGTCTAGACAGTGTGTAGCTGCAATAAAGAAGGCCAACGCTATGCTGGGGGTTATTAGGAAGGGAATTGAAAACAAATCAGCCAGTATCATCATGCCCCTGTATAAATCATGGGTGCGACCTCATTTGGAATACTGTGTACAGTTCTGGTCACCACATCTCAAAAAGGATATTATAGCATTGGAAAAAGTGCAGAGAAGGGCAGCTAGAATGATAAAAGGGTTGGAACACTTTCCCTATGAAGAAAGGTTAAAACGCTTGGGGCTCTTTAGCTTGGAGAAACGACGGCAGAGGGGTGACATGATCGAGGTTTATAAGATTATGCCTGGGATTGAGCAGGTCGAGAAAGAAGTACTTTTCTCCCTTTCTCACAATACAAGAACTCGTGGGCACTCCATGAAATTGCTGAGCAGTCGGGTTAGAACAGATAAAAGGAAGTCCTTCTTCACCCAAAGAGTGATTAACAGATGGAATTCACTGCCACAGGAGGTGGTGGCAGCTGCAAGCATGGACAGTTTCAAGAGGGAATTAGATAAACATCTGGAGCAGAAGTCCATCAGTGGCTATTAGCCACAAGGTATAGATGGGAACTCTCAGTCTGGGGCAGGTGATGCACTCTATTCTTGGTGCTGGAGGGGGCAGCAGTGGGAGGGCTTCTGGTGTCCTGGCCCCACTGCTGGACCTCCTGATGGCACCTGGTATATTTTGGCCGCTGTGTGACAGAGTGTTGGACTGGGTGGGCCATTGGCCTGATTCAACATTGGCTTCTCTTATGTTCTTATGTTCTTATTGCCTTGATGGCATCAGAAATAACAAACAACGGTTTCGGTGGCTTACGCATTCCCCCCTCCCTCCCAAATCTTCTGTGCCCCTAACTGCTTCAATCCACTGAGATGCCCTGAGGCCGCCATTTTGCACATCCCTGTAAAATAATTCAGGGTATGTACAGTTGGGCATATCGAGCATGGTTTAAAAGTAGAAGATGAATCCCCTCTTCTTGGCAGAAGGAAGTGTGTGGAAGAAGGAAAGCTTCACATTAGGGTTCTGGAAGCAGACTCTCCCCTAGGTTCAAGCACTTTGGAGACCAAGAAGACTTTGGAGGTACAAGACTCTGACAGTCAAATCTGTCTTCATCGGAGGATATCTGACAAAGGGAACTTTCACCCTCAAAAGCTCCCATCCAGAAAATCTTATTGGTCAGTCTCTAAGGGCCTGCTGGACCCATATTTAAGTGTTCCCTTTGGCAGGTTGCTCTTCGAAGTTTCCCCTTTTAACTTTTTCCCACTTTATGTCGTCGAAGGCTTTCACGGCCGGAGTTCATTAGTTGCTGTAGATTTTCCGGGTTGTGTGGCCGTGGTCTTGGCAGTGTAGGACCTGACGTTTCGCCAGTAGCTGTGACTGGCATCCTCAGAGGAATAACACAGAAACTGTGTTATACCTGTGTGCACGGAAACGTCTTCGGACACCGTTGGCTCTTTGGCTTTGAAACGGAGATGAGCACCGCAACCCTAGAGTCGGATTCGATTGGCTTTCGAGCAAGGGAACCTTTACCTTTACCTATAACTGTGTTATACCTCTGAGGATGCCAGTCACAGCTACTTGCGAAACGTCAAGTCCTGCAATGCCAAGACCACGGCCACACAACCCGGAAAAACTACAGCAACTGATTTTCCCACTTTGTTTAGTATTTTAAAAATGCTGCAGAGAGATCTGTCCTCCGTCATGGGTCTCTTCTTCCAAGCTCAGATTCCTTCAAAAACCAGGTAATTCCCGGGGGATGCAACAACACTTTATCAGATTTCAGGCTGTGACGAAATGGCATTTTCTCCTGGGAGAGTGGCAAGCAGCGAACCTCCACTTGGCATTTTAAAAGTTGTGGGGGTTCCCTCCCCTCTTTGGGAAGGAGGAAATCCATCAATGACTCTCCAGGCTCATCTTCATACAAATGCTAAATGCATCTAGCAGGAAGGGGATGGAGGAAATGCTTCTTTGACCTGGCCTGACTGGGTCAAGTGGGAGGGGAGACAGAGATGATAAAATCTCAGTGCAACAGGAAAAAGCTTTCTTGGGGGAGGCCGTGTTGAGGAGAACTCTGAGGTCTGGTGTGCAAGGAGGTGGCCGTTAGCCAAGTGGTTGCCTGGGAGTCTTGGAGCAAGCTTGAAGGAATGGTAACTGTGTAGAGATCTGTAACTAGCTAATCTTCAAGAGCCTGTCCTATTTTAACAGCTGGTAGGGCATGTATAGTGAGAGGGGCAGAGGATTTGTGTTTTTCTATTTTTCAATTTCCTTTCCTTGTTCAAATATGGTGTGGTACTGAAAGTATGATGATGAAGAAGAAGATATTGGATTTATACCCCGCCTTTCACTCGGAGTCTCAGAGCAGCTTACAATCTCCTTCCCTTGCTCTCCCAACAACAGACCCACTGTGAGGTAGGTGGGGCTGAGAGAGCTCTGAGAGAACTGCTCTTGAGAGGACAGCTCTGAGTGAACTGGGACTGGCCCAAGGCCACCCAGCTGACTGTACGCGGGGGAGTGGGGAATCAAACCTGGTTCTCCCAGATTAGAGTCCATCGCTCTTAACCACTACTCCAAACTGGCTCTCTGCTTGTAAACATTTTCTTCGTAATAAATACTTTGAACTTTTGATGTTGGGAGTGGCTCTCTGTACCACATAGACATCCACCATTTTAGACACGCTATTTTAAAAGGGACTCCAGGGGAGTTGGTAGGCAACTATTCCTCCAGGGGTGCCTGAGCCTGTAAACAGTTCCCGTGGTAAGCCGGCGTTGGGTAGCTGGAGACTCAGAGGCAAGGACTCAGAACTGGGAAAGGAAGCCGGGAGTCCTGTCCCTCCCATTGGACAGTTCCTTCCAAACGGGTAGGTGGCGGCAGCAAGTTATCCTAGAGAAGCCCCTTCAGGGAGTTGGGAACACCTGGGGGGGGCAGGGCGGAAATGGGGCCTGCAGGCCAGCACACACACGTTCTGCCACACAGGCAAAGCAGAGTGTAAAAGGAATGGGGAACGCAGGCTGGCGCATGGAGAAACCTGCCCTAAGCTCATGGCCCCAGGCACAATCTGTGGTATCTCCAGTCAAAAGAACCCCATAGCGGGTGCTAAGGAAGCCCTTCGAGAGCCACTGTCAGGTCTGGCGAGGGTCAAAAGCCCCACGTTGCTAGAAGATCTCCCGGCCCTTCCAGCCTTCACTAGACAGCGGAGCACAATTCCGGAAATATTGCTAGAAACGACAACAAAAGAAGCCACACATGAGGGTGAGACTGGGTGTATTTTCTTCTCAGAACTGGCTGCCCCGCCTGCGATTACCGGGAGAGCTGCACACAAGTGACGGACAGAGGCAGTTTCCAAAGAAAGAGACCTGAGCAGAGGCAAGGAGTTTCACTAGCAGGAAAGAGAGAGCGAGATGACTGGCACAATGGCAGCTGGCGGGAAATATCACCGCTTCCTCCTCCTCCTCCTCCTCCAGACGTGAAAAGGCAATGTCTGATAGATCTAGCTTGCTGCAGAGCAGAAGAAGAAGCCACCTTTCAAGGGTTCACATTCACCTGGTTTCCTAAAAGATAAGAAGAGAGTGTTAATTCCGCTGGCCTGCTCAAGGGAGTCGGCGTGGAGATTGGCAGGGAGCTGGCAGGCTATAGAGCAGGACAGTGTTGCCAAAGCTGCAAAAAGACTTATCCTTTTATCCCGTGATTTTTGAACTTGCTTAGGAGCCTTTGATGAGGAACTTTATCAAAAGCTTTCTGGAAGTCAAGGTAAGTTTCCCTTGCTCGAAAGCCAGTCGAATCTGACTCTAGGGTTGCGGTGCTCATCTCTGTTTCAAAGCCGAAGAGCCAGCGCTGTCCGAAGACATTTCCGTGGTCATGTGGCCGGCATGACTAAACACCGAGGTGCACGGAACGCTGTGACCTTCCCACCGAAGCGGTACCTATTTATCTCCTTGCAATTTCTTGCTTTTGAACTGCTAGGTTGGCAGGAGCTGGAACTAGAGACGGGAGCTCACTCCGTCATGCGGCACTCTCGGGTCTCGATCCGCTGAACTACCGACCTTCCACAACCTGCAGTTCAGCGTCTTAACCACTTGAGCCTCCACAGCAGTCAAGGTAAACAACATCTATTGGGTCCCCCTTGTCCACATGTTTGTTCACCCCCTCAAAGAACACTCACAGGTTAGTGAGACAAGATCTTCCCTTATAGAACCCATGCTGAGTCTGCCTCAATAGTTTTTGTTCATCCATGCGCCTGCTAATTCTTTCCTTAATAACAGTTTCCACCAACTTACCCGGTGTTGATCAATACATTATGGAGAATATTACAGACCGTATTAATAGAGCAATGCAATTGTAATTGACCGTTGCTAAGTCCTCACCACTGCTATACGAACAACTCGCTAGCACTTTATGATGGGTTTTATATTTATATTTGTTCTGTTTTATCTGTTTTAAAATTTTACGTAAGCTGCTTTGAGCCTGCTCCGGCGGGGGGGGGGGGCGGGCAGGGTATAAAACAAATAAGTAATTAACTAACTAAATAAATAGATGGTACCCAGTGCTAGGCTACCTGGCCAATCAAAAATTCATCTCAGACGAATGGTTCTCAATTGCAGGAATGGTTACAATTTGTTTGATGCATGGTCACTGTAAGAGTCATATCCACGTTTAGGATACAGAATATTTATTGTTACGATGTAAACGCTCTGTCTTTATACGTGAAAGCACACTGATGCAAACAAATAGTTACTTTTCATTGTACCGTTTTTCTTTGCCATCATTTCTGTTGGATATGCTTTTTGTAAGCTTAATTGTTATTTCAATAAAGAAAGTTTGAAAACAGAAGAAGAAGAGGAGGAGGAGGAGGAGGAAGAAGAAGAAGAAGACAGGCTTGCTCCTATAGGTAGGAGAAGAAGAAGAAGAAGAAGAAGAAGACATGCTTGCTACTATAGGTAGGAGAAGAAGAAGAAGAAGACATGCTTGCTACTATAGTTAGAAGGAGAAGAAGAAGAAAACATTCTTGCTCCTATAGGTAGGAGAAGAAGAAGAAGAAGAAGACATGCTTTCTACTATAGGTAGAAGGAGAAGAAGAAGAAGAAGACATTCTTGCTCCTATAGGTAGAAGGAGAAGAAGAAGAAGACATGCTTTCTACTATAGGTAGAAGGAGAAGAAGAAGAAGACATGCTTGCTACTATAGGTAGAAGGAGAAGAAGAAGAAGACATTCTTGCTCCTATAGGTAGGAGAAGAAGAAGAAGAAGAAGAAGACATGCTTGCTACTATAGGTAGAAGGAGAAAAAGAAGAAGACATGCTTGCTACTATAGGTAGGAGAAGAAGAAGAAGAAGAAGACATTCTTGCTCCTATAGGTAGGAGAAGGAGAAGAAGACATGCTTTCTACTATAGGTAGGAGAAGGAGAAGAAGAAGAAGACATTCTTGCTCCTATAGGTAGGAGAAGAAGAAGAAGACATGCTTTCTACTATAGGTAGGAGAAGGAGAAGAAGAAGAAGACATTCTTGCTCCTATAGGTAGGAGAAGGAGAAGAAGACATGCTTTCTACTATAGGTAGGAGAAGAAGAAGAAGAAGAAGACATTCTTGCTCCTATAGGTAGGAGAAGGAGAAGAAGACATGCTTTCTACTATAGGTAGGAGAAGGAGAAGAAGAAGAAGACATTCTTGCTCCTATAGGTAGGAGAAGGAGAAGAAGACATGCTTTCTACTATAGGTAGGAGAAGAAGAAGAAGAAGAAGAAGACATTCTTGCTCCTATAGGTAGGAGAAGGAGAAGAAGACATGCTTTCTACTATAGGTAGGAGAAGGAGAAGAAGAAGAAGACATTCTTGCTCCTATAGGTAGGAGAAGGAGAAGAAGACATGCTTTCTACTATAGGTAGGAGAAGAAGAAGAAGAAGAAGACATTCTTGCTCCTATAGGTAGGAGAAGGAGAAGAAGACATGCTTTCTACTATAGGTAGGAGAAGGAGAAGAAGAAGAAGACATTCTTGCTCCTATAGGTAGGAGAAGAAGAAGAAGACATGCTTTCTACTATAGGTAGGAGAAGGAGAAGAAGAAGAAGACATTCTTGCTCCTATAGGTAGGAGAAGAAGAAGAAGACATGCTTTCTACTATAGGTAGGAGAAGGAGAAGAAGAAGAAGACATTCTTGCTCCTATAGGTAGGAGAAGGAGAAGAAGACATGCTTTCTACTATAGGTAGGAGAAGAAGAAGAAGAAGAAGACATTCTTGCTCCTATAGGTAGGAGAAGGAGAAGAAGACATGCTTTCTACTATAGGTAGGAGAAGGAGAAGAAGAAGAAGACATTCTTGCTCCTATAGGTAGGAGAAGAAGAAGAAGACATGCTTTCTACTATAGGTAGGAGAAGGAGAAGAAGAAGAAGACATTCTTGCTCCTATAGGTAGGAGAAGAAGAAGAAGACATGCTTTCTACTATAGGTAGGAGAAGTAGAAGAAGAAGAAGACATTCTTGCTCCTATAGGTAGGAGAAGAAGAAGAAGACATGCTTGCTACTATAGGTAGGAGAAGAAGAAGAAGAAGAAGACATTCTTGCTCCTATAGGTAGGAGAAGAAGAAGAAGACATGCTTTCTACTATAGGTAGGAGAAGGAGAAGAAGAAGAAGACATTCTTGCTCCTATAGGTAGGAGAAGGAGAAGAAGACATGCTTTCTACTATAGGTAGAAGGAGAAGAAGAAGAAGACATGCTTGCTACTATAGGTAGAAGGAGAAGAAGAAGAAGAAGACATTCTTGCTCCTATAGGTAGGAGAAGAAGAAGAAGACATGCTTGCTACTATAGGTAGGTTTGCCAGCTCTGGGTTGGGAAATACCTGGAGGTTTTGGGAGCGGAGCCTGGGGAGGGCAGGATTTGAGGACGTGATGGACCTCGGTGGGGTCGAATGACCTAGAGCCCCCCACCCTCCAAAGCAGCCATTTCCTCCAGGGGAACTGATCTCTGTACTCAGGACAACAGTGGGTCATTCCAGGAGATCGCCTGGAGGTGGGTAGCCCTAATTGTAGGGGTTCGGAGGGGGGGGGAAATCCATACCCGGAAACTTGCCTGGGTGGTCTCCTCTGTGGGTTTCCTGAAGGGCGATGCTTCCTCCTCAGTCTCCTCGACTGGCTCCTGTTGGGATCAAGGAGGCAGACTTGAAAGAGAGACCCACCCTGACTATAATGCAAAGAAGACTTGGCAGGTGCCACCGATGCTTTCCCCTCTCTTTGCACCGTCCCGGGATTCCGACTTCCAGAACTCTCCAGACCTTATTCTGGACGAGGCATTAGAATCATGCAAAAAGCTAGCGCCTTGAAAGGCTGGGGTACGTGCCCCTGCCCGGCATTCTGGTGCCTGGATGCAAGTCTAGGATGGATGGAAGGAGAAGAAGAAGAAGAAGAGAGAAGAGATTGGGTTTATACCCCGCCCTTCGCTACCTGAAGGAATCTCAGAGCGGCTTGCAA
Source organism: Gekko gecko (assembly GCA_029375565.1). NCBI lineage: Eukaryota > Metazoa > Chordata > Lepidosauria > Squamata > Gekkonidae > Gekko > Gekko gecko. The sequence continues at coordinate 262,786,883 of JAPDNY010000002.1, forward strand.
ACGCCTTCCCCTCCCTGCAGTAGACACCCAGTGAGGTAGGTGGGGCTGAGAGAGCTCTTTCGAGGACTGCCCTTGAGAGAACAGCTCTGAGGGAACTTGTGACTGACCCAAGGTCACACCAGCAGCTGCCTGTGGAGGAGTGGGGGAATCAAACCCGGTTCTCCCAGATCAGAGTCCGCGTGCCTAACCACCACACCAAATTGGCTCTCCCAGTACTGGATACTGATGACTCTCCTGGGTTTGGTGTAGTGGTTAAGTGTGTGGACTCTAATCTGGGAGAACTGGGTTTGATTCCCGCACTCCTCCACTTGCACCTGGCTGGATGACCTTGGGCACCCGTAGACAGGGTGTCTGTGGTGGGGAGGGAGAAGGGAAAGGAGTTTGTAGGCCACTCTGAGACTCCTTTGGGGAGTGAAGGGCGGGGTATAAATCCAATCTCTAATCAGGGAGAACCGTGTTTGATTCCCCACTCCTCCACTTGCTGGATGACCTTGGGCAAGCCATAGTTCTGGCACAGCTGTTCTTGGAAAAAGAGCAGTTTTTGTCAGAGCTCTCTCAGCCCCACTCTACCTCACAGGTGGTGTCTGTTGTGGGGAGGGGAAGGGAAAGGAGTTTGTAAGCCACTCTGAGACTCCTTTGGGTAGTGAAGGGCAGGGTATAAATCCAATCTCCTCCTCCTCCTCCTCCTCCTCTTCTTCTTCTTCTTCTTCACAGGGTGTCTGTTGTGGGGAGGGGAAGGGAAAGGAGTTTGTAAGCCACTCTGAGACTCCTTTGGGTAGTGAAGGGCAGGGTATAAATCCAATCTCCTCCTCTTCTTCTTTTACTGAGGCGTCTCCTCTTCTGGATGGTACCCCTCAAGGTTCATAGCTTGTTGGTGCTGCTGGGCCCAGCTGTGGCCAGCAGTGCCCTTTACCATCTTCCGCTGGTTAGCCCATGGCAGCCTTTCCAGGGCAAAAAAGATCTGGCCACTGTGGTGCTCGCCCCGGTTACATCTAAGTTAGACTACTGCCATGCACTTTATGTGGGGCTGCCCTTGAAGACTGTCCAGAAACTCTGACTGCTGCAGAATGCTGACTGGAGTGGGTCATAGGGACCGTATCAATCCAGTCCCGGCCCATGTACACTGACTCCCAATTCGCTTCTGGGCCCCAGTTCAGTGTCATGTAATAGTTATAGTGCCGGATTAGGTTCTGGGTTTGAATTCCCCACTCTCTAACAGAACCCTGCTGCCAGGCACACGGCTCAAGGCACTCAAGCACAAAAATGTTTTAGGATACTTACAAGATCATCAAGCTCAGCGTCCTCTTCCGTTTCTTTCCGGGCCAGCCTAGTGACGTTAAATACAGAGAGGTTAGTGGGCATTCAAGCATCTGGATTGCAGGAATGTCCAGGAACTACACAATCCAGTAAACCATGAGGACTAACTATGCAGAATTTCTCAGACTGAACCCGTTGAAGTCAATGATCTCAGGCTTGGATAACTGCATAAGGTCTGTGCAGACCTGGAGGTTTTCCTACCACAAGGTCAGCAACGGGCGGCAAAGGACGCTTCTTCCTTCCCTCATAACTGACCACGAAGAAGGCTGATTAAGACAACCCGGGCTGAAGTGTTCTGAAAATAAGTCGTGTTCGCACACAGCGGCCCTACAGTGTGAGGATAAGAACCTAAGACGGGCCCTGCTGGGATCAGACCAGTGAGAGTCCCTTTAGTCCAACATCCTGTCTCACATGGTGGCCAGCCAGTTCCTCTGGAGGGCCAACAAAAGGGCAGAGAGGCCGAGGCCTTCCCCTGATAAGAACCTCAGAAGAGCCCTGCTGGGTCAGACCAGGGAGGGTCCATCCAGTCCAGCCTCCCGTCTCACACAGGGGCCAGCCAGTTCCTCTGGAAGGCCAAGAACAGGGCAGAGAGGCCGAGGCCTCCCCCTGATAAGAACCTCAGAAGAGCCCTGCTGGGTCAGACCAGGGAGGGTCCATCTAGTCCAGCCTCCCATCTCACACAGGGGCCAGCCAGTCCCTCTGGAGGGCCAACAACAGGGCAGAGAGGCCGAGGCCTTCCCCTGATAAGAACCTCAGAAGAGCCCTGCTGGGTCAGACCAGGGAGGGTCCATCCAGTCCAGCCTCCCGTCTCACACAGGGGCCAGCCAGTCCCTCTGGAGGGCCAGCAACAGGGCAGAGAGGCCGAGGCCTCCCCCTGATAAGAACCCCAGAAGAGCCCTGCTGGGTCAGACCAGGGAGGGTCCATCTAGCCCAGCATCCTATCTCACACAGTGGCCAACCAGTTCCTCTGGACAGCAGACAACAATAGGGCAGAGAGGCCGAGGCCTTCACCTGATACCACCTCCTGGCACTGGGATTCACAGGATAACTGCCTCTGAATGTGGAGGCTCCCTTTAAGCACTGTGTTTATTTGGATATTGGAAGTATTATTGGGGAAAATAAGAGAGGACAAGAACATTAAAGGATTGACAACAAGAGGCTTTACATATAAATATAGAGCTTTTGCGGATGATGTAATGTTTATGATTAAAGACCCAATAGAGAATATACCACGACTGATACAAAAAATTAAAGATTTTGGAGATTTGGCTGGTTTTTATGTTAATAAAAGCAAAACAAAAGTGATGTGTAAAAATATGATGAAACAGAAGCAAATGGAACTTCAGGAGAAAATCCAGTGTGAAGTGGTCACAAAGACAAAGTATTTAGGGATTGAATTGACTATGAAAAATATAGACTTATTTAAAAATAATTATGAAAAAATTTGGTATAAGATTCAACAAGATATGAAAAAATGGGACACCTTGAATTTATCACTAATGGGAAGGATCGCAACAGTTAAAATGAATATTTTGCCTCAGTTAATGTTTTTATTTCAGACTATCCCAATAGTACGACAAAGTAAGATATTGGATGTATGGCAGAAAGAAATATCAAAATTTGTGTGGGCAAGAAGGAAACCAAGAATTAAAATGAAAATTTTATGTGACGCTAAGGAAAGAGGAGGACTTCAACTACCAAATCTTAGACTTTATTACGATGCTGTCTGTTTAACGTGGATAGAACAATGGATCAATCTTGAAAATATGAAGCTGTTGGCGTTAGAAGGTCATGATAACAAGTTTGGATGGCATGCGTATTTGTGGTATGAAAAATCAAAAATGGACAAATTTTTTAAACATCACTTTATTAGGCGATCACTGTTCGAGACCTGGATGAGATACAAAAAATTCTTTTTTGAAGAACGACCACTTTGAATAGTACCGGCAGAAGTGATTAAACCATATTCGAGACATGAAGGATTAGATTGGTTACCTTATAGAAATCTTTTAAAATCTTTTTTTTTTTTACCAAAACCCCCTAAAAAGGAGAGGAATTTATTCTTTTTATAAATGGGAAAAGGTAGGGTATATAGAGGGATTAAGAAAAGAGCAGAGTGAGTATCCTGTTAATAAAGGTTAGTTTAAGTCAGTATAAGTACAGTTTTTGGTGGTCACCGTGATTAGAGAGTCTTCTTTTCATCTAACAAAAATCCAAAATAACTCTGTTAATAAGGTTAGTAATGTCCTTTGGGGTTAGTTGTTAATCAACTCCTTTCTGACGCTTCCTGAACAGTTATTTCTTTGGTTGTCTTCTTTTGGTATCCCTCAGGTTATAAGATGAGCCCTCTTTGGTTTTCACATCTCCCGCTCCGGCACCTCCCTCTTCTGGGCCGCTGTCATCCTCACTACTTGTCCAAGTTGCGAGTGCTGCATCTTCCTCTGAGCTGGCGTGTCTCTTCAGAAATTCTTGTGCTTTGAAGATGGAGTCAATCTTTTCTCTTTTATCCTTGTACTTGAACACTAGGCCTTCAGGGAAAGTCCATCTATATATAGTCTGATGTCTTTGTAGAAAAGTGGTCAATCCTTTATAGGCTTTCCTTTTCATCCGGATTTCATAAGGCACATCTTTCAATATTCTGATAGTCTGTTCCCTAATTTTCAAGGGCACCGCTGAGACTGCACGCAGAATTTGATCTCTGGTACTCTGCTTAACAAACTTGACCATCACTTCTGCTGGCAGATTATTTTTCTTTGTAAAGGTGGAATACGCCCTGTAGACCCTATCCATCTCTTCTTTTAATTCTCGCTGATCTCTGCCAGTTACGGGTGCCAAGGCATTTGCTAGTATAGATCTGAGATCTTCATTCTCTTCTTTAATGCCCTGAAAACGAAGGGTCAGATTCGATTTCTCCATTTGTAACATCAAAATCCTTTTCTCTTGCTCATCCTGATGTTTTTCTAACTTATTGACCCTTTTCTTCACTTTTCCGATGTCCTCCGTCGAGACCAAGCACTTCTGTGCGATCTCCTCCATCTTCTTGGACGTTTCTGTTAATTGCTTTTGTTGACTGCTGAGAACACCTTCCATGTTAGTTAAGGTTTCGCTGATTTTCTGTATTTGGACCAGCAGAGGGTGCAGTAGCTCGCTTGTCTGTTGACTGACAGCAGGCTCTGGAGGGGGATTACTCGGACCGGAAGTCCCGCCTCCCTTCTTTTCCGGTTTCAAAGGGACCTTCTTCATGGCCGACATTTCTTTTATTTGTTTACTTTTTTAAAGTTCGTGACGCGTCGCTCAGGAGACCCGCTAACTCTTTAGCTTCAATAGCACCCCAAAGGTAGTTTCATCAACCCTTCTTCCCTTTCGTCCCCCTTAGCTTTCTTTTATAAGTCCCGCTTCTCAATGGGGGGGGGATTCCCCCTCCTCCCAGACGCTTATTCGCTTATGGGGGAAGGGCTCGGGTTTTCGCTTCAGATTTAGACCTCCAACTCACGGTTCGCTGCCGTTTCTTCTTTTTACTTTAATTCATGTCGCTGTTCCTCACTCCTGGAAGTCGGTGGTGCTGCTACATCCCATGCGGGCACAACGCAGCGGGGCCAATTGGGGCGGGGAGAAAGCCTCAATTTCCCGGCTGTGTGCCGGCAAAGAGGCTACTCCCCAAGCGCCCCCGGTTCGGACCCTTTGTCTAAGGCTCACTAGGGTCTTTCGCACATGCGAAGACCCCCCCTAACTGCGTGTGGGCTAGCCGCCTCCGGGAGCGTCCCGAGAAGCGACCGCCATTCGCGACGCCGAAACCGAAACCAGAAATCTTTTAAAATCTTAAGGGAAAAGTTTTGTTATGAGATATAGAGATGATGTGGAATTTGATTATGATTGGTTGAATTATAGACAGATTTATGATTTGTTTAAATCTGATAAGAGAAAATATGGCTTTAGGGCAAAGAATAATGAAATTGAAACTATATGGGTGGAAAAGGGAAAAAAAATGATTTCAAAAATATATAAGGTTTTATTGAAATGGTACACAGAGGATGAAACCGTAAAAGAACAAATGATAAAATGGGCTGTAAATGTAAATAGTGAAATAACTATGGCATCATGGGAATGTCTGTGGAAAAAGTCAATGAAAATTTCAACTTGTGTTAATGTGAAAGAGAATTGTTATAAAATGATGTATAGATGGTATATGACCCCAAAGAAAATTGCTAATATAAATGAGAGTATGTCTAGCAAATGTTGGAAATGTAGAGAGAAAGAAGGCTCATTTTACCATATGTGGTGGACTTGTGATAAAGCCATGAGCTATTGGTCAGAGATTCATAATGAAATACAGAAAATCCTGAAATGTACTTTTAAGAAGGATCCACAAATTTTGTTGTTAGGTCTTAAATTGGAAGAGTTAAATGTAACCAAGAGAACATTGTTATGGTACTTGGTTACAGCAGCTAGAATGACTTATGCACAATTCTGGAAACAAGAAAGGATACCTGAAACATGGGAATGGATTAAGAAGATGCTTTTTATGGCAGAAATGGACAAATTGACAAGAAAGCTTAATAATGAAGAAGATGAAGCATTTTTTGCAGAATGGAAAGATTTTAAAGACTATCTTGAGAAAAACTGGGATGTTAAAACCAGATTGATTTGCTTCGACAGTTATTAAGGAGAAAATAAGAAAAAGAATGATAAGATTATTAAAATGTTACCGTAATTTGATAACGAAAGTGATATATTTTGTCAATGGTAATTAGATAATAGAGCTTATAAGGGGGTAAGAGCATTGCGGGAAGCCTTGTATTGGGGGGAAGGGGAGAAAAGAAAAGGATATGGGATATTTACAAGATGTAATTTTAAATATGTGAAATATATCCAATAATAAATAGTTTAAAAAAAAGCACTGTGGCTAGCAGCCACTGATAGACTCTCCTCCATGAATCTGTCTAATCCCTTTTCAGTGCTGTCTATACCTGTGGCCATCCTTGCATCTTCTGGCACCTTTAATCACTCGCTGCGTAAAGAAGTATTTCCTTTGACCATCCTGAATCTATGCCTATCGGTTTCGTTGGATGCCCACGAAGTCTAGTATTTTGGGCGAGGGAGAGTAAGCGCTTTTTTGTCAAAATCCCTCCACACCACGCATAATTTTATGTGCCTTTTATCGTGTCCCTCCTTAGGATGACTTACCAAGGAGTCACTATGTATTTCTTAATCAGCAGGACGGCCAGCAACAGGCAGACGGCTCCGATCGTAGAGCCTATGATCACATTTATAGGTGCTGGAAAAAAATAGAGAAAGAATGCCATGTTTCCAGGTTTGTCAGGTCTGGGTTGGAAAATACCTGGAGACATTGGGGGTGGATCTGGGAGAGGGCGGGGTTTGGGGAGGGAGTGGCCTCCACATGGTACAATGCCTAGAGTTTGGTGTGGTCGAGTGTGCAGACTCCGATCTGGGAGAGCCGGGTTTGCTTCCCCGCTCCTCCACTTGCAGCTGCTGGATGACCTTGGGCAAGCCACAGCTCTCTCAGAGCTATTCTTATAAAAGAGCAGTTTCTTGAAAGAGCTCTCTCAGCCCCGCCAACCTCACAGAGCGTCTGCTGTGGGGAGGGGAAGGAAAGGAGTTTGTAAGCCGCTCTGAGACTCCAAGTGAGGGGCGGGGTATAAATCCAATCTCTTCTCCTCCTCCTCCTCCTTGAGTCCACCTTTCAAAGCAGCTCTTTTCTCCAGGGGAGCTGATCTCTGTCACCTGGGGATCAGTTGTAAAAACTGGAGATCTCCAGGCCCCACCTGGAGGCTGGCAACCCTGTATGTTCCTTAAGAAGAAGAAGAGATTGGATTTATACCCTGCCCTTCACTGCCCAAAGGCGTCTCAGAGCGGCTTACAATCTCCTTTCCCTTCCCCTCCCCACAACAGACACTCTGTGAGGGAGGTGGGGGCTGAGAGAGCTCTGACAGAAACGGCTCTTTTTCAAGGACAGCTCTGACAGAACTATGGCTTGCCCAAGGTCATCCAGCCAGGTGCAAGTGGAGGAGTGGGGGAATCAAACCCGGTTCTCCCAGATCAGAGTCCGCGCACTTAACCACTACACCAAACTGGCTTAACCGAGTCTTTCCACGTTGAAGGCTGTAAGTGGGGTATGTCCATCCCCCCCACCACCTGGATGCCCACAAATACTAGACAGGAAGCCCCTTCCCGTGAGTCCAGCCCCCAGCACTGCAGCAACCTTTGAGGCAAGGAAATGCCAGACTGTGAAACTTTGTGCGGCGAGCGTGCGTGGAAACGTGTGAAAGAGACAGGCAGGCGTTCCCAAAGCGCTGGTTGGACAGCGTCAGAGGGCTTTCCCAATGTGTGTGCAGGAATCCGTGTCTACCCTTCACGCATCACATATTTCTGCAAAAAAGGGCTCTGGACTTAGCTGTGTGACTTCCTCTTAGAATCATAAAATGTTAGAATTGGAAGGGACCTTGCAGGTCATCTAGTCCAGCCTCCTGCACTCTGCAGGAGCGTAGCCGAAAGAGAGCCCTGCAACATACCCGAGAGATGGCCGTCCAGCCTCTGCTTGAAAACGTCCAGGGAAGGAGCATCCACTACCTCCCGAGGCAGTCTGTTCCACTGCTCAACCACTCTTACAGTCAGGAAGTTTCTCCGGATATTTAGCCAGTATCGACTCCCTTGTAATTTCCACCCATTAGATCTAGTCTTGCAATCTGGAGCAAGAGAGAATAGATCTGCTCCGTCTTCTACATGACAGCCCTTCGGATATTTGAAGACTGCCATCGTGTCCCCTCTAAGCCTTCTCTTTCCCAGGCTAAACATACCCAACTCTTCCAGCCTTTCCTCGTAAGACTTGGATTCCAACCCTCTCACCATCCTAGTTGCCCTCTTCTGGACACACTCAAGCTTGTCAACATCCTTTCTAAAATGTGGTGCCCAAAACTGGACACGGGACTCCAGGTGAGGCCTGACCCTGTAGCAGAACAGAGTGGAATGACCACCTCCCATGATCTGGACACGATGTTGCCCCACCAGGGCCAGGAAAGCCATCGTTTTCCAGCATCACCTACCAAACCTGGGCCTTCAGCTGCTGCTGCAAAGTCGCCACTAGGGAAAGGAGCTCTCCTAGCAGTTCCTGATTTCGTAACTAATGCAAAATGTAGGCGTCCATCTGCAAGGGTTGGCAAACTGTAGACTTTAGAAGGCCAAAACTGATTGGACCAGAAATCAGGATTGCCATCTCCAGGGTGGGAAATAACCCAAGATTTTGGGGGTGGAGCCTGAGGAGGGCGGGGTTTGGGGAGGGGCGGGCCTTCAATTGGGTATAGAGCCATAGAGTCCAGGCCACCTTCCAAAGCGTCCATGTCCTCCAGGGGAAACTGATCTCTGTCGCCTGGAGAGAAGTTCTAATTCTGGAGAACTCCAGGCTTCACCTGGAGGTGGTACAGAAACTGAGGGTCACAAAGTTTGGAAGACATGGAAAAATAAACGACACTGTGTATAACAGATGTATGCTTAAGGGAGGTCTATTGTGTGCTTTTTATTTCTCTTTTCTTAATTGCTCTATAGGGAAAGGTTTCCCCATGCTCAAAAGGCAGTCGAATCCGACTGTAGGGATGTGGTGCTTATCTCTGTTTCCAAGCCGGAGAAACAGCGCTGTCCAAAGACGTTTCCGTGGTCATGTGGCCGGCATGACTAGACGCCGAGGTGCATGGAACGCTGTGATCTTCCCACCAAAGTGGTACCTATTTATCTACTTTGCAATTTCTTGCTTTTGAACTGAAGCAAGAAATTTTTCTATACTATTTTTTCTATACTACAAATTTTCTATCGGTAAAAGACATGGAAAAATAAACGACACTGTGTATAACAGATGTATGCTTAAGGGAGGTCTATTGTGTGCTTTTTATTTTCCTTTTCTTAATTGTTCTATAGGGAAAGGTTTCCCCATGCTCAAAAGGCAGTCGAATCTGACTCTAGCGGTGCGGTGCTCATCTCTGTTTCCAAACCGAAGAGCCAGCGCTGTCCGAAGACGCTTCCGCAGTCATATGGCCGGCATGACTAGATGCTGAGGTGCATGGAACGCTGTGACCTTCCCACCGAAGTGGTACCTCTTGATCTACTTGCAATTTCTTGCTTTTGAACTGAAAGCAAGAAATATTTCTATACTATTTTTTCTATACTACAAATTTTCTATCGTGAATTTTCTATAGGTAAAAGGTAAAGGTTTCCCTTGCTCGAAAAACAGTCGAATCCGACTCTAGAGGTGCGGTGCTTATCACTGTTTCCAAACCGAAGAGCCAGCGCTGTCCGAAGACGCTTCCGCAGTCATGTGGCCGGCATGACTAGATGCCGAGGCGCACGGAACGCTGTTACCTTCCCACTGAAGCGGTACCTATTTATCTACTTGTAATTTCTTGCTTTCGGACTGCTAGGTTGGCAGGAGCTGGGACTGGAGACGGGAGGCTCACTCCGTCACGCGGCACTCTCGGGTCTCGAACTGCTGAACGACCGACCTTCCAAGCCTGCAGTTCAGCGTCTTAACCGCTTGAGCCACCGCAGCTCCAAATTTTCTATCCTGTTATATAAATATTGGTGTCAAGGATTACCAAACATAAGTTCACCGAAATCTGTGAAACCGACAAGGTGCTGTTTGAACATAGTGTAAGCCTGCACTTTGATGTATTATTTTGGTGAACCTATGTTTGGTAATACTCAAGGCTCTTTTTGTAGCAGGGACTCCTTTGCATATTAGGTGACACACCCCCTAATGCAACCAATCCCCCAAGAGCTTACAGCAGCCCCTGTAAGAAGAGCTCTGTAAGCTCTTTGAGGATTGGCTACATTGGGGGTGGGGGTGTCGCCTAATATGCAAAGGAGTCCCTGCTACAAAAAGAGCCCTGGTAATACTCGACAACAATATTGATACAACAGTATAGAAAACTTAAAAATAAAAAGCACGAAATAGACGTGCATTAAGCATGCATCTATTATACAAAGCGTCATATATTTTTTCCATATCCACCCGGAGGTTAGCAAGCCTCAACCAGATCTGGACTCCAGTCAAGTCTGATCTGAAACGGACCGGCTTGTGGCAGTGGTCTCCCCCACCCAGGGGCGGATTACGGCTCACTGGTGCCCTTAGCACTGACCAATCTTGGCAGCCCCCTCTTGGTGCCCTTAGCACTGACCAATCTTGGCGCCCCCCTCTTGGTGCCCTTAGCACTGACCAATCTTGGCGCCCCCTCTTGGTGCCCTTAGCACTGACCAATCTTGGCGCCCCCCTCATTGAAATGACTGTCATGACAAGTGAATTTGGCTCCGTCATTTTAATTTTGAACACACGCATTTGACTTTTGAACCTAGCCTACGACGCTGCACCTCGCCAACAAAAAATAGAAGGTGCACCATAAGAACATAAGAGAAGCCAATGTTGAATCAGGCCAACGGCCCATCTAGTCCAACACTCTGTCACACAGCGGCCAAAATATACCAGGGGCCATCAGGAGGTCCAGCAGTGGGGCCAGGACACCGAAAGCCCTCCCACTACTGCCCCCTCCAGCACCAAGAATAGAGTGCATCACCTGCCCCAGACTGAGAGTTCCCATCTATACCCTGTGGCTAATAGCCACTGATGGACTTCTGCTCCAGATGTTTATCTAATTCCCTCTTGAAACTGTCCATGCTTGCAGCTGCCACCACCTCCTGTGGCAGTGAATTCCATGAGTTAATCACTCTTTGGGTGAAGAAGGACTTCCTTTTATCTGTTCTAACCCGCCTGCTCAGCAATTTCATGGAGTGCCCACAAGGAGTTCTTGTCTTGTGAGAAAGGGAGAAAAGTACTTCTTTCTCAACCTGCTCAATCCCATTCATAGTCCTATAAACCTCAATCATGGTCAATTTGCACTAGTTTTATCATTTTTATTTATTTTTTACAAATCTTCATTCGTTTTTCTTTCCTTTTCACCCTTCTCCCAACTTTGTGGTGCCCCCTTTGACCCCGGTGCCCTAAGCATGTGCCTAGTCTTGCTTAATGGTTAACCTGCCACTGCCCCCACTCCCGGGCCAACAGACTCTGAACTGTCTGGGAAGAAAGCCCCAGCCTGCTTGCTACAGAGGTGCAAACACACAACAACCCTTGAAAGGTAAAGGTCAAAGTTCCCTTGCTCGAAAGCCAGTCGGATCCGACTCTAGGGTTGCGGTGCTCATCTCCGTTTCCAAGCCGAAGAGCCAGCGCTGTCCGAAGACGTTTCTGTGGTCATGTGGCCGGCATGACTAAACACCAATGCGCACGGAACGCTGTGACCTTCCCACCGAAGCGGTACCTATTTATCTACTTGCAATTTCTTGCTTTCGAACTGCTAGGTTGGCAGGAGCTGGAACCAGAGACGGGAGCTCACTCCGTCACGCGGCACTCTCGGGTCTCGAACTGCCGAACTACTGACCTCCCACAGCCTGCAGTTCAGCGTCTTAACCACTTGAGCCACCGCAGTCCATCAGCCCTTGAAAACCAAGAGCCAAAAATGGGGCTGTTTCCAGGGAAGCCGATCGAGCGGCAAACGCATTTCGCGGTATCGCCGTACTCACCCTTGGGTTTCGGAGGGGGCCCGCTGTCGACGCTTCCCCCGTAGCCTTTCCCCTCGCAGAAGGGAGGGGCCCACCCGGAGGCGCAGTGGCAGTGCTGCCGGTTGTTGCACACCTGAAACGCAACGTCAATGAGCGGCAAGTGGCAAAGAAAGCACCTGGGTCCGGTGTTCCCTCTAAGCTGAGTTAGCGTGAGCCGGCTCACACTTCTTTAGCCTCCGGCTCACACATTTCTGTCTTTGCTCAGGGAGGAGACGGCTCCGGAGCAAACTCATTTATGCCGCGGCCCGGACTGCTGGATCACAGCTTTAATGCCCGGAAGCTCACGAAGTGGATATTTTTGCTCGCAAGACTCCACAGCTTAGAAGAAGAGGAAGAAGAGATTGGATTTATACCCCGCCCTTCACTGCCCAAAGGCGTCTCAGAGCGGCTCACAAACTCCTTTCCCTTCCCCTCCCCACCACGGACACCCTGTGAGGTAGAAGAAGAAGAGGAGATTGGATTTATACCCCGCCCTTCACTGCCCAAAGGCGTCTCAGAGCGGCTCACAAATTCCTTTCCCTTCCCCTCCCCACCACGGACACCCTGTGAGGTAGAAGAAGAAGAGGAGATTGGATTTATACCCCGCCCTTCACTGCCCAAAGGCGTCTCAGAGCGGCTTACAAACTCCTTTCTCTTCCCCTCCCCACAACAGACACCCTGTGAGGCAGGCGGGGCTGAGAGAACTTCTGACACAAACTGTCCTTGAGAGAACAGCTGTGCCAGAGCTTGTGACTGACCCAAGGTCACATCAGCAGGTGCAAGCGGAGGAGTGGGGGAATCAAACCCGGTTCTCCCAGATAAGAGTCCGCGCATTTAACCACTACACCAAACTGGCTCTAGAGGGAGCATCGCCTGGGTCTACCTACTGTCATTTATTTAGATCTGAATTGTTGTGAGGACAGGGCGGTGTATGTAATCCCACCGACCACAGTTACTAGTCTGTTGATGCTACCCTGCGTTTGCCGTCACCGTTCAAATTGTTCACTGGCACTTTATATTGCGTTTTTAAGCTTTTACATATAGTGTCGTTCTAGCTGCGGCGTTTTACGTAAGCCGCCCCGACAGAGGTGGATGAAGTCTCACTAGTGCCCTAAGCACTGACCCAACTTGGTGCCCCCCCTCCTTTCCACACGGACCCCGTCCATTTTAGTGGTTGACCCGTCTGACCAGATATACAACATAAGAACAGAAGAGAAGCCAATGTTGGATCAGGCCAATGGCCCATCTAGTCCAACACTCTGTGTCCCACAGTGGCCAGAAATACCAGGTGCCATCAGGAGGTCCAGCAGTGGGGCCAGGACACTAGAAGCCCTCCCACTGTTGCCCCCCCCCCCCAAGCACCAAGAAGACAGGGCATCCCTTGCCCCAGACCAAGCGTCCCTATCTATCCCTTGTGGCTAACAGCCACTGATGGACTTCTGCTCCATATAAGAACATAGGAGAAGCCAGTGTTGGATCAGGCCAATGGCCCATCCAGTCCAACACTCTGTGTCCCACAGTGGCCAGAAATACCAGGTGCCATCAGGAGGTCCAGCAGTGGGGCCAGGACACTAGAAGCCCTCCCACTGTTGCCCCCCCCAAGCACCAAGAAGACAGGGCATCCCTTGCCCCAGACCAAGAGTCCCTATCTATCCCTTGTGGCTAACAGCCACTGATGGACTTCTGCTCCATATAAGAACATAGGAGAAGCCAGTGTTGGATCAGGCCAATGGCCCATCCAGTCCAACACTCTGTGTCCCACAGTGGCCAGAAATACCAGGTGCCATCAGGAGGTCCAGCAGTGGGGCCAGGACACTAGAAGCCCTCCCACTGTTGCCCCCCCCAAGCACCAAGAAGACAGGGCATCCCTTGCCCCAGACCAAGAGTCCCTATCTATCCCTTGTGGCTAACAGCCACTGATGGACTTCTGCTCCATATAAGAACATAGGAGAAGCCAGTGTTGGATCAGGCCAATGGCCCATCCAGTCCAACACTCTGTGTCCCACAGTGGCCAGAAATACCAGGTGCCATCAGGAGGTCCAGCAGTGGGGCCAGGACACTAGAAGCCCTCCCACTGTTGCCCCCCCCAAGCACCAAGAAGACAGGGCATCCCTTGCCCCAGACCAAGAGTCCCTATCTATCCCTTGTGGCTAACAGCCACTGATGGACTTCTGCTCCATATAAGAACATAGGAGAAGCCAGTGTTGGATCAGGCCAATGGCCCATCCAGTCCAACACTCTGTGTCCCACAGTGGCCAGAAATACCAGGTGCCTTCAGGAGGTCCAGCAGTGGGGCCAGGACACGAGAAGCCCTCCCACTGCTGCCCCCTCCAGCACCAAGGATAGACTGCATCACCTGCCCCAGACTGAGAGTTCCCATCTATCCCTTGTGGCTAATAGCCACTGATGGACCTCTGCTCCAGAGCTTTATCTAATTCCCACTTGAGGTTCATTTCACACAGGTTCATTTCATTTTCGCAAAATCACTGATAACGTCCTCAAAATTAATACCTCTCAGAATGTCTGCTTCAATTTTTTTTTACAAATCTTCATTCGAGTTCCCCCCCCTTTCCCCCCTTTCCCCAACTTTGTGATGCCCCCTTTGGCCCTGGTGCCCTAAAAACGTGCTTAGCCTGCTTAATGGTGAATCTGCCCCTTTGCTCTGAGCCTGCTTGGCAGGGAGGGCGTGGTATAAATTAAATAAATAAATACCTGCATATCCCAGCATTACAGGCCCCGAGAGCCATGTGGTAGCCGGCAGACTCACGTCCAGGGCTCCGTCTAACCTAGGGTTGCCGACTCCAGAGTGGGAAATCCCTGGAGGTTTGGCGGGGGTGGAGCCTGGGGAGGGCGGGGTTTGGGGAGAGGAGAAGCCTCAGTGGGATATAAAGCCACACCCTCCACCCTCCAAAGCGGCCGTTTTCTCCAAGGGAACTGATCACTGTTGCCGGGGGATCCAGTTGGAATTCTGGGAGCGTTCCCAGGCCCCCACCTGGAGGATGGCAACCCTAATTTTATTTATTTACCTTATATATAGTCTGCCTTTCTTACGGAGACTGACGGGAGATTACACAGGGTGAGTCAGTACCATCAACAAGATGGGGCTTGTTTTTGGTGTAGTGGTTTGGTGTAATGGAGAGCCAGTTTGGTGTAGTGGTTAAGTGCTCAGACTCTAATCTGGGAGAACCGGGTTTGATTCCCCACTCCTCCACTTGCACCTGCTGGATGACCTTGGGCAAGCCATAGTTCTGACAAGAGCTTTTCTTGGAAAAGACCAGTTTCTGTCAGATCTCTCTCAGCGCCGCCTGCCTCCCAGGGTGTCTGTTGTGGGGAGGGGAAGGGAAGGGAAAGGAGTTTGCGAGCCGCTCTGAGACTCCCTTGGGTAGTGAAGGGTGGGGTATAAATCCAATCTCTTCTTCTTCTCTTCTTCTAGAGCCAGTTTGGTGTCGTGGTTAAGCACACAGACTCTAATCTGGGAGAACCGGGTTTGATTCCCCATTCCTTCACTTGCTCCTGCTGGATGACCTTGGGCAAGCCATCGTTCTGTCAGAGCTGTTCTTGAAAAAGAGCCGTTTCTGTCAGAGCTCTCTCAGCCCCACCTCCCTCACAGGTTGTCTGTTGTGGGGAGGGGAAGGGAAGGGAAAGGAGTTTGCGAGCCGCTCTGAGACTCCCTTGGGTAGTGAAGGGTGGGGTATAAATCCAATCTCTTCTTCTTCTCTTCTTCTAGAGCCAGTTTGGTGTCGTGGTTAAACACACGGACTCTAATCTGGGAGAACCGGGTTTGATTCCCCATTCCTTCACTTGCTCCTGCTGGATGACCTTGGGCAAGCCATCGTTCTGTCAGAGCTGTCCTTGAAAAAGAGCCGTTTCTGTCAGAGCTCTCTCAGCCCCACCTCCCTCACAGGGTGTCTGTTGTGGGGAGGGGAAGGGAAGGGAAAGGAGTTTGTAAGGCATTCTGAGACTCCCTTGGGTAGTGAAGGGCGGGGTATAAATCCAATCTCTTCTTCTTCTTCTTCTTCTTCTTCTTCTTTGTGTGTTTCTGTTTGAGTGTGTGTGCACCTGCAAGTCATGGCAACCTCTGGTGACTGACCCCTAACTGAGGGCCTGGAGGATATTCAGAGAGGCGGCTGAGTAAAGCCTGCCCCCGCCTCCCGACTGCTGGTATTCGGAGGAGGTCTCCCATCCAAGGTCTTCCCGGGGTCGGCCCTGCTTAGCTTCCGAGATCTGACGAGATCCGGCTTGCCCAGGCTATCCGGGTCAGGGCGACGTGACGGGACATCCGATAACCGACGCGTTAGGAAGTCTGGAACCACCGGAAAGAACCGAAGCAGAGCATAGTCTGCCCTGCAATCTTAAGACATTTCGAGGCTTCTTAGAAAGGGAGACTTGGTCGCCATAACCAGTCTCCAACTGCAGGAACTCCTTTGCATGTTAGGTGACACACCCCCTAAGGTAGCCAATCCTCCAAGAGCTTGCAGTGGCCCCTGTAAGAAGAGCTCCATAAGCTCTTGGAGGATTGGCCACATTAGGGGGGTGTTGCCTAATATGCAAAGGAGTCCCCGCTACAAAAAAGAGCCCCGCCTCCTTCTATTTTTCACAACCATTAAAAATACCTGAATTTGAGTCTGGCAACACCTTAAAGCCCAACGAGATTTTCCTGGTCGAAGCTTTCAGGAGTCAAAGCTCCCTTCGTCCGAGACTCTCAAAAACTTATACCCCGGAAATCTGGTCGATCCCCGAGGTGCTACTGGACTCGACCCTAGCTGTTTCTCCATGCGCCAACATGGCTACCCTCTGAAGTGGAAAACAGATGCAAAAGAACCTCCTCAGGAAAGCTCCTCCATTAGCATGTTTCACAGCCTGCGAAACTCCTACAAGATAATGACTCAGCCCTACCCCACCTTCCTGAGTAGATATAAATTACCTGCCTACCATTTTTTTGCTCACCTTGACACAGAGAGTACTCCATCTTTCTGTGCCATACCTCTGAGGATGCCAGTCATTGCTGCTGGCAAAATGTCAGGTCCTACAATGCCAAGACCATGGCCACACAACCTGGAAAATCTACAACTAAAGATTTCTTTTTCTCAGGCTTTGGTCGGTTTCTGTGACTTTAGCTGCTGTAGATTTCCCGGGTTGTGTGTCCATGGTCTTGGCATTGTGGTACCTGACGTTTCGCCACTAGCTGTGACTGACATCCTCAGAGGTATCACACAGAAAGATGGAGTACTCTCTGTGTCAAGGTTTCTGTGACCATCGGGCTTTTGAACCTCTCGGGAAGTTTGCTAAGTGGCTGGTTTCGGCACGGCTCCAGTTTTCAGACCGGCTTTTAGTGTTTGTGCATATTGCCAGTAATTTAGGCATTTCCACAAGGTGGAAATCTGACTCACGGTCCTCCCAAACAAACATTCCACTCATGCAACCAGGGGATGTTAATAACTCGGCTGCTCACCCCTCGATTGTGGCATTTGTCGGAATCGCAGCTGGACTTCTGGACTCCAAAGGGAACGCAGGATCTGTTGATGCAGATCTGGAAGAGAAGGCATACAAAGTCAATTTATGCAGGGATCATTTCGTAGAAAAAGAGGTGCAGGATCTCATTTGCATATGCCACACCCCCTGACAAAGGGTATGCCTGGGTTCCCTGCCCGATCTTCTCAAGATCATGCAGGGAAACCTGGCATGTTTAAAATGCCTTTCTTTCCCTTTCCCATTTAAATACCCCCACACTTCCCTGAGTTTCTCCGCCAAAGCAGAGAGGCTCAGGGGGAAAGGGGGCATGTCTGTCTGCCTCCCCTTTCCCTCCCCAGCCAACCCGCCGTGGCAGTCTGGCTGAAGAAGGAAAGGGAAGGGCAGGCAGACTTGCCTGGGTTCCTTGCCCGATCTTTTCCAGGTGCCTCATGGCTGTGGGGCACCTGGAGAAGATCAGGCAGGGAAGAAAGGCATTAAAGCCCCTTCAGGTGGTGGGGGGCTGCCCCTGGGCTCCTTAGTGCCGGAGCACTGCTTCGGTGTGCTCTGGCAGGAAATGATCCCCAATTTTATATAAAGATTCCAAGGTGTCTTTCCAGCATCCAAGGCAGACGACAACAACAGCCGTCAAGTCACAGATGACTCATGGCGGCCCCGTGGGGTTTTGAAGGCAAGGGACCTTCAGAGTTGGCCTGCTGTTGCCTGCCTCTGCATCATGACCCTGGTATTCCTTGGAGGTTTCCCATCCAAATTCTAGCCAGGGCCAACCCCGTTTAGCTTCCGAGATTTGATGAAATTGTGCTAGTCTGGGCCATCAGGGCCAGAAGAGAGCCAGTGTGGTGTAGTGGTTAGGAGCAGCGGACTCTGATCTGGAAGAACCGGGTTGGATTCCCCACTCCTCCACATGGCAGCTGCTGGTGTGCCCTTGGGTCGGTCACAAATTCTCTCAGAGCTGTTCTCTCAAGGACAGTTCTTGGGAGAGCTCTTTCAGGCCCACCTACCTCCCAGGGTGTCTGTTGTGGGGAGGGGAAGGGAAAGGAGGTTGTAAGCCGCTCCTCCTTCTTCAAGTTAAATCTAACCTTTCTTATCTTTTTTTTTTTTTTTACAAAAAATTGATTTTCACTAATTATATAAGACATTTAAGGGGGGAAGGGGATGGAGAAGGGGATAAGACATCAAGGGAATTTCCATCAGGCTTAAATAATGGCTGTTACAATACGATTTCCATCTTCAACCTTTGTCGCCATCCTTCTTTTCATTTATACACTTTCTAAATCTGTAAGCCGCTTTTAAACCCGTCTCTAAAACCTTCTCCTATGGTTCTTGTAAAAGCATGTACCCTTTACAGTTCAGATTACATTTATCCTCAGTTATAACAACTATAATCCGTTTATTCATGATCTTCCTTTGCACAGTTTCTTTTCACCCATTCACAAAAGGGTGCCCAAGTTCCACATTTTGTTTACTTTGGTCTTTCAACGAGTCTGTCGATACATCTGTTTCCGCTGTTTCAAAGATTTTTTTGTCAAGAGTTCATCTTTATTTATTTGATTTATATCCCGCCCTTCCACATGGGCTCAGGGCGGTGAACAAGAGGCACAAGGCCATAACCAATACTAAAACATAGAGGCAAAGCCGTAGATAAATAGTAAAACTATAAAACAATAAATAATCCATTATCACTAAAACAGTTAAAACAGAAGAATCTTCCATTGCTGTCTCTGGTTTCTCCCAATACCTAGCATAGATGATTCTTGCTTCTGTAACTATATGTATAATTAAGTGCTTAACTTTCTTGTCTTTTTACATCAGGCGTAACACTGAGCAAAAACATTTCTGGTTTCAG